>CM076146.1:28707500-29307500 GCA_038025085.1 Tetragonia tetragonoides | reverse complement strand
TCAAGGAAATGATGATTGTTTGAGCCCATCTCTGAAATGGATTTTGGAAAATGTATTCTGTTGTCTAAATTAAGTCGATGGTTAATGCTTCAAGGAGCGTTTGATGTTGAGCACCTTTGTGGAATTTAACCGTGTAGGGTTTTGAATTGTAACAAGTGAATTGAAAAGACTACACTGGCATTCTCGAACATCATCCTTTGGCATCTAATCCACTAATTGCTTCTCCATTGTAGCTGATTATCTGATTTGGGATCAAACTCACAAGTTAATAGCCATGTTTGAACTCGCAACCTACATTTCTCAGATTCATGTTTGGACGCAAAGTACTCATGTTTGATCCTTGGATATCTGAATATGATACAATACTTAAAACAATTCAAAAAAAAAAAAGGTATGGAGATCAAGATGAAAATGGAATGGTCCAAATCCTCAAATCTGCTCTCAAAAGTCATACTCATATAGTCATTCCAACCATTGCAGCAGTCTGAAGTTCATGTAACAATAGTCGTGAGCGAAATTACAACCATTGTCATGTCAGTTTCTATCACAACAAAACAGGATGTGTACATAATACTTTTCCTTGTGTACACAAGGAAACCTAAACTTGAAATAGGGGAGATTGGAATAGTACAAGTACCCTCTTGAAAAACAACGCAAGGGAACTAGTTTACATCATTTCCTTAACTAGAGAAACAAGAATCTAGCTACAGAGATCAATTAGATCGAGCCGGAATCAGTCCCAAACTGGTCCGTAATTCTTGCACAAGTTCTGGTTTTGTAGCTAATTGTTTATGAATTTACTCAAAGAAATCTCAATTGAAACCCAGAGCTACAACCTCTACCACAGACCTCCTACTTGAAGAATTATTCAGCTTCAAATTTTGGTATATAAAGGAGAGAGTAGCCTCTGTTATGAGCCAATTAGTATCCTGTTCACCACGTCAACTGGCAAAGCATAAGCAGGATCTATGGCTTTCACTCCTGGATACTGAAGAAGTGAGAGACCTGAAACCCATGAGGAAAACAATCAGGTTGGTAGAACTTCAAAAGGGATTCCAACAAACTAATATGTACATGACTTCTCTTCCCAAAAGCCAGACAAAAATAAAATACAGCAATATTCTAGCATGTTACCAGCAACGCCGAAGTAAGTGTGGAATACATCGACAGCATCGTCTGGCCTGTCGGAGATTCCTCCTTTATCCAAGTCCTGCAAGACAGTCGGGTAAGGAGAGCACAGGTCATCATGTAGGCTCCTCAAACCAAGGATCATAAGTTCATAACTGATGATATGTTTCAGATCTTTAACAAGGACCGACAAAGAAAGCGGGAAGGGGAAGAAGAGGGACAAAATCAAGTCAAAAACTGACCTGGCAGTCTAATATGAATTTAGCAAGCTTCTCTCTGTCAATCCAGTGAACTCTGTCAATCATAATTAAGCTAGAAAGCACCCACCATGAGTAGCAGACCTAAAGACACAGGAATGATGAGATTGAACATTCCAAGGCATAAAATTTCAGAATCCAGGATTAACCCAAACTAAAAAGGACAGCTTTGAAGAAATAGCTATCTCACATCTGGAAGCTTTTCTGGTCTACCATTTAGACCTCCTGATTTGACTTGGCGCTCACACAACCACCAACCAAGAAGGTCCTTGTCAACATGATGCAGAGAGCCCATTATAGCAAGAGCACCCACACAGCAAAATACTGCAGTGATGATGAATAAAAGTTTTTTAATGCTGATCACAATATACATATAAATGAGAGTGTACTGTGGAAAAGCAGTGCAGATAGTTAAGGACTTCATAACCTGATGAAGGACATTTTGATAAAGCAAGCCTCATAGAAAGCTAACACTTAAACAGAGTGGCTGTACATTAGCTTTTTATATTTTTATTTACCTAAGAAAAAGAGAAAACTAAAACGAAGTGCCCATACGTAAAGCTCAGGACTTGATTCTTCAAGAGGAATCATATAATCAGATGTCAAGATCTCTCACATGGTAAGCTTTTCACAAAAGAAATGGACATTTCGCAAGCATCTTTGATATAGCCCACATTTTCCCTCCTCCCAATCCATATACAACAATTAAAAACGCAAAACCCCTGCTGTATGTGCTCCTCAGTCCTCACCCCCAAACCTGCTACCAGCAGTATGATGCCTGATGCATTTGTTTAGATTTAGATAGCACCAAGTTCTGAGTAGAAATAATCAGTACTAAAACTAAATGATTCTCAGTGAGCAGTTTTCAAGTCTGAAAACAGCAGAATTTACAGCTCTTAACTACAAAAATGGGTGAATAAATAGATTTCTTGATCCAAATACTTTCATATTACATGTACACTAAGAGCACCATCACACAAGGAGAAAGAAATACATACATGAGAAGCGTCAAGCATAGCAGACAAGGTGATAGATAGAGTGATTAAGTATTATTTATTAATCAAAATCAAGAACACCATGTAACTCACTGATAAATTTCAAGGTATAATTAAAGAAACTCACATACTCTGTCCTGAATGAGACTCCCCACCAGGTGTGCATCCAAATCCTCCATCTAGGTTTTTGCATCTTACAATGTAGTTCACAGCTTTCTCCCCGTCAATTCTGTCCAACTGACGTAATAATGATAGACAACATATTGCAATATAAGAAAACCTAGGAAAGCAGAAAGGTCTGAATGAGTTCCTCGTCGATGAAATTTAAGTGTCTAAAGAGCTTAGAGGGGTGCAACAAGGGACAGATAGAGACTGGCACACAGCACCTTGTATCTACTTCTCCCCACATGTCTCCAGAAAAAGATCCGTCCTCATTCTGCAACCCAGCAATATCTAAAAACAAGTTTAAGGTAACATGAACAAAAAGATAATTTTTTTTCTCCCCTTGCACTGTTTAAGTTAGTTGACATTTCGAAATTAGCCTGTGTATCACAATATTCTTTATCAAATCAAGGCATTTGGAGAGCACTTCTCCTCACAAAGCCCAAAAGCTTCTTTTCTCCACCAGCACATCAAGCAATGAGATGCAGGCTGCAGCAAAACATCCACAAGTCTTAACATTATCTTGTACGCCAAGAAGGTTATAGCAAGACATAAACAAGACAACGACATGGATCAGAACAACTTGTTATATATTTAGAATTTTAGGGTAGGATGGAACACTTTCCGAACTTCAAAGAAAAAAAGGATACAATTCGAAACCTTGTCGATGTCAAGAACATCTAGCTTATCAAAAAGAGCCAAAACTTGAACAGCACTGAGAGTGTAAAGTATATGTGGATCATGTCCAATATTACCACCAAAGCCACCTGCAGAAGCCATACTTGATAAGGCAGTACCGCATGCTCTCGAAGAAATAAGAATTTAATTGGAAAAAGATAAATTTGTAGCAGCTTGCAAACTACAGAAACAAAACTGCAGATAATGGATCTGGAGAGCCCCAAATATTTTAGAGAATTCTGTCCACTTCGGTTCAAATTGAAATGTCCAAGTACTCATATCATGCTTAGGTGCGTAAGTGGACACTCCTCCCATCTCAAAACAATCAATCTATCTAGAAGTTTCACTATACAAAGGAAAGAGAAAGGACGAAAAATACAAGGTGGAAAACTTAAGTTAGCATCACTTTGAACCAGCAAGGAAGTATTCTACAAACCAGATTCATGTTGACACTCCATAATCCACGAAATAACTTCATCTTGATCCACAACATGAAGCTTCCCCAAGATATCCCCAATAAGCACCATTCATTCTAAGGTGCTCCATTACCACCGATTCAAAGCCATCCTTCTTCTGAAGATACAAGTAGCAAACATAACTACATATCATAACGTCTAAATCAAACCCATTCATCCTTTCCAACCTTTAGCCTAGTTTTGGATTAATAGAAGAAAGAAAAAGGTCAAACATTCAAAAATGACATGAAAAAAACTAACCTTCTCGATAGATAGTATATATTGGACATGCTTATCTGAAACGAGCTCCACCATTTTGCCTATAAGCTAATTTTTGCACGCTGAAGGGAAATAATAAAAAGAGAACATTAAAACCATCTAAGAAGGGGTATAGTACATTATACAATTATTGAAGCAGAACAGTTGTGAGAGTTGGAAATAGTTATTGTAACAGTACAATTGTGTGATACAGAGGAAGATAAAATGGTTGGGCTCATGATAAACATGGGAAGTTTACTGTCAAAGGTGTGTGTCATAAAATTCAACGGAAAAGAGGTTCTAAATGGGATCCTGCTACTCTTATTTGGAACAATTACGTACCTTTGAAAATTCAGATATTCGGCTGGCAAGTGGTTCAAGGGAAAGTGGCTTCTAAAATGAGCTTGCAGCAAAGAGGGGTGCCTTTGGATGACAGTGCTAGTTTATGTCAGATTTGTCAAGGTGCAAATGAAGACACAGATCATCTGTTTGTTCAATGTATTCAAGTGAGATTGGTCTGGATGAAGGTGTTAGATTGGTGGGAGGTCAATGGGTGTTTGCCTAACACTATTTCTGAGTTACGTTTGCAGTGGCAAGACATGTTTGTACATCCGAAAAGCTGCGCCACAGGAGAGATATGGGGAATGTTATCTTTTGTTGTCATCTTGGACTATTTGGCTGAGTAGAAATGAAGTATGTTTTCAGTAAGCGTCCTTTAACACTGATGTGGTGGTAGACAAAATCGAGTTCAGAACTTTTTGGTGGTTCAAAAGCTGTTACTCCCGTCTTTTATGTTCCTCGCATGATTGGGAGGTGAATATATACAATGGGCTGATACAAGCTGGTGGTAAGGAAAGTTCAAATCGAATGCAGCGAGACAATGTACATTGAGAAGCCCACCCTGCAAGTTGGTTAAAAATGAACATTGATGGATCTGCTATTGGAAAGCCTGGCCCGGCAGGTTGTGGTGGGTGTTTGAAAGATCATGAGGGTAGCATCATGGGAGTCTTTTCTGTACCATTGGGTGTTCTGGATTCAAATATGGCAGAGTTGCAGGCAGTGAAGCATATTTTTTTGCTTCTGAAAACTCATGAACAGTGGCCACATCTGAAATTTTGTTTTGAAAGTGATTCTTGCAATATAGTTGGTTGGTACATAAGGATAAAAGGCCATAGGAACAATGGAGCTTATTCATAGAACTTGACAGTTTTTTTGCTAGCTTAGATGGGTATACTATACACCATATAGTTAGGGAAAAGAATGGCGAAGCTGATCACATTGCTAAAATGGGTGTACAACTGTACATAGGGAGCAGAGCGTGTAAATGTGGGTTTAGCTATCGTGTAGCATTCTTGTATAGAGGGCTCTAAGGGCCTTAGGACTTGTTTAATAGGTCTTTTATGAGGCCGCCACAACATGAGGCCACCTCTATAACCAAGCATGACATCAACACGACATCATGCTTGTTTGAGGCGCTTCATGTTGAGGCCGCCTCATATGAGTTTTTGTGTTGTTGATTTTAGGCAATGAGTTGCCGATTAATAATATTTGTTGTTCAAAAAAACCAATTTGTTGGAAGTACTGGGGTTCCTCAAATTTACAAACCCCATTTAAAATCCATGATCAAGTGGCAAAAAAATGCAAATGAAAAAAAAACTCCAAAGATGAAAACTACAATGTACCCACTTGATTCATCCAAGTTCAAATTCAGTTCATAGATTCTAACGAATACTATATGCTTATAATATAGTTTAACAAGAAATTGGCACATTAACAACAAACCCTTTTGGAAGTGCACACAAAACACAAACACAATACGAAATCAACCAAACCCCTCATTAATACTGATGGGCAATATCAGTGGTAGAATATCGCTTAGATAAAAGATCCCAAACTTCTTTAGCAGATTCAAAACGCCCAAATTGAAGTTTGATAGATGGAATAGCTGTATTCCAATTCCATGTCAAATTTTGATGATGTTTGCTATCCCATTCTTCAAGTCCTTCACTAAATTTAGATTCTTCTTCATCTTTTTGCTTATGGGTTTACCAATATCACCATTAACAAAGCGCCATAGTCTACACTCTACCCCCTGCTAAAAAACTTGACATTCTTGAGACCAAGAGACATAATTTTGGCCACCAAGAATAGTTCTAATAGGTTGAACAACATCCAATTTCTCCATGCCAATCATATAGAAAGCAAGATATATATGGAAAATGAATTGCAGATTCAAAACGGCCAGAGAGGATTTCAGCAAGAGTAAGAGTTCTAGAAGACTTTCGCAAAATCCCTTTGTAGAAACAGAACTCCAGCAGCGGAAATTGGTAATGAGAAGCGGATTCCTACTGTTGCTTTGAGATTCCAGCAACGAAACAAGAAATTAATTTGCTGCAACAAAATTGAAGGGATTGAAACCCAATTGAAGGCTTGAATTTGATGTGTCGCCGGCTCGACCAAACAGCCAATAACAAGGACTAAATCCTCAAATTGAAAGAATTGAGGCTTTAATTTGATAAAAACTAGAGAATTCTAATCATAAGAGTAACTGAGAAAAGTGCTCAAGTAGAGAACTTTGAAGCCCTAATTGAGTGGGAATGAAAAGTAGAGAATCAGTTTCAGTAACACTGATGGGAACTGAATTTTTTTTATTTTATTTATAATAGGAGTAATAATTAAGCTCTGATATCATGTTAGAATACAGAAAAATGTAGAAATTCATTGTATATCTCCAAGTTTATGAGGTACAACTTACAAGGTCTCTTATATATACACTCATGTATAACTAAAAATATAGAAGCAAATAAACTACAGGATCAATCTACTCATAGCAATATCATAAACATTTTATACGAGATATCGAGATATCACACCATATTTGTAACAGTAATTGAACTTAGACATTAAATCGAAATAAAGAAACGTGATGCTTAGAAGGGAAAAGAGATGGAAAATCGAACCTTTGCTCCAGCTGAATTTGGCTGGGTGGTCTGTCTGATGATGATGGTTGTGGAGAGTGGAGAGAGGAGAGAGAAGAGAGAGAATGGTGAAGATGGTGTAACTGGTGTTAGTGGTGATGACTATGGCGATGCAGATGGTGAGATGGCGAAAGAGCAGAGAGAAAGAGAGAGAATTTGAAGAGTGTCGTTTTTTTTTAGTAGCTGAAGAGAGAGGTATAATTTCCGTACGGACAGTCCATAAAGAAGATAAATTCTACAATTCGGTCAAATTAAAACAATTACTCATATTATTGCTCATTTCGACGCGGTGTTACGGAGCCAAAGCCATCTGGTATGGCGTCTTACACAAAAAAGACGCCATTTGGTATGGCGTCTTACCGAAGAAAGTCGTCATCCATATTGGCGTCTTCCATATACTTACCTGAAGAAATTAGTCAATTACAACTGGACCGTGCTAAAGCGGCCACAAAGTCAGCCATTTTGATGAACTTGGAGTCTGATGCGGGAGCAAGTGTGCAAAGTAAACAGAACAACCAAGGAACTAGCAAGATAACATCTATTCTTGTTTACATCGAGTTTCTTTGGTGGTTATGCATTAAATTGACTCCTACAAAGATAATTACATGGAGTTTACACACAAGATCGGAATTAAAGCTCTTATTATATGATCTCATTCGTTATAAGGATTCCCGTAATTTTGACAGCTTCTACACTGGTTCGTATTTTGATCATAACTCACTCATACTACATGGGATCGTGGTGATTCAAAGCTCTGTAGAAAGCTGGAAAAGAGATCTAAAACTCCTATCTTTTGAGTTTTCCCATATTCGAAACGTAACAGGGTTTAAAAGGCGATTTAATTTACAGTGGAAAGCTGTTCCCACGGGTTTGTGCCTTGGGCGCTAGGTAATCAGTTGTTCAGTTCTATTTCGTTTAGTATTCCCTTTATTAGTTAGAATATGTTTAGGAGAGTAATAATCTGATTGTTATTAGTATTAGAAGTCCATTAGGTGTTAGGAAAGCTGTTAGTTAGTCCGTTTTACAGTTGTAATCAGTTTTATAGTTAGTTTCCTATTCGGACTAGGATTAGGATTCCGAATAGCTTTAGATTTTCTTTGTCTATAAATAGGGGAGAGCTTTGCTACTGTAAACTCGTGCTTTGATGATTAATAATTGAATACATGAGTATTTACCCCTCAAACTGAGTGATTCAGGTTGAAACCCTTACGAGTGATTCGTGAGTTGTTCTTGAGTGATTCTTGAACAAGATCCCTTTGTGTGATACTATCAAAGGTTAATTTCCGTTTTGTTACTTATTTCACATCAACTTGGTATCAGAGCTAAAGGTTTGTGCTTTCTTAAGTTTAAACAACACGGTCCTGAGCATAAACACGACACCATAGCGAACTTTCGAGAAAGATTCTTGCAAGATCCGCCCTTTGTTCATGAAGACAGCCAAGAAACCCCCAAGAAACCAACAACCGAAGCTATGGGTGAGCCCAGCGAACTAGCAAAGTTGTTAACAGCCATGGAGGATCTTAGGACGTCTTTCAAGTCTCAAGAAGAGCGGATGGCTGCTATGGAAAGAAGAAACCAAGAAGATAGGGAGAACATGGAGACAAGGATGCGCAGAATTCATTGGAGAAACCACAACCGTGACCCCGACTTCGATGAGGAGTTTGAAGACACAAGTGGGACTAGAACCAATGACGCTCCTAAACCACGACATCCCTATGATGATGACAGGAACTTGAAGGTCGAACTCCCTGAATATGACGGTTCCTACGACCCAGAGGCCTTTCTTGATTGGCTTAGAACTATGGAGAGAGTCTTTGAATACAAGGAGTATGATGAGCGGCGAAGATGCAAGTTAGCCACGCATAAACTCACCAAGCATGCTTCTTTTTGGTATGAAAAACTAAAGGCTCGACGCAAGAAGGACGGGAAAGCAAAGATTGAGACTTGGGACAAACTCAAGAAACATTTAAAGAACCGATTTTTGCCTAAAGAATTTGAGCAAGAACAATTTTTGAAACTTACGTCCTTAAGCCAAGAAACCTCAAGTGTACAAGACTACCTCCAAAAGTTTGAAAACGCGCACATGATGTGTGATCTCGCGGAGAAGGAGGAGTTAAAGATTGCAAGATTCATCAAAGGATTAAACTCAACTCTAAGGCGCAAGGTGGAGCTTGTTCCTTACATATCCTTTGAGTATGTATGCAAGATAGCTCTCAAGATTGAGAGGCAAGAGAGGGAGCAACAATTAGTGCACCTACGAGCACAACAAGCATACCAACAAGCGCTTCAACGTCAAAATCATAAGTTGGAGTACATGAATGGGTGCATAATAAATGATCAACCCATCAATGAAGATAGGCTCTTTGTTGTGGATACATTCAAAGGAAAACCAGATCTTGATGATTACTTTAAAGATATTGTTCCTATGGAAGATTCACAAGAAAAGACCAATAACATTGACCCCCTTATTGTTGTTCAAGTTAATAATTCAAGCCTACCAACTGTGGTTGATGAGTTTATCGAAGAAATATTCATTGAACCAGAAAATATTGGTGATTTCCTTGAAGATCTTGATTACATTGATGACATGCAAGAGAAATCCGAGATGGAGTTGGGACTTCTTGAATCTAGCTTTGATCAAGAACAAGAGAAAGATGTCCATCAAGAAGACAGCAGCAAGGCTCTTAACCTTGTGGGTTCATTGGAAATTTGTAAGGATAATTTGATGAATATACAGGTTTGGGAGAAGATTACTATATACGAAGAATTGAGGACAATTCTTTTTGAAGAAAGGGAGATTGATGCGGGAGCAAGTGTGCAAAGTAAACAGAACAACCAAGGAACTAGCAAGATAACATCTATTCTTGTTTACATCGAGTTTCTTTGGTGGTTATGCATTAAATTGACTCCTACAAAGATAATTACATGGAGTTTACACACAAGATCGGAATTAAAGCTCTTATTATATGATCTCATTCGTTATAAGGATTCCCGTAATTTTGACAGCTTCTACACTGGTTCGTATTTTGATCATAACTCACTCATACTACATGGGATCGTGGTGATTCAAAGCTCTGTAGAAAGCTGGAAAAGAGATCTAAAACTCCTATCTTTTGAGTTTTCCCATATTCGAAACGTAACAGGGTTTAAAAGGCGATTTAATTTACAGTGGAAAGCTGTTCCCACGGGTTTGTGCCTTGGGCGCTAGGTAATCAGTTGTTCAGTTCTATTTCGTTTAGTATTCCCTTTATTAGTTAGAATATGTTTAGGAGAGTAATAATCTGATTGCTATTAGTATTAGAAGTCCATTAGGTGTTAGGAAAGCTGTTAGTTAGTCCGTTTTACGTTGTAATCAGTTTTATAGTTAGTTTCCTATTCGGACTAGGATTAGGATTCCGAATAGCTTTAGATTTTCTTTGTCTATAAATAGGGGAGAGCTTTGCTACTGTAAACTCGTGCTTTGATGATTAATAATTGAATACATGAGTATTTACCCCTCAAACTGAGTGATTCAGGTTGAAACCCTTACGAGTGATTCGTGAGTTGTTCTTGAGTGATTCTTGAACAAGATCCCTTTGTGTGATACTATCAAAGGTTAATTTCCGTTTTGTTACTTTTTTCACATCAACTTGGTATCAAAGCCAATCAAGAAAGGCCTCTGGGTCGTAGGAACCGTCATATTCAGGGAGTTCGACCTTCAAGTGATTCAGCTTTGATACCAAGTTGATGTGAAATAAGTAACAAAACGGAAATTAACCTTTGATAGTATCACACAAAGGGATCTTGTTCAAGAATCACTCAAGAACAACTCACGAATCAGTCGTAAGGGTTTCAACCTGAATCACTCAGTTTGAGGGGTAAATACTCATGTATTCAATTATTAATCATCAAAGCACGAGTTTACAGTAGCAAAGCTCTCCCCTATTTATAGACAAAGAAAATCTAAAGCTATTCGGAATCCTAATCCTAGTCCGAATAGGAAACTAACTATAAAACTGATTACAACTGTAAAACGGACTAACTAACAGCTTTCCTAACACCTAATGGACTTCTAATACTAATAACAATCAGATTATTACTCTCCTAAACATATTCTAACTAATAAAGGGAATACTAAACGAAATAGAACTGAACAACTGATTACCTAGCGCCCAAGGCACAAACCCGTGGGAACAGCTTTCCACTGTAAATTAAATCGCCTTTTAAACCCTGTTACGTTTCGAATATGGGAAAACTCAAAAGATAGGAGTTTTAGATCTCTTTTCCAGCTTTCTACAGAGCTTTGAATCACCATGATCCCATGTAGTATGAGTGAGTTATGATCAAAATACGAACCAGTGTAGAAGCTGTCAAAATTACGGGAATCCTTATAACGAATGAGATCATATAATAAGAGCTTTAATTCCGATCTTGTGTGTAAACTCCATGTAATTATCTTTGTAGGAGTCAATTTAATGCATAACCACCAAAGAAACTCGATGTAAACAAGAATAGATGTTATCTTGCTAGTTCCTTGGTTGTTCTGTTTACTTTGCACACTTGCTCCCGCATCAGAGTCTAAAATGGTTGCATCTGAAGACATTGGCAGACAGATTTTGACATATGGAGAGAGAAAACCTGTGGAGCATTTATTGAAAGTCAATGATGAAGTTAGTGTAAAGCCAATGATGAAGAACAATTTCCTTCTCTGCAATACGACAATTGACAATTTACTTCTCTATAAAGTTCATATCTAAAGGTAAAAACCGCCAACATGGATGGCGGCTTTGATCCGTAAGACGCCAAACAGGATAGCGTCTTCTGTGTCTGAGACGCCATACCGGATGGCGGCTTTGGTTCCGTAACGCCGCGTCGAAATGAGCGGTAGTGTGAGTAATAGTTTTGGTTTGACCGTATTGTAGAATTTGTTTTATTTATGGACCATCCGTACGGAAATCATACGAAGAGAGACTTAAGTTTTACTCTACATTTTTGTTTTTTTTTTTACAGGAGAGAGCTTTTTTTTTTTTTTTGGAGAGAGATTAGGGGAGAGAGACTTAATTAACGGCCATTTAGGTTCCTTTTTTCCAACTAGATAAAATTTGAAATAAACTGAATAGAATAGATTTTTTAAATTTTAACCATTTAATTATTTAAAATTTGTCCAAATATATTCAATATTGGATTCATTTAAAAGTATACCGTAGAATCTTTTTAGTGACATAGATATTATCATGAATTATGAATTATTTCAAATATAAAAAGTTTTCTTAGTTATAACTAGTTATACATGGAGTGAAGTCTGAACTAAACTAAACTAAACTGAATTTAATTGAAATTAAGTTTGTGAGAATCGAGAAGAGAGTCTTATTCGCTACACGCTCATCTAACAATTGTAAGGTTTTTTCATTCCGCCTTAATACCTCGCATGCTTTTATTTAATACCATTGTCAATAACCCATGTATTCCTTTCTTACTTTTTTTTATAACTCCCTGTCTTTTCACTCTCTCATGAATCCCCCTATTTCCGCACATCAACCCTATTCTCTCTCCTCATCCTACCCCCACCACCGCACCCACCCTCCCAATTCCCATGGTAAGAAAAAAAATGTTAGCCCCCTCTTCTAAGTTTATTCAAAGCATATTTAAGCTTAATCATCCATCTTTACTACCACATTGGCATATTCTCAAAGTTATAAGCGAGCACCAACATCATGACCCAGGGACCATGGGGAAAGAAATTGCTAGAACCTCTACTAAGTTCATTTACTAAAGCATTAAAAACAACTAATTTATCAGTCTCGAGTACCACATGCTCTAGAAACGATGGTAGATTTTGCGACCCATATTGACCCAAGAATAGATGTCATATGGTTTAACTTGAATTGCATTTTATTTATTTTTCAGTGGCTTAACAAGCTTCAATACCCCAAGCCCCAAGGCCCCCAATGAATCGGAATTAACCTTGTCTTTTAAGCTCCAAGGTTTAGGCTCTTAAGAATCAACCTTAGAACCTAAACTGTCAAACTGATCCAGATTTCTGGTTAGGTTGGCAGTTCGGGTCACCAAACAAAACAATACTGAATACACAGTATCGGATGTAAATCCCAGCACATTGTACCACCAGCAAAATTTAAACATAAAATCAAGTTTCAACAAGATTCACAAGCAACTCATAACAAATTCAGCAAGATTCACAGTATCAGATAAAGTCCCACCTCTGATTTCAGAAACATGGCGTCACCAAGTACAAAGTAAATCAGGATTTACCATATTCCCTTTACTGACAAGACCTACAACCTCCCTCCCCCCTACTGTTTCAATACACTGTCAAAAATTTTGGGATACTTCCCGTAGTCACAATTACAAAAATATTTGAGTTGATCGGATTGAAGTTTCTGTTCAGAGCAGCCTACTTCTTCCGCAAGTACAAGAAGCCAACCACCACAGACACGGAAACAATGGCAACAGGAGCAGCCCAGTACTGCAGTGTCAAATCCTTGATCGTCTGAATGGCGCCTACTTGTTTTTGCTCCTCCGAGTAAACTTCAGGTTCTGGAATAGTCGCAGAAGCAGGATCTAGCTCCCCAATGAAGAACTGCTCCATGAGGTCCCTTGCATCTTTGCTATGCCCAGCGTCTTCGAATTCTTCAGTTGCATCTTTCCCTGCATTATCAATAACACGGGTCAAGTTATATTCATAACTTGTGTCGAGAGTGCTTGCATTAGCTTTCTATTTTCCACATTAAAAATCAGCATTCTATAGTTCTACTCCCTCCGTCCCACAATATAAGTCGTTTAAGGTTTTTTCACACGAATTAAGAAAGTTACTAAATAGTCTCAATTCTAGCAAAATTAAATAAACTTGACTAGTTTACCCCTTAACTTTAGACTTAGCAAAGAAAGGGAGCAATTAATGAAGTAATGTGAAATAAGGGTAGGATGGGTAACAAATAATAAATACTTTGTGGAACTCTAAAATGACTTATACGGTAATATGGGAAAAATCTATAGAACGACTTATATTGTGGGACGGAGGGAGTACCTTATATGATTAGTTTGGTATGTCTACTACTTTAGATATATCCAGTCTTTAACCAGTAACCGACTACTTCTCAAAGTTGATTGATTGATACAGATAGTAATTCAATAAAAAATAAATAAAAACAAATAGAAATTCAATTTACCAGTTGCAGTAAGAAGAACATCATCTCCACCAGGATGCTCATCCAGGTAAGGTGTCACATCATAAACCTGCGAGCAGGAATGTTTCAATGAGTTCTACATGAAATGTGATTTTGCTAATTTAAGAATAAAATGGTTAAGAGATCAAAAAAAAAAAAAAAGAATAAAATGGCTAAACAAGAAGCTTGCATAGTAAAAAAGAAAAGGATGTTTAACAATAAAATAAAATAAAATTTCAAAAGGAGAGGGAAATCTACGACAGGCCTACAATAAAATCTTGAAGTGACCACGTAAATTAAAAGTTTACCTCTTCCTTAACCCTATCCACCCAAAATATTCGCTTACTAAAAGACTTGAAAAAGAGGATCAATGTATTGACTGACAATCGCAGCAATAAAAGTAGCCATATCACCATAATCCCCGGGGAAAGTAAACGATTGGTAACATACAAATATATCAGATATTATAAAGCCTTCGGAATGCTCCAACTAGTCCACTTGGACCACCATCGTAACAATTTATGTTAGTATTTAGCAGAAAGGCTTAATGATTAACAAAGATTGAGGTTCTTTCTCAATCCAAATACTGACAGCTCTAGACTAAATCATCATAATCCAATTAAGTCAGGTATGTAGTAAAAATGGGGCTAGTAATAAAAATGAGTGATGATCTTTGAGTTAGCATCAAAGGATGTAGTGATTGTACAAAATGGGTACAAGAATCAAGTTCATAATACTTGGCAGTTGGCAAGTCTAAAAGCCCTCTTCCAATCAAGAATTCAAGATCTTGCACACTGATAAACTTATGCTGGGACAGACTCAAAATGGTGGACATATGCTTACAATCAACATCTCCACCAAACAATTTAATGATTGGCTGCAGTTGTATTGGCCAATATACTTTAGAAGTCATCTGTGCTACAAGGAACCATAGTTCATGACCCGATAGAAAGACTGAAATGTCAGACACCAACTTTTTGCATCCAAACGGTGGTGTCAGATTTCCAAAGTTTTAAGCACCATTTAAAATAAAGATCAATTCAGGTACATCAACGAAAATGATTAACAAAGATTTAAAGAAATGAGTCAATAATGTCAACGAAACAATATGACCACCAGTCTCTTTCAAAGATACTACTAGTGGATGCAATTAAAAGTTCTAGCTATTGATCGTAAATGACATCAGTCTGCAGATCCAAATTAGGATTCCACACATATAACATACTTCTTGCCATATCTACATGTGTCAAAAATGCAAAGGTTGGTAAGAATTAACAAGTATCAACAAGATTAGGGTATTCTGGGGCTAATCTGGTGCAGGAGACGTCATAATCAGTCACTTACTAAACAGTTCTTTCCCAGGTCCAAACCAACAAATAACATTAAGCTGAAATGGCAGGGAGAATATAAACCAACACCGAGAAGTCGAGAACTAATAAAAAAGGGAAGATGGGATCATCCTGCACTGCTGTCCACACAAGATCCAGGATTGTTGGGAGTGAACTTGAAATACAAGAATTGATCTCGGAAAGGAGAGCAAGAAATCTTAGTTCAGTTGAAGTACATTGAGAACTGAGAAATACAGCAGCAGGAACCACAAAGGGAATGCTCAAAACTTGGGCCTGATTCCTTCTCGGCACGCATCTCATTATGATTTCTACCCTCTTAACAACAAGATTACAACCCACTCACTACCCAAACTGCAAACACAGATATGTTTAGCCCTCAGAAACTGAAAAGTGAATAGCGTTGTGATACTTGGTGAAAGGTGGTAGATCACAATGTTTGTTTTGGCTTCATTAACAACCACATCCTAAAAATAGACTAAGCATATGAACTCAGCTAGAAAGCAGCTAAAAAAGTCCAACTCAAATGATGAATACCAACCAAGTGGGAAAGGTGAAGTGGAGAATCACAGTCATTCGAGCAGTTCTATGAAGGCCACGCCCTGTGATGAAGCTAAGAAAAACAAAAGATACCGCTGTAGTGACTAGTAACTGGAAGACAATGCCCCAGTCGCCTAGAAAGCCTCACGGCCTGGTGGTCTTAAATTGTACATGACGACCTTTATTGGGATGCATATTCTGAAATGTCGTAACTACACATCTAGGAAAAACATTCAATTACTTTGGAGAAAGTAGAAGCTTTACATGAAAATATGAAGATTTCCAGCAGCGTTACATCCTCACAGGAGAATGTAACCTGGTAAGGTACATGGATCTAACCATATCCCCCCCCCCCCCAAAAAAAAAAAAAAAGAAGTGAGAGTCTAACAGATCAAAGAAGGAAACAAAAATTCCACAATACAAGCAGCTCAGCACGAGACAAAATCTGGGCTATGGATCTTGTACCATTGCAAATTTCATAAGCAAGAGCTTATCACCAATACAGCTCAATTAAACCAAATGTTTAGTTAACATAACAAGAATAAATATTTAGCATGTTCACAAGGAGCAGCACCAGCCATTCACTGATACATGCATAGTGATTTTTATAAGTAGTAAGAATTTTATTAACTAGGAGCATAGACAACAACAATACATTGGTTCTCCTAACTCCAAACTCCTAGGTAAACAAACTAATTCAATATGAAAGACTCATTGGGACACTTAACCCCACCTTCTAGAATGGAAGGCTCGATTAATCACGCAACTACACATCTAGGATGAAACCACAGTCATGATACAAGAAACAAACACCGAACTCCTAAAAATACTCCTTCAAGCTATAGAATTAAGAACTCCTACAATCACGCCCCATGCCCTGAAAGTGTTCCCATTCATATCCATGTGTCAATAACCTTTGCACATTGTAAACAACGACTAGAAAGATTCATATGACCACTCTCCTCCTCATGCAGCAAAGTGTATACTTTTTGCACAATATCCCACCGCACCGCAATGAACTAGTATAGTATACAATGCACTGCATCTTCACACCAAAAAATAAGCACTCCAGCAGAGGATCAATGTATGCTCATCATCAGTTAGTGTATCAACTCTTCAATCAGAAATCTAGCCTCTCCGGTGATCTCCATAATGAAGGTAAGTGAGCCTGTCAACATACGTGGTGTCCCTAACTATTTGAATCACCATCAGCTCTAAAAACACCATGCACAGTTGCACACCAACTGTTTGAGAATATGCCAAAGAGAAGCAGAATGCCCTCCGAAAGAGAACTGAAAGTAAGCACAACCCACAAAGCCAAAGCCTCAAATCTACCAAAATTCAATCAAGCTAAACCAAAGAAATAGACCAACTCAAAAATCCACAAAAATGAACCAACATAGGTGCATATTTGATTATATGCCCACTAAAAATCAACCCCATTAATCATTATAGCACCAAAACTTTCTCACGTCACAAACATATCAAATAATTGATATAATGTTGCTGGAAAAAAATAAATAAAAAGTAAATAAAGATGAAAGGTGAAGATGGGTAAACCTTGCCATCAATGACAACCCAGCAATCATCCTTGGTGTTGTGCTCAGCAGCTTCTTGCATACTGAAGAAATTGGTTAAAGTTGGCATTTTTCTTCTAGATTCAATTCAACCCAATAACCTTCCAGAGTTTTGTTTTTAAATTTCTGGGGGGATTTTTTGATATTTGTGAAATCTCTCTCCGAGTCTCTTGCTCTTCCCCCTGAAACTTAAACCCTGGTCCTTTCTCTCTCTCTCTCTTGCTCACCTAATCCAATTTTAGTCAACCGGAGAGGGGTTTTCCGCCAATGCAAGTTTTGCTTGAAGCAGGGGCTAATTGTTTGGACGTTGGACAATTTAAGTGGGCCAAATTCAGTGAAAGAAACCCAACCCAAAACTCTATTCTCTGTTTTTGTTTTTGTTTTTTTTGGCTTGTATTGATTACTTTATTTCAAATGAGACACATCACACATGGAAATAGGTTTCGAAATTATCTTACCAAAAAATAAAAAATAAAAAATAAAAAATTCTGGTACAATTTTGTAAACTAGGAAAATGTATGGGTCACTTATGGTAAGTGGTGATCATTGAAAATTGACATCGGTCTCACCAAAGTTAAGAAAAAGAGCTAGCGAAAACTCATTTAACCCAACTTAGGGCCTGTTCTCTCCACCTTCTTTTTACTGAACTTATCTGCACAATACTGAACTGAACTGAGTTTTCCTGAACTGAACTTATTTTTACTGAATCTACAATTACAAAGAGTAAATTCGTTCTTTGGTTTACCGAACTCTACTGAACTTTTCTGAACTGAACTTCTTTTTACTGAACTGAACTGAATTTTACTGAATACTTCAGGGAAAAGTTGAAGAGAACAGGCCCTTAAGCTAAATTCGAAATAATCTTACTCAAACTCAATTTGACTAACTTGTTTACTCTAGGTAGATGACATGTGGGTAATTTTTTTTTTTTTTTTTTTTTGTTTGGATTACAGGTTTATTCTAAACTATTTGGGTCAAGCCTAATCATATTCGCACTAGGTCGATTTACGAAGGAGTAAAGTGCTCCCAACAAGCAGTGTCTCCATTCCCAAGATTCGAAACCCCGACATTGGTTAAAGAATGTGAATATCGAACCAATCACACCAACCACTTATTGGTAAGATGTGGGTACTTTTAACTTGTCTAGGATTGGCTAATTAGTGTTTCATACGCTAAGAGATTATGATTTGGTAAGCACTTAGCAAACTTATCACATAAAATCCTGGAAATTTCAGTTGATGTCTTGGTATGTTACTCATGGCAGTAATTGTCTAACTGAGGAGCCGGGCCATGGCAGGGAAATACAGTAAGAGACTACCTACCGTACACAGTAGGAATGTCTTGTACTTCTGTTGTGACTGTAGTGGATTGCTTTATAACTGCCGTACAGAAGGTATGTCCAAGTTCAGGAAATTACTTGTAACGGCCATACGTCAGGCAAATCCAAGTTGGGGGAGAAAGAGAAAGAGAGAGAGAGTTTGAAACAAAAATTGATTTCGCAATAGTAATGTAAGCAAACACAATTTTGTTCAAAGTGTAAAATTGACTCATAATTCGCAACACAATAGTGTATATGAAAATATTCCTACTATTATTTCTTTAGTTTTGTATAAAACATACTAAAAATTCAAATGTGGATAGGACTTGCATATATACCTTGTACTACAAACACTTTAGCCTTTAGCTATGTGCAATTTCAGGTGTCCAATACACATATAATCATATATGGCAACATGCGTGACGAAAATATGTCAAAGTGCGTAAAAGATGCTTTCTCGTGTCCAAAATAATGTACTCCTAAGTCCATAAAAACGTACTCGGTGTGTTATATATGACTTGTGTATAGGGTGACCAGGGTGTGTTCTTTTTCACTTATTGGACCTTACTCAATCAGTAAAAATAAGTGGCAAGACTTTACCCAATCAGTGAAAATCTGTGGCAGGACCTTACTCAATCAGTGACAATCAGTGACAGGACCTTACTCAATCAGTGGAAATCAGTGACAAAACCTTACCCAATCAGTGAGAATCAGTGAAAATAAGTGGAAAAGAACGCACCCATAGTGTATGGGACCCTAGAAATGGCAAAGAAGCTTTTCTTGAATTCTTGTGTCCAATGCACATAAAAATTTCTTGTTCGTAAGTCCACGTGTTTGACAATTGGCATTTTGCATACATACATAACATGAATACATGATACCTAGACTCCATACAGTCATACAGAAAGGGACTAGAGATGTCAGTCCTTTCAGTTGAACGTGAGATATTTTCCTCAGAAAAGCTAGTTAGAAACCGTTATTGCCTAAAATGATCTCAATAATGATCTCAACCATTAACATCTCAACCCAAAAGAAATCTCAACCAACCATTGCTCCATTTTCCATACTCAAGATTTTTGGTATTAAATGTCATTGAAAATTTTGTCCTATCAGTTCACCTTCTTCAGTTCTTTACCAGTTTACAATCTCAAAAAATCTTCCTTTCCCACTTCATCTAAAATCCTCAACCCAACTTAAGAATTTCCTGAAGAACAACAAGAGAAAAGGAAGAAAAATTAAAGAAAAAAGAAACAGAAAAAGAAGAAAATGAGTGTTTTTAGTGACTTATTGTTGGTTGCATTTTTGTCAGTTTTCTTAGGCAGAGCTCTGGCTAGTTCTGGTTCTTGTTCAAACAACAAATGCAAGGTAATCCCTTAATTTGTTTTTGCATGGTATAATTCAATTTAAATGTTGTATAAAGTTTTTTGTTTTTATTGGTTAAATTGGGTGTAATTTGAATTCTGCAGTTGATGGAAACATGCTCTGAAAATTCAGATTGTGCTGCTGGATGGTCTGTTTCAATTGTCGATATCCAAGACCAAAGTTCTCAGGATCAAGATGTGTTCGATCAACAGTCACTAATCCATTCAAACTTGTGGTACTGCTTTACAGTTTACATTGTGCTAAAGCTTTATCTTAGAGAATTTTCCATTTTTTGGGTAAATGTAGCCAAATAAAATAAGTACTTTTGCAAGATAGTTTGCTACTCAGAAGTTTAAACTATTAGATTGGAGAGTCTTGTCACACATGTAAACTCATCCAACTTATGTTTTATCCATGTCGAGTGCTTTTCGAACTACACATATGGAATTCCTATCGATTTCAGTTAGCTTAAGTGGTAGAGTCTTTCGTGAAGTAAGTCTCTAGAGAATCGTCCCTTCAACTAGGTTAAACTCCTTTTTGTAGGCCAGTGTGTCTCATTTGGCTCATATTACCCTAACAGTACTCAAGCAGACCTCAAATGTCGTCCGGATTGGTTCAAGGGCTTATGGAGCCTATTCCTAGTCAAAAATCATTGAGCCTAATTAATCAAGCGGAACCAGACTTGATTCGATCTTTGGTGAGCCTTGAGCCTTCAATGCTCAAGGTCACCGAGTTTGAAGCTTGAAGTTTCAACTCTACAAAAAGAGATTATAAGAGAATATAATGTACTGGTCAATGGCCATGCTTTATAAATGCTTGATTGAGCTGAGCCCCCCTTGTCTTTTGTACCAGGATAACTCTCTGCCTTACAACAAATTTGCATTCTTGGCAACTCACAATTCCTTTGCCATCGAAGGAGAGCCACACAAAAAGCATGTTCCAAGAATTACCTTCACAAATCAAGAAGATAGCATCACAGAACAGCTAAATGTGAGTTTGTTCTTCAATTTGTTTTAAGCTACACATTTCCTAATAACATATGACAAATCGTTCGATGGTACATTTTCGTTTGCAGAATGGTGTTCGTGCCTTACTGCTGGATACGTACGATTATAAAGGAGATGTATGGTTGTGCCATTCTTTCAAAGGCAAATGCCATGCCTATACAGCATTTGTAAGAATATTGCTATTAAGCTACATGTTTTACTTTCTTAAGGAAATTGAAGTTCTGGAACATCTGTATCGATTCAAATGTCGTATCTTCTAATTAGATGATGCGTAGAGATGTATAAGTATTTGATTCAAGTTTTATCTTCAGTCTTCTCTGTCAATACTGCCATCAACCAAATTCAAAAAGGACCCTATCTTCATCTTCTTTTTTCTTTTTTTTTTTGTAAGAGTATACTCTGTTAATCTCGAATGGATTACCTTGCCTTAGAATTGCATTTGTATGAGAAACCTTTTGCATCAAGGTAACATGTAAAGATTAGTTCTTGTTAATGTGTTCAAGAGAATACTGAATTTTCTCTCCATGCCTGGTAGGGACGTGCCATTGATACATTTCGGGAGATTGAAACCTTCATGTCAGCAAATCCATCCGAAATTGTGACAATAATGTTAGAAGACTATGTGGAGGCCCCAAAGGGTCTGACAAGAGTTTTCTAGAAGTCGGGTCTGAAGAAGTACTGGTTCCCTGTGGCAAGAATGCCTAGAAATGGCCAAGACTGGCCCTCAGTTAAGGATATGGTTGCCAAGAATCAAAGACTTGTTGTCTTCACCTCCATGAAATCTAAGCAAAAAAGTGAGGGGATTGCTTACCAATGGGACTACATGGTAGAAAATCAATGTGAGCATATAACTCCAAAATCATCGTACTTTTTGCCCCAATTAATACTTATCTAACTATGCTCAGAAAAGACACTGTTCTAAATTTGTAATACACCAAATTTGATTAGGCATCAGAATGAAATAGTAACTGATCTGAAGCATTCTGATCCCTCTGAACTCTTGTATGCAGATGGTAACGGAGGAATTAAACCAGGAAGCTGCCCGAAGCGCAATGAGTCAGCAGCAATGAACGATCGTACCAAATCTTTGGTGTTTGTAAATCACTTCAACACCGTTCCCCTGAAGCTAACAGCATGCGAACACAATCTGAAGAACTGATTCAGGTGCTTCAAACTTGCCATGCTGCTGCTGGTAATTGCTGGGCTAACTTTGTTGCTGTTGATTACTATAAGGTAACAATATTATGCAATTTGTAATCTCATTAGCCATTACCATATAGTTAAGTCATTCTGCAATTACTTTATAATGCAACAGAGGAGTGCTGGAGGTGGGGCTTTCCAAGCTGTTGATACTCTGAATGGAGAGTTACTGTGTGGCTGCAATGATGTTCGTGCATGCAAGGTAAAATGATTATTGTGGCTCAAACAGCTTATGCGTTTAACAGTTCATAGACAAAACTCGCAAATCATTTGCAGACAAACCTATATTTGCTTGGATGAATTATGAGCCAACTTTGGTTTGACTCACAGCTATGCAATGGATTGTTAAAATGCTCAAAACAATTCTATTACCTCATCTGTACTGATTCAGAAGGTTACAATCTCTCTTTACTCTCGCAGGCAGGGTCATCGAGGACATCATGCAAAGGACACACTACACACTTCTGTTGAACGCAAATGATTAGAACATACCTTATGGCTCTCACTCAATATGTCTTATATGAGTTGAGGGACTATCAAGGGATTGATTTACTCAAGCTAACCTAAGTTTCCAAGGGTTTTTGACTTTTAACATAATGGGTATAAGTAGTGTTGTTGATGGCTGACGGGCATGGTAAAGATTTACTGAAGGAGGTTTTCTTTGTTGGCTAGCCATTCACGTGTTACAACATTACTTGTTACTTGTTCAGGTATTTAGTAATGTATATCGCCGAGGTCCTTTGTAGTTTATACTACTCGAGTATATGGTAAGCTGCTCTTAGCTCACCGTGTCTGTTGTCACCCCTTCCCCTCTATAGCCTCTTTCGGTTTTCTATTTTGCACGAAACTTTTAGGTTCCAGAAGACGTACCAATTTCAATGTAAATCAACCTTTGAGCTTCTCAGCATCAGTTATGTACTAAATAATAATAATCAGTGACGCAATACATTCTGATTCACCATATTTACATAGAAAGTATGCAAAAAAGAATTTACATATTCAGATGTTGATCCACATGTGTAACAAGAAATAGATGCGAAATCCCTCGTCAGTTCATCTTGTGCTCCTGTCGACAAAGTGACCCCCAAATTCCAAAAGTTTAGTTTAGCAGGTACCTATCAGGCTGTAGGAAACATTAGCTGGCTATTCATGTCCAGTTCAGTCCAGCTTCTTCCTTAGATTTCACAAAACTCTACAGAATTTTCCGATCAAAAAATATTCCTGGAGTAGCAATTGAATGGTCGCCCGGCAATAGGTGACACTTCTACCATGCGCAGGAATCACAATCTTCTTCTGTTTTCTCGTTTTGTTAGTCTGACATTTGGACTGCAAACAATAGTTATAGGTCTTGAAGAAAAGGCCTTGTTTGCAACTAGCAGTGAGCCTTCTGCACAACTTGTGAGGACCAAACACGAGGTGTATCACCATATATACAAATCCCCAACATTTACTGCAGACAAACAATCGCTGTAGCTGTCTATAGAAGACCTCAAGCATGGAGGTAAACCACTAGCTGACCACTATCCCCAGCTACGGCCACGGACGAAGTTGAATCATCAGTAGCAATATTTGAGACTCCACCGCCTGTTATCCAGAGAAGACTAAAAGGTTACACGCTTAACAGAACATGACTAGAATATCTTCCCAAAGAATCAAATACCAAGAGCTATGCCTAATTTCAGATTTATTTCAAGTGAGACTAGTATCAAAGTGGCAAAGTCCAGCTATGATAAAATTTTACGCATTGATGCTAAACCCGTAGGCCCAGGTTTCATTTCCAAGCTACCACAATCAATGTGAATAACTTGGTGTTCTTGGCAATCCGGATAAGCATCTCATGGTAGGAGCACAATTAATCTTCTAAAAAGTTCTTAGGAATTGAAGCCAACCCCAAAGATGATAGCAGAAAAGGAACGGTTTTAAGAATCGATAAGGGATATAACACTTCCTTTCTTTTACATGCAGAACAGAAAAGAAAGTACATATTTCTCATTAACTTAACAAGTACAAGCTAGATATTGGTTTCTCAAAGGCACACCTTAGGTACAGCTTACAAGGATATCACTATGAGCTATATATCCTTAAGCAGCATTTTTCATTAGCAGAAGTCGGAAAAATATTACACAACAAACATGGTATCAAAAGACAGTGAATCAGCCTACTTCCAGGTTTTCAAGCTATTTGCTGTGCAATTGTTAGGTGATTAACTAGATTTAACTCTTACTATTTACCATTTGTTGCACAAGAGGGTCACTGACCCAGGTACACATAAATATGGGGATATAGACTCTAGACGACTTGAACTCATTGACCTAGTAGGATTAGCCCTTCAGGGTTTCTAGTTCGTAGTGTTATCATCAGCTGAATCTACGCATGGCAAATCATCACAGACAAGGATCAGGCAGGGGGAGGGTGGAGACAGAAAGAAATAGAGACAGAAGTAGCGAAGGAGGACATGGAACAGGTGTATTCTAGATACGAAGTGACATGGAGACTGGAGTCGACATGGAGACTGGAGTTGGTCTCTGACATAGGCTAACAGACCAACTTTTTTCTTTTTTTGCTCTTCAGGCTAACAGACCAACTTGAGAGGGTGTTACATATGGTAAAACTACAGATACTTTTTTTTTTAGATAACATGGGTATCAAGGCTTTGCCCTACTAATCCCTTGGGCCAAAGTAAGATCGAACTTGGGACCTCTAGAACAGACCTCATAGGTCTTACCAGCTGAGCTACACACTCAGGGTTTACAAATACTAAGTACCCATAACTTATGTGCATGGAATTTTTGAATATAAAACTTGAGAAAATATGTATCATTGCACACATACCTGTAAAGTCGTGCAAAGTTCCAAGCTTAGTGCCTGTAGCCAACTCCCAAATGCACACATTTCCTTTGTGGGTGCCAACGATCCCGTGTCCACATGATGTACCAATTGCAGTAGTACTGGAAGCACGATTCAAGAATTTATAAATTGTTTGAAGAAATGAGATGACAGGTCCGTGAAAGATAGGCTTCACAAAATGTTTTTACAACATTACAATTGTTTGGGAATCAATAATTTTTTAACTTTTTTTCTCATCACCCAAGCAGATCCACATCAGAGATTGCTTTCAGAAAACATAAAGATGACCCACGTCAGTCTGGAAGATACATTTAATATAGGAGGATAAACAGGCAACATTGACATAATTAGATTCTCTTTGAGATTAGACATGTGACTTTATCAACATCTAGATTAAAACAAGTACATACTTCAGGACAGCGAAAGATGATTGTCCCATAAATCCGAGACTTGCTTGTAATTCAGGTTAACCATTCACCAAATTCAGTAAGATATGAATGAACAATGATCAGAATGCTATGTGTAAACAGATATAGGGAGCATAAACCATAAACCAACACAATGTAAAATATGAGCACCTTGGATAAAGCTCAGCTCCCAAGATCACCACATCTTTTATTAACAAACCAAGCCTCCAACATCCATCTAGGATCAAATGGTTACTGCTTGAGTAACAATTTGATAGAGCACGAGAATCTGACGAAATGCAGATATAAAGCCAGACAGCAATATCCCCTCCTTCTATTGGGCATAAGATATTTTCTTCACTGAGCTTGGAGAACCATAACATAGTCGCTTCAACAAGTTTCTTGAGATATTCCTCCACAGGTTTGCTGTGAGACAGGCCTTCATTTTGCCAACTAAACAAACTTATGGGGAGAAAGTCAATTACCGAACCTGCTGGAGCAGAAAACCGTGATACAACTGTGCGCTTAAATATGTCCCTTGCAAAATTCAAAACGGATAAAGCATAAATAAGTGAGCAACTAACTTTATGACCTTGACCTTAGGACTGAGAAAGAATTCATGGAAGATATTATCTAACAAATTTGTTGTGGTGTAGAAAAGATGGCATACCACAGGCTAAACTCTCCATAACCATTATGCCCAACCACCATTGAAGCGGATTTAGGAATTCTCTTCAACTCTACAATTCGAGAAGGGAGAAAGTCATAGCTCAGTATAACATATTCCTCCATTGGTGCACTGCAAGTGATAGAAGACATAACAAGAAGAAGCTAGTTAATAAGTGAAATACTTGTCACATGATTCACATCATAGAAAAATAGAACAGGCCAGTAACAAGGTCTGTGGAGTTAGGCGATAGAAATAAGCTTCTGGTTGCCCCCCCCCCCCCCTAAAAACCCATTTTGATGAAGACCATATTTGCACCTGCAAACTCGCTACCATAGGGTCCCAAACTCCAGCAGGAAACATAACAACAGTTATCCACCAAAGAGATGTTTTTGGACACTAACGACCAAAACCCAACCCTCCCTCACTCTTCGATCCACACACTAAGTACCACGTAAGGAGGTGTTCCCTCTTGCTTCCCTAACCCCAAACCACAACAACGCCCTCATCAGCTTCATTTGGACACCAGAGGAGAAAAGGGGAGGGAAAAGGAAAAAATGTGGTGGTGGAAGGGGGGCAAGACAACAAAAAGCTTAACCATCAACAAACTTTAGTGAATATTTAAGCCGGTTCAGGGAGGCGAAGAGTTTACCTCCAGGCCAGATTCATAACCCATATGTATATTCTTCCACTCTCATCCAAAGCGATCAGATGTTGAGGTTCACAAACTAATATGCAATGGACACTGTGAATAGTTTTTAGCTTCAACACAAGGGAGACGTAGCCAAGCTTGATTTGCACGATCTTTATGGCATTCTCCACAGAGCAGCAAGATTCACATTTTGAACACAAACAATGAAGATTCTTCTCACTGGTAAGAACAATAATCATAAATTATTTTTAATAGTTCACAACAATTCTAAGGGGAAAATATACAAGAACTTATTAAAACCTGCAATAAGGCATCCTGATGGAATCTGCTAAGACAAGGCCTCTGGCATCTGGGGTAAACTGCAATCCAGATTTGTCAATTGCAACCTAACAAGGATGACCAGTAAACAAGTCAGCCTGCTGACTTATACAACAAATGGAAAGAAGTTCAATGGACATACATGTTTGGTTACTTACTTGTCTACCAAATTCGTCCTTCAAGACAGGCAAGTTCATTGAAGTATGCCCAACCATACAAGGGCTCCCTAGACTAGGTTCACTAATGTCTATCTTGTAAAGAAACAAATCCCTTGTTCTTTCTTCTACTAGACCACATGAAACACAAATGTAGATCACTTGGGCTTTTCTGGTCAGCATCACTGCGGAAATTCGTGTTGGATGAGAGTAGCAACCAATAAGCCTCATGGTTCCATCTAGGCAAACATTTTGCTCCTGTTTTTCCAGGGCACTTACATGAGTATCGGCTGCATTGACAAGGGATGCAGAATTTGAACAATATCCTCTACCATGATCCGAAGAGAGATTTACAGACTCACGATTTTCGTTTCCCGTCTTATCCATGTGATTGTACGCTTGAGAGTTTCCTACGTATAAACCACTTTCATCATTACAGCCCTTAGAACCCATATCGAAAGTACAACCCCGGTCTTGAAATGCAAAATGATTGCCATTCGGAACCAAAGATTCGTGAATTTTTTCATTTAGCAAAGGAGAAATTTGTTCTCCAAGCCCACCTTCAACACCACATGAACTTTTGCTAGCATCAGTATCAACAGCTGATGTCACTGGAACAGAAACAGCTGCAAGGTGTGTTTCAGAAACATAGTTGTCGTCAATGCTTCTGCAGATTATGCTCTCTGAGAGCGGAGCGGTATATTTTCCCATCAACAGTAACACCCCTGAGCTTGGTTTTAGGGGTGCATTGCCAGGTGTAGATTGTTGCTTTCCCACATTGATCTCACCTATTTCAGGCCAACTTGATCAGCAAAAAGGGATTGCTTAAACTTCACAAATCTACAAACTTTGAGTTTTCAACTTGTAAGTAGCAAGTTTGATTTTGATTAATACACCAACTAGTATAAACTACATCATCTGAGTAGCTGTCCCTGAATCCATATTTGGTCAAGCAATGACTTTTTTCAAATCAGAACAGAGGCAAGTATAAAGACATCAACAAGAATGCAATGAGGTGGAGCAGTTACAATTAGAAAAAAAACGTTTAGAAAGAGAAAAAAAATAGTTACCTTCACAATCAGGTGCATCCTCAAGTTTGGTCTTCTTGCAGCAAGTATCAAGGGGTTTAGACCAATCATCCGTAATCAGGCAATCATTTTTCGATTTTGCAATAAGGTTTATTGAGTTAGATGGTGAGCAACCTACAGCAGAATGATGCACAAGAACACCTTCCTTCTGAGGCTTCTCATTAAAACCTTTGGGTAGTTCCTCATGTGAGAAGATATCTTTGCATCTATTTGTCTGATTATAACAACTGCGTGCCTCAGTTGCATCAACTACAATAAGTGACTCTTTTCCATCAGGTCCGTACTTTAATTTCTGACAATCAGCACCAACTGCTTCAGCATTATCAGTGGGAGGTAGCTGCTGGTTGGCCATGTGATCTTCCAATTGGTCATTGTCTAAACTGTCTGGAACATAATTGTTCTTTTCCAACGTTGGATCAATATAAACACTAGGAACTTCAGTCTTCATTTGCCCTTCTGTACCAGAATTAGCAAGTGCTCCAGCTGCAAATTCAACAATCATATTATCAGTTGACCAGAAGAAGACATATACACTCATGACTTGAAACCAACTCAACTGCTATACAAGAAGCAGTAAATTCAATTCATTTGTTTTCAGAATTAGCTTAATATATAAATTGTACCAAGAGACATGACGTCAGCAGACGGGATGGTTCCTTTTGATTCCTTTTCCAGCTTTGGTCCAAAAGAAGAATCATTTGAAGGCTTATTTCTTCTTTTCTTCCGTGATGAATAAGTAAGAAGTGGAATTGCTTGGGGAAGCAGAATTGACAACATTGACCTAGCTATATCTTCACCAACTGAATCAAAATCGCTCCTTTCAGAATTTTCATTCATGTTACAACTTCCTTCTTCTGAATTTGATAAGGTAATTGGCTCTTCTGACACAACCATATGAGCTACTAGTGGTTGATTTTTTGCTGTGGAGGGTTCTCCCCTGTGGTTGTCAGAATCTGGAAGGAAGGCAATTTCTGTATAAAAACCAAGCACATTACAAACTGATTAACAAATAGAAAAAGTGGTGCTTTTGTGTGTGGTGTGTGGTGTGTGGTGCATTCCTCTCGTTATTTCTTCATGGGGTATATTGCCAACCCCACTGAGAGCAGGTTGGTAGTCAGAAAACGGTTAGTTGCAATTTTGCTGGCAGAATTCTATGTGGTATTTTGTTGACAGAATACACAACCATTATCTAGGGTATTAAGCCTTGGTTCGTGTATAGTCTTTGTGTCAAACATAAAGTTTCTCAGCAAACAAGTTAAAATTAGTATCAGTACCTTGCTCGGAATCCAAGGTATCAGGAGCAAAAAGATCTCCATAATGATAGACCTGAGAATCTTGAGGTTCTGGAGGCCTGGAATCTTGCAAGTCGCCTATATCTTGAGCCTTTTCATTTCCATCTTCAGCTGCTAATGGAATCCCAAGACCTTGGAACTCTAGACATGGCTTGTCAAGCTGTGAAACATTAAGGGGCTCTGCCTACCAAGTAAGTTAAGGGAGTTAGATAAAATTTTAAAAACAGTATATTCAAGAATTTAAGTTGCATGAATCCTTATAGCTTAATGCCATTACTGACACCGGTCTACATCATCACCCCAATGCCTCCAAAGAGGCTCCCGCCTAGGCAGGATAGGGGGGGGGGGGGGGGGGCGTCGGTTGTATGCAGCCTTACCCTTGTGAGAACAAAGTCTCACATAGAGGCTGTTTGAGTTTGACCCGAGACCCAAAGTGCGATGACCATCGGCAACTTCACAATAATTAAGAAGTGCTGACACTTTTACGAGCCATTTTGATTAAGTCCATTATATTCCGAAGCCAAAAAGTTGTGAAGGTTTTGGCTCCAAATGCTGACACCAGACTGATTGCTGAAAATGTCTGCGTAAAGGGAAAAACAGACAATGCCAATACAGGATCTACACCTCTTTAAGCAATGAGCATACTTCCAGAGCTGGAAAGCTTTTCAAAATAGACTGTAGTATGCTTACAGATGTTTTCTCTTGAGGTAAGTCGGATGTACATGAGTCCACAATAGGAAGACCCCTCCGTACTTGCGCTAAACAAGGTTCTGTGTTTGAGTAATCAGAAGCTTCGAGAGACATGGAGGGCGAACCATGAGCCATTGAAACATTTTTCCCAAAATCAAAGTTGGATAATACAGGTGGAGCTCTATCACCAGCTCCATTGGAATGATTAGCTACAAGGTCATCACTAGAAACACAGGAAATCGCGTGTTCAGCATCATCACTCTTCTTTGGTGCGTCATTTAGAATCTTGGTGTTAGCACCTTGATGATGAGGTTGGCATCTCGCAGCACCATACTTAAAAGCTGACTCCGTATCTGTACTTCTGTAAGTTCTGCTTCTCTTACCAGTGACCCTAGTTCTCTCAAGATACGGTATCAGATCAGGGTACTTATAGGTCAAATTACATTCTATATCATGACCCTCTGCTGAAGCTTCATTAAAATTGGTAACTAGCAAACTCCGCTCAGACGCATCATCTAAAGTGGCTACCAGTTCCCTCAGTAATCTTTGGACTAATACATTTTTGAAGCCGAAGAACTGCAAAGTTACATGTGAATGGTGAAATGCAATTAACATCATATACAAAATTGGCTTTTGAAAGACACAAAATAAATGACAGTATATAGGCGTCACATGGTTTTCTATGTTGGACTTGCTGACAAAGATGCTAGTTTGCACTTTGCAGCCTTTCAATTTGTCAACAATTCATATATGAGTGAACCACTTCAAATTTCACAACCACTTCAAATTTCACAATTTTATGTTTGCTCCACCTGGAAATATATAGCTTTCAAGGCTGTTTCAGTAAGCAAAATTGCAACATGAAGAAGGATTCACGTAAGCACTGAACCAGTGACCAATGGCTGTCTTAAGCTCCCCAAGATCATTCTCCACACACCTAGAACTTTTAGCTAAACAACGAATATACAAGTACCTCACGTTGTCAAATCACAAAAAGAAGAATTACAAATGCTTGAAAGTCTGTCTGTAAATCAGAACTCATAAATCTGACCACCATGTTATGCCAACCTAAATGAGAAGGACTAGAATATTTACAGGTTTAAAATTGGAAACAAGTCATAGACTCACAGACAAAGCCAAGCATATAGAAAACAATAAGTTAACTACACATGTGATAACTCGATGACATTTTGCATATACTGGTTGATAACCAGTTTTAATCTGGATGACTAAAGCGTATGCAATTTATTACGTGAAATGGTCTCAACACTATGCAATTACTTTTGTACCACCTCATGGATCCCTGCCTTCCCCGGAGCATTCAGAAGTCATTAAACAGTAAAGCTTTAACACTTCAATTTTACATAATTTGAACAAAAGGACACTAAATAGGATATAGTGAAAAAGAATGCTTTCTTCTGGGCATTGTGAGTAATTCAAGTGCAATAAACTAATATAACCGAAACTACTACTTCAACGTCTGAGGAGAGAATAAAAGATTACCTCCACGCCATCAATTTTGCCAGAAAATCTCTTCCCGTGCCAAAGCTTAATGCGGGAACAACATTTCTTTTGAAAGTTTCCCCATGCTCTGTCTGGAGTCTCTCCTGAAGCAAATTGTCTATCATTGGAAGTAATCTACAAAATAATATACCACTTCCTCAGTTACTCCACTTTAAATTTGACAGCAGAGTTACAAAAGGGTCGCAATTCATGAATAAACCTGGAATATAGGCCCTTTTGATCCTTCATGAATTTCCATCTTATAAGTGACCCCTTGGTGGGTTCGACGGGCTTGGTACCCAACTGGATAAGGATAGCGGTCTTTCCCCTGAAAAATTAGAAATTAAAATTGCAAATAAGAGTTGGAAGGAAGTGCAGGAGTAGTCATATAAACAATTTATCCCGTGTGATTGACCACCAAATTAGTTAACAGTCAATAGGTAGGATCTTTAACAAGTTGCCAGTAAGAAGCTGTAATGTATCACCACATTGATCATCTATGCAGAATGTTAAGACTGCCAGCCCCTCTGGCAGCTCTTTTTCTATAGTGAGGCTCAGCAGTTGACCCTCCCCACAGAGATCAGTACTTTTAATGTTCCTTCTTAGTGTCATTAGAATATTTCAAAGATACGAGTTCCAGTGCAAAACTAAATAGACACTTTGGCTATTATTTCTTAAATTCTTTATTCTCCTGGTTTTTCATAATTTGGGTTTAAGATAAGTAACTTTTTTTTTTTAGATAACATGGGTGTCCAAGCTTTACTTGACTAACCCATGGGCCCTGAAGTTAACGACTAGGAAAACCTGCAGTGGCCCTGCCCCTAAGGGGACTCGAACCCAAAGGACAGCAAAATAACTTTATATGTATTTTGTCTAGCAAAGGACGATTATTCATTGTTGTTGTCTCTTGTCACACCAAAGGACAGCAAAATTTCCATTAAAATACAGACTACTATAAAGTCTATATCAAATTGGAAAAACACAAGAAAATAAATTGTAAAGAAGTATTTTTCTGACATTCTTATTGAGGACCCTAATGTAGCATCACATGTTATGCAACACGACATGTCTGCTGCAGTTTATAGGTACACCTGCTAATACAATAAAATACATTCATCACCTCGTTGTTCCATGGAAGCAAGATCACTGCATTATGTCGATGCATATACCATTAAACCTATGAACAATGCTTACACAGTTCCACCATTCATGACAAGAGCTAGACATGCACAGCCACGGGATAATATTGAGTACCTAGAAAAGTTCCAAGTGCCTCATCACCTGATTGTAAGTCAACATGAGTGACGAGAGAGTTCCAGGAGCCTAACTCCTATTGCCAACTATAAAGGCTCAATGACTATGATCAACTCGATGAATGCCAAGGTAAAGCAAGAGAACCGAAAGAAAACTTTGTGTCACACAGTCCAACTCACAAAGCAAACGCCAAAAAATCCTTAGAAGAGGCAAGCTGTACTCTGTAAACGATGTCAAGAGACCATTCTACCGTCAAAACTCAAAAGGCAACCACCTTGAGTCTTTCATCCATTGGATATATATTTAACGGCCAGAAAAACCTCCTGTGGTCCTCAAGGTTGATATATATTTCATACAAACCACTCTAACTTTTGAAAAACTTTGAATGACAGAAACCAATCCTCTCCTGTTAAAATGACCTCAATGATATCCGCTAGAAAAAGTAAACAACTTCACATTAAAGAACTTCATGAAGATGCAACATATACTTCTCATGTTTGAGCACATCATTCCCCGTTAAAGCTCTACAAAAACCTATTTGATCCTACAAGCTCTAGATACCAAAACAAAAACGAAGAAAATCAAAGCTTCTAGAGCAAGGCCTAAAATCGAAATAAATAAACCAATCCAATACACATTTTTCCACTCATTGCAGCAGTGCAAATGAAACAACAGCCCAAAAAAAGAACAATCAAGTGAAAATTTATTAAATTTAGGTATCTAGGTGCATATTGTCGTACTTTGCGCTTCACCAACATCAAAATATCTACGAAAACCTAATTCGTTCGATTCCAGCACATTATCAACCCAATCCGAATCTCAATTTGCGATAGATAGATAGGAACATCAAGCAAAATGAGATAAATCTAAAAATTCGAAATCAATAGGGCTAACATTTGTCGTTTCAATTAACAATATATATCCCATTACTGAATTCGGCGATAAATACAAATAAATAATAAATAAAAGGAGGGAAAGAAAAGAACAAACCCTAGAAGAGCTCCAGTACTTCTTGTCCCAATGTCCACTGTATAGAGCTCCAATTGACAGGATTTCTAATCCGTCTGATTTCGATTCATCATCTGGTTTCGCCATTCAATTTTACTCGCAGTTCACAAGCATGGAGAGGGGGAGAGAGAGAGAGAGAGAGAGAGAGAGAGAGATAGTTTAGTTTTCGGGTTTTCCAGATTGGCGGGAATGTAAAATGGGAAAATGTCCCTTCCCTCCAATATATTTATGCCTTGACCATGTCTTTGTAGCACACGTTGACTATTGAAAATGCCAAGGAAAAAAAATACTAATTTATTTTTAGGAAAAACAAATATTTGTATTCGGAAAAAAAAAAGAACTATGAAAAAAACAAGACTATCTTTATTTGTTTTGTAATTTTTTTTATAGAGTAATGTCGTGGTTTTCTAGTACACAAAAACTATCCTTTTTTTATAGAGTAATTTTTTTTATAGACGGTCTTATGCCATGTTTGTTAGAGAGAGGTCTCACCTCGCCTCATAAGAGACATTTTGTAAATTAAAATATTTAAACACTATAACTATTGTATAGTAGTATGCAACTAGGTTTGTCCAATCACCCCTCATATCTTATGTGTTGTTAAGGCTCATATAGTTGTCTCATTAAATTCCAATGGTAGAATTGAGAGTTTTTTTTTTTTTTTGAAGGAAATTAATAGAGCAGAGAGTTAATTAAGACTCGTTAGAGCCATTTTATACACTCAAAAATGTACACTAATAATTATCTTTAATTTAACTGAACACTACTAAAATTAAACGAAATGGTAATATGTGAGAGAAAAAGTTTGCAATTAGAGTAATCATCATTGAATTGCATTTGAACTAAATTGAAGTGAAACAATTATAAAAAAAAATAAAAATAAATAAATAAATAAAAAACACATACAAACACCAATTTCATTCATGAAGCTATTAAAACTTTGCTACCAACCAATTTAACTCTAATGTTTGACTAGAATGTGAAAACGATAATATGCTAGGAATTCACTCCAATATCACAATATACTTTTAGAAAGGAAAACATGTAGAAGCCTAGAAACTAGGTTATAACATCATGTTGGAGGCCCATATCGGTGGACTGAGAAACGAGAATGATTCCACTGGTTGATAGTGACACAACCAAAGTTTGTCCATTGACATGACTAAGGATGATTTTGGGCCGAATAAGCGTTGGTGCATGATCTGACCTATCACGAGATTTACGCGACCTAAAAGGAGCATGAAGGAAATCAAAAATAACCATGAGCACGGAAGAGCGAGCACTATAACATTCCCGTGTACAAGTCTTAGAAAAAATCATTGTTCAAGCACGATCGGGCAAGGAATGACCCGACAAATAAAAATCAAAAATGATACAAAAAAATTTGGGCACAACACGTTATCAGGCACGAGCGCGACTTGGCACGTCGTGGGCATCAGCATCAAACCTTGGGATGTGGCAATGCGACATGTCACGAAACTCATCAACTATAGGCAGACTTGGCAAAATATTGCCTCAAAGTAGAAAGGATTGACACGAGCAATATCTAAAGCCATCTTTAAAAGACTGTCACCGTCTCACCAAACGTGATGCTTGCTAGTTGGTAGTTGGTATAGACTCTTAGACACTTTAAAACCCCAAATAACCAGATTGGCCTTTTAAATGAACCCATTTGGACAAATTGGTCTATTAAAAACAACTTTAGACATTAGGGTATTTTAAAAGGGAGATTCTGGCATATACACCCACTAAACCGGAATCTTCTCCTTTATTATATTTTCAAAACTTTTCCCCTATTTTCCTCCATTTATCTTTTTTCGCCCTTTTTGTTACTCTTTTTTCCCCCTTTCGATTATTTTCCCCTCTTCTAATTCCACTATTGGTAGTATTGGACAACTTTGCTGCAATTGAAGTTGGGCTGGGATGAAAGGATCAAGAATTCAAGAAATACCTCTTCAATTTGGATCTAGCCTCTAACAGTAACAAGAACTCTAATGTTTTCATGAGGTATCACGTTGTATCAGAGGAGAAGAGTTAATGGAAGATTTCAAAATTAAAGAGGAAAAGATACCTATAGGGCTAGAAAATAAAATAAAAAACGAAAAGATTAAAATTGGGGGAAAAGAATTTAAAAAGGGAGAAAAAAAAATTCGAAAATGCAATTAAGGGGAAGATACTCATTTAAAATGCTAGATTCCGGTTTAGTGGGTTTATATGCCGGAATTTTCTTTTTAAAATACCCTAATGTCCTAAGTTATTTTTAATAAATCAATATGTCTAAATGAGCTCATTTAAAAGGTCAATCTGGTCATTTGAGGCACTTTAGAATGGTACATATGATATATGTTAAGGTTTCATAAGCCATATAAGTTATTAGAAACTTGTGCGATTTTATGTACAACTCACTAAAAAGATTAAAATGATTAGTGAAGACCCAATTTATCAGTGGTTTTAATGTTCATTGGACATTAAAGGTAATTAATGCACCACTACCACTACCACCACCACAAGCACAACAACTACCCGTATATTTAAAATTCTACTGATGAGAGCAAGGTCTTAAGTGTAAAATAATATACATATTTTTATCATGATATGATATCTTATTTTACTATTAAAACACAGTGCAGCTATTCTAAAACTTGCCACATGACACATCCGAGATTGATACATGGGATGCCACGTAAGCCCCTAAATTCGATATGATAATGACATGTAAGCCGCCACGTAATCCGCTTATACAAGTGTGTCAAACATTTATTTGACTTAATAAATACAAAACGCGACATAATTATTATCATACAGTTCAAGTTATAAAATCAAATAACTTTTATTACGCAATTATATAAATTATATACACTACAAAGTTTCTCCTTGCCATGTGGCACTTCTACGAGGTATTTGTTATGTTTGTTATGTGACCTTTATATCACCATTGCATCGTCATGTGTTGTTATGTCATTCGTTACTTTCATTGTATGATTAATCTGTTAGTTAAATTGTCACCAAAATAGATAACAGAGTATCAAAACTTTTTTAATTATAACATTTACTTACTTCATTTAAAAAAAAATTGAAGAGAAAAGAGCCTTAATCACATGACTATAACATCCCTGTAATTAAGACACCTACTATAGAACCTATTAGAATAGACAACATATAAAAACAAAGTAACCCAGGCAGGGACAAAAACTAGTTTCACTAGTAAAACTCGTTTAATATCATTGATCAGCCTCATTTTTTTTTTTAAAGCTGAAAAACACTGAATATAACTGAATTTATCTAAATTGAACTTATTGGAACCGAAGTTAAGTCAAGTGATTTTTTCAACTCAACGTTTAACAATTTTTAAACTTATCCAAACATTTTTAGAATTGGTATTTTAAAGTATGTGTTATAATCATTACACTGACAGATATATCGTCATGAACAAATTATATATGAATAAAATATTATTTGAGTGATAAGTTCCCACATGAATAAAATGGGACTGAACTGAATTGAAATGAAAATAAGTTGAGGAGAACACACTGTGAATTCTCCTTCGTGCAAACTAACCTATAGAGATATGTCGGTCCCACTAGAGTTGGTAAAATCTGAGCCGACCTAAAAACCGACCTGAACTCGACTTGCTTAAGACCCTAGCAGAAAAGGTCTGACTTGCTAATAACCCTAACCAAAAACTAGCAGACTCAAGACTCGAAATGTGTGATACAAGAGTTATTTTGACCCGATGACTGACTCGAACTCTAAAAACCCGACATGACATGACATGCTAATGACTCGTCCCGGAGCGACCGATCCAAACCCAACTCGTTTGCGAAGTCTAGGCCCCACCAATAAACCTATTGGGTCTGAGTGTTAAGATAATGGGAAGATAAATCTTGAAGAGAATAGCTTTTTATTGTGATTGAAAGGAACTTATACAAGCAAGGAAAGCTATAGTTATGAAAGTGCAAAACTAGGTCAATACCCTTGTTTGGTAATAAAGAATCAAATCCATCGTCTCATTTCGCACACACTGATACCTCCCCAGAATTTATTGGTCGGGGGACTGATGGTGACTTGTGATTTCAGCACTTGTCCAAATCAAAGTTTTGTTTGCCCTCTCTTTAACATGGTACCTTTAACACATTGAACATTTGCTGTCTTTTCGCCTTTCCTCCAAACACTACTGCCGCTAATTTTAAAAATTAATTCCACTTACTAATTCAGAGAAAATTCCTTTCAGTTGTTTGTGTTTCTTGATGTGTTAAGAAAGTGATCTTCTTTTAGCTGTGACAATTGCAAAGGACTTGCACTTTTGTTGGGTTAGTCTCTTTTCATGCAACCTTCACATGTGCCTCTTTTTCTTCTCTTTGTAATGAGCATGATAATTAGCATCACTAATCATGAGTAGAAGGCCTTACTTAATATATTTGATATGACCAAGCAATTGATCAACTAGTTATAGGGTTAAAAAAACACCCGTAAGTGGACCTCCTATTCACAAAACCACCACCTAAGTGAAATGTTTGCAAAAAATCACCCGTAAGTGGCTAAGTGCATTTTCGTCTACAAATTAGCACCGCAAACATTTTTCATCCAACTTTCTATTACATTTATATTTCTTTACCATTTTGCCCTACTATAAGATTTCAAAAATAGACAAACAGAAATATATATATATATAAGATTTCAAAATGATTTTATTCTTGAATAAAATAAATATTATGAAATTTAGGTTTTAAAAGTATAAGTTAAATTACTAGATTTACATGTTAGATTATTATTATAATTAATACATGAATTAATGGAATAATTTTAAAATTGAAAATAGGGTTAAAGGGTGAAAATGCATGAATATAACGGAAATTTAACGGAAAAATAGTTATGGGTGACACTACGAATACAAAAAGTCATGTCTGATGATTTTTGCAAATAGTTCAATCAAGGGTGATTTCTTGAATAGGAGGTCCACTTGGAGGTGGTTTTCTGCAAACGAAAAGAAAGAGCCTCACAGTAATCTTTGACTATAGGCCAGCTTCCTAATTAATTAACTCCAGATAGAAGTATTTTGTTGTAAGTACTAATAACTTCATCACTCGTTGTAGAATCAGAAATATATGTTGGGGTAAGTCCCAACTTGTGGGACCCAGTTGAGGTAAAAGAGAAAAATGAGAGAGAGAGAACCGAAAATGAGTTCGGTTGTGATGTTGTGGTGGTATTTTAAACCACATGTGCTTAATTGTTGAAGGGCCCCACTTGTTGACTTTTGGGCATTGGCTTGTTGAAGAAGCTTTGGGAGTGGCTTATGAGAGAAGCCAAGAGCCAATCATCACATGATAAAAGGAGAGCAACGGACGGCCTTTTGAAAGTGTGCCCAATTGTGGAGTGGTGCACCAGTGAGGTTGCCGCAAAATGAGAGCAAGGAGGCTGGGGCCTTCTTGTTTTGGTGAGAGGCGGCAACAGTTGTGAAAGCCGGTGAGAGGGAGGGTCTCTCTTCGGTAGTGATGGAAAGCTCTCGTCTATAGTGAGGGACTTGAGAGTAGGAGATATCTGATCAGGGGGAGACCTAATCAGATATGGTGGAATGACACAAACCACGGATGAGTGAGAGTGTGAGATTCGGGTGGCGCGCAACGGCTCATGGAGGTAGCCGAGACTAAGGCGGGGTCACAGAATCGAAGATGCTCTCAAGTGGTGGTTTCATGTATGTGGTGGATGATCAAGGTGGAGATAGTTCCGACACAGGAATAGACGGTATTTCGGTTCAGCGACATGTATCTGGTGAGATCTCTGGCATCCAAGAGGGTACTAATTAGTAGACGTTACTAGTTGTACTAGATGTAGAGATAATGTATACTTGTCGTGTGGCATAGTGTTCGGATCTTGTTGTACTCCCTTGATTATCATAGTGGATTATTGTTTAGTGCGTGGAGATCCGCACCGTGATTTTTACCCTTTGTTGAAAGGGGTTTTCCACAAAAAAATATCGTGTGTTCGATACTCTTTTATTGTTTGTGTTGTGTGTTTATCTTGTTGCTGCGCATATTTCCCCAACAAGTGGTATCAGAGCTGATGGTTGCGTTCCCGGCGGGTCGAGTGTTGCGGACCCGGGAGGAGTGTTTGTTGTTGCTGTTTTGGGGAACTTTGGGAACACACACAGTTTGTGCCGAAAGTGCATATTCGACGGTGGCGAGTACATGTTCACGGAAGCCACAGATGAGGTGTCGATCTGAGGCAAGTATCCCACAAGTTGTGAGGGAGAGATATGTTGGGGTAAGTCCCAACTTGTGGGACCCAGTTGAGGTAAAAGAGAAAAATGAGAGAGAGAGAACCGAAAATGAGTTCGGTTGTGATGTTGTGGTGGTATTTTAAACCACATGTGCTTAATTGTTGAAGGGCCCCACTTGTTGACTTTTGGGCATTGGCTTGTTGAAGAAGCTTTGGGAGTGGCTTATGAGAGAAGCCAAGAGCCAATCATCACATGATAAAAGGAGAGCAACGGACGGCCTTTTGAAAGTGTGCCCAATTGTGGAGTGGTGCACCAGTGAGGTTGCCGCAAAATGAGAGCAAGGAGGCTGGGGCCTTCTTGTTTTGGTGAGAGGCGGCAACAGTTGTGAAAGCCGGTGAGAGGGAGGGTCTCTCTTCGGTAGTGATGGAAAGCTCTCGTCTATAGTGAGGGACTTGAGAGTAGGAGATATCTGATCAGGGGGAGACCTAATCAGATATGGTGGAATGACACAAACCACGGATGAGTGAGAGTGTGAGATTCGGGTGGCGCGCAACGGCTCATGGAGGTAGCCGAGACTAAGGCGGGGTCACAGAATCGAAGATGCTCTCAAGTGGTGGTTTCATGTATGTGGTGGATGATCAAGGTGGAGATAGTTCCGACACAGGAATAGACGGTATTTCGGTTCAGCGACATGTATCTGGTGAGATCTCTGGCATCCAAGAGGGTACTAATTAGTAGACGTTACTAGTTGTACTAGATGTAGAGATAATGTATACTTGTCGTGTGGCATAGTGTTCGGATCTTGTTGTACTCCCTTGATTATCATAGTGGATTATTGTTTAGTGCGTGGAGATCCGCACCGTGATTTTTACCCTTTGTTGAAAGGGGTTTTCCACAAAAAAATATCGTGTGTTCGATACTCTTTTATTGTTTGTGTTGTGTGTTTATCTTGTTGCTGCGCATATTTCCCCAACAATATATAATTGTAATCGGGATGAAAAAAGAAAAAGAAATGTTTATAAGAATCATAATATTAAGAAAATATTTTGTGGATGGACTAGCTACTAGCTAGTATTGTCTCCGTGGAACACGACGTGCATGCATAAATATAAACAAGCAATGATGCTCATCAACTCATCAGTCAAAAACTAGATCATACACTTGGAAACAAAAATGAAAGTGACAGTGCCCCAAGTACTTTTTGGGGGTCTGAAATCGTTATTCTCTTCACATTCATATACATAACCAAGCATGACAGTGACGCATACTTCATTATTTTGTCAATGTATATCATATTAGTATTCCCTTCGTTTCACATTTGACTACCCATTTGTTAAAAAAATGGAGATTTATAATATTAAAATGATAGATTTATTTTTAATTGTACTTCGACAATATTAACATTTTAACATTTTAATATTTATTTAATTATTAGTTATTTATGGTCAAAGTGTTGTTTTTTAAACTGCGCAAAGTCAAAAGAAGGGAGTATAAAATATGCATGGAAGAAATTAATTGATTTAACCTCATTGTACATGTGAACATGAGTCAACACCAATTGACATGGTAATTCCTAATGATGTACTTAATAATTATCTACTATTCCATTATTGTATCTTTTCCTTGAGGTTAATCTTCATCAACATATGTCAAGCGGACTTGCTTATGGGTGGACGACCCAATAGACTCGTCCAATACAGATCTGAACAGTGGCGGGTTTGTACAGAGTGTTTTGGTAACTTTATACATATCTAACTCGTTAGCTCAACTCAAATCAATCTTAGCCGTCCAAATTCACTTTTCGACCCAAACGACGGGTTAAAAAATCATTGACAACAAGTAAGTGTAGGGTACAAATTGCAACTTCAGGGCGAGACTAGACATAACGTCCCTCTTTTTTCATTTACGTTGGAACCTATGTTTATGGAGTTAACTTTTATAGTTATAGTTATGTCATTCATGATTAAATTTAATTACAAACAGGGAATCAAATATATATGAATACTAACGATTGTGATTATATATGTTTTATAGATCGTGATCTGCGATCGATTGTAGGCAGTCTGCGACCGAAACCCTCGGTAGCAAATTGATGATTTTCTTGTAGTGTATGAATACTAACGGCTTCAAATTTTATTTTATTTTAACCACAAGTTCAGATCACCATAAACTATTTGGGTCAGGATTTATCATGTTTACACTTGGTCGGTTCATGAAAGGGTAAAGTGTTCCCAACAATCAGTATTTTCATTACCAAGATTCGAACCCTCAATCTTGATTAAGGGATAAGAGTGTCAGACTACTCATACCAATCACTTGGTGGTACTCACGTCGTCACGCGCTATCAAATTTAACCATTATGTCAAAACCTCATTGACATGATCGACTATAAACTTTATGCTCTATAACTATTACAGTTTAGCTTGTAAAATTTAAAGAGGCTTGTATTGATGTCAAAAGTCAAAAAAGTATTGTGTAAGACCAACTCACAAAAATGTAGAGGTCACTATTAAAAAATATAGGGATCAATACTTATTATGAGTACTAATACTAACCCTTGTTTCACTATAATTATGATAAGACTATCTCAAACAAGTTTTTGTATAATTTTGAGTTGATGATTTGATTCGGTTGTAAGATACCTAGTACAGATAACTACTATTAGGATCACATTCATATCTCACAATATGGGTGCGTTCTTTTACACTGATTCTCACTGATTTGGTAAGGTCTTGCCACTGATTTCCACTGATGGGTACGTAAGGTCTTGCCACTGATTCGGTAAGGTCTTTTCACTAATTTTGTGAGTAGGAATGTGGGTCTTCCCACTGATTTCCACTGATTGGATAAGGTCTTGCCACTGATTTCCACTGATTGGGTAACTTCCTGCCTCTCATTGTCATTGATTCAATCCAATATTGCCACTGATTCCAACTAGTTGGGTAAGGTCTTGCCAATAAGTAGAGAAGAACACACCCATAACATATCTTGGACTATACATATGTAAGAAGAAGGATTATATATAGAGCTGTCAAAAGCTGCCCCGATACGAACCAACCCGGTACCCAATACAAAAGTTTCCTGACCCGAACCTGCTTACAACCCGGTAAAATAAACTAAAAATTGTTTTCGATCCAAAAAGCAAACCGTAACCGACCCGACCTGAACTCGAAGTAACCCGTCCTGTAACCCGCTGAGTCTACCCATTTAACAGGTCTAACTATATATCTATCATCTCATCGAAAAGAAAACCCCAATGAAATTGAAGACACGTAGCCGTGAAAGGGTTGATGTGATGACTGGCAAAAGGAGCTACGGAAACAAAAGGCCAAATTAGAAACTCTTGATTTTGTATCGATTGTCTGCACCACTACACCTTTTTAACACTAATTTAGACAACCCTAGCTGTTCACTATCTCCCATCCAAAAACCTTAAACCTAAACCCCTTTTTTTCTTCCCCTTCTTCAATTACCTCGATCTATTATAAGTCTTCATCAACCATACATACCTCAACACATACACTTCACACTTTCATTTCAACATCTATCATTTTCTCTCTCCTAGATGAGCAACATGGAAGAGAAATCAGCAGCAAGCATGGACAATAATAATAATATGTCTCCACCTCCTGAGCATCTTTGCTATGTTCGGTGCAACTACTGCAGCACCGTTCTTGCGGTAATCTAATTAACCCTGCCTTAACATTATTGTTTATAATTATTAAGCATAGATTCATACACTATTTTATGTTTACACATACATGATATATATGCATGTATGTAGTTTAGCTTTATATATATATATATATATATATATATATATATATATATATATATATATATATATATATATATATATATATATATATATGTTTCCCCTTATAATTTGTTAACCCTACAGCTATGAAAACTCGATCGGAAAGGAAACATTTGATCACAATTCCATAATATTATGCGATAAATTATTAGATGGTCCCGTACATGTTTTATCGTTCCAAAATTAACTTGCCTAAATGAAAAGTTAAAAGGTCGATGTTTATGAACTTTGATCGGTTATTATAAAATTTGCTCTACAAATCCGTAGTCAAATTAAGATTATGAGAAATCCATTATTGTTAGGAAAGAAATATGTATATCTATAAATGATTTTAAGACCAGGTATCCAACAAGCTTCCAAATATGTGTAGATCAATTTGATTTGTGACTTGTTAATAAGTTTGATGTTTTTGTCTGTTTTAGTAGGTCATTAATTAGTTATATCTTTTAATTTAATTTAATTTAATCAATATATGATGTAGGTTGTGATACCATGCAAGAGGTTTATGGACACGGTAACAGTGAAATGTGGTCATTGCGGCAATATCTCATTTCTTAGTACTAGGCCTCCTCTCCAAGGTCAATGTCTCGACCACCAAATTACCCTACAGGTATATATATTCTCTTTAAGTTCTCCAAATTATGGTTAATGATTGTTCAATTTTAAATAATAATGCATATACTAATTTAATACTCCATGAACTTTATATATGTGTGTAATTTATAATAACAAAAATTATTGATGGTGTAAATTATGAACTAGGGATATAATTTCATGGACAAGCCAGGAGGACTCAATAATAATAATAATGGCGGTGATCATCACCACAAGAAAGGCGGCGGTCAGCCATCATCCTCATCTTCAACCTCATCCACCTTCACCGAGTCGGTGTCTCCAAGGCCATATGTTGTTAAACGTATGTACAACATTTTCGTTCTTAATCCTCCATTACCTTAGCTTGAATAATTGAATTTTTTTTTTGAGTGACAGATTGAATTAAATTTGATAATATCATAGATTTCGTATTTTTTTTTTTTTTTCAATTATTAGGCTTGAAAATTTTCTTGAACAATAGTATTTTCTAAAGGTTAATACTTTCGTTGTTGGTGCTTAATTTTTTTTATTTTTTTTTTGAGGTATGGTGCTTAATTATTAATTATGGGTTGGTTATTGATGCAGCTCCTGAGAAGAAGCATAGGCTTCCATCTGCTTACAATAGGTTCATGAAGTAAGTGCTAAAAATAATATAAGTATTTATTAGCTCAAGTATTTTCATTTTCTTGGTTTTTGTTCTGGGTGATGTTATTGTTGACAGGTCTAAAAACACCACGCCCAGCCCTCTTATTCCTATATATATATATATATATATATATATGATTCTCTATCCTACTTTGTGTGTCATATGGAGTGGTACATATAAGGAGACAGAAGATCCGTATTGTACATAAGGTTATAAACCATATAAATAATGATCGATCACTTGTAACTTGCAAGGGAGGAGATACAGCGCATTAAAGCAGCAAATCCTGAGATACCACACAGGGAAGCTTTTAGCGCAGCTGCAAAAAATGTAAGTTCGTTACTTATAGTGTATTAATGCGAACTGTAGATATGTAGGTCCAAAAATAGCTGACCTTTAATATTTTTTTTTTCTATTATTGGTTTTGTTTTCTTTTTTTGGAGTTTATATAACTAATTTATTGTATTAATATGATTAGTGGGCTAGGTTCCTTCCAGACTCCCCAAGTGTAACACTTACAACGACTGAGAGCAGCAACAACTAACTATGTAAGCATCATTTTCATACTTCTTTTTTTTTTTTTTGGTAACAATCATTATTTTCATACTTTTAATTGCTTAATTTCATCTAGCACCAAAAAAAAAATGCTTAATTTTATCTTTCGTTTTATGCTCTGAAATTGTCTTTTCTCGGTTAATTTTTTTGATAGTATAGGATAATTTAATGTAAGAACTGCAAAAACCAGGGATTAATTAATTGGGTCTTTTAAGATCTTTATTTTTTTTGTTGATTTTAGGCAATGAGATGTCTATGAACAAGATTTGCAGTATTCAAAAGTAATAAAAAAATACAAAAATTGTTTCAATTTTAATGGCTACCTGTTGATGGAAAATACTAAATTTTATTAGTAGTTGTCTGAGAACAAAAATAAAAATGATACCCAAAAAAAAACTTTTTTGCTCTATGGTATTAGTAAAATCGCAAGTTACTTACATTTATAAATGCTAATTATTATCAGAAATTTGTTGCAGGGAAAGGAGATAGATGGATCATTTCAGTTTAACAAAGATCGGCTATGGTTGATCGACGTAGAAAAGTAAAGGAAACTAGAAGATTATTGTAACTCTGTAGTAGTAGTCTATCTATCCAGTTTCTTAGTTCGGTTAATTAGGGGACATCAGATAATGACTGTATTGTAATGTAAGAACTACTCATCAATATAGTTGTGGCGGAGTTTATCTTGATCGAGATTATGTTGAGCATATCTATAGTTGCTGATGATTAGTGTCGTTATAATATGGAGTATATGATTGTTAGCTATCTTCGCCTAGTGGTTAGTGTCGAATCCAGAAAATCCGTTCAAGTGGGTGCACTCTATATGTTTTATACGACACTTCCTAAATATTACACAAAGGAAAATTTAAAGAATGGATTCGATGGAACCCCATCTCCATATATAGCCTAGATCCGCGAGCCAGTGCTATTGGTGACCGCATTAGATGAACTTAATCATGGTTACTTGAAGGACGATAATCCGGGTTACGCAGGCATATAGCTAGGAATTGTGTTCATCAAAGGGGATTAGATAGTATTATATATCTGGTTTCCTGGGTTAATGAGGTGTTACAGTATATTTCACGCATTCTTGCTGGTCGATCGTGCAGAATTGATGGCTCTTTGGTTTGGTGTGTGGATTGCAATTTGCAATGCAATCTACTAGGACAAGGAATATGGGGTTCAGAGAGCTCATTGTTGAGCCCCACTCTAGAGTCATGGTCCAGTACATTTACTTAAAAGGGGTCGCAAGAGAACAAGTATGGGGCGTCAGTCCGGTGTTAGAAGTTAGAACTAACTCAATCAAAAGAGTCGGTAATCATACCTTGTGCTGAAATATTTTACATAGGCATCAATGAGGGCTCTCAAAATTCAAACACATGACCTATTTGTTATTTGGTTCTAATACTAATAATTATTCAACAAACACTCATATATGATCAGCATGTCTTGTGTAGATTTAGTCCACCGAGGACCAAGTAAATTTGAGGGGTGACTCCATTATTAGAGAGGTGGCAGCAAGTATAAATTTGAGGGGTGTCTTCACTATTAGAGGGGTGATGCCAAGTATAAACTTGAGGGGTGACTCCAGGTAAAGTAAGGGCTGATTCCACTATTAGAGGGTTGACTCCAAGTGAAGTATGGGGTGGCTCCACTATTAGAGGGGTAACTCCAGGTGAAGTACTGGTCCACCATGGACTAAGTCCACACAAGTTTTTGTAATATATGACAGCATCATAAGATCGAGGCATTTTGTTAGTAATTATAGTACTAATCAACTTAACCAGAAGATTAGACGGATGGTTTGAGGCCCAATCAATAATAAACCATTAAATAACCCCAAGGATTGTTGGCTTCATCAAGTGGCGAATTAACTAATTTCCAAATATTGCGTTTCTGATTGATATTATAATGCTCAGACAATAACGTTGCATGATCTCGAACATGAGAAAATGAGATAGATACGTCTCGATCATGGAAATCAAATTAAAATGATGAACCGGTTCTCTTAACACAATAGGTTTGTTGGGTTCATTAAGACCAATTATCAGGGGCCTAAAAACATGAGGATATAGTCCGTTTGATATGTTTCGCTTAGGAATTTTCAGTATCGGATCCATGTCCGTTGATTACCCCCTCCCTTCCCCCTCTCAATTGGGTGCTAAAATAAGTGCCTAAGACCAGCCTGGCCTTAATCCAGAAAAGTCTCTAAAATGTTATTAAGTGAACTTAATCCGATTAAATTAGATTGTTGTATGAACTTTGAAGTACAGTATATACGTTTCCAAACATAAGACATGACATTTGACATTGCTAACGAGTACTCTATAACATTGATTGAAATAGATAAGCCATTTGGTTTTGTTTGCTTTTCTAGTTCGATTAGATAGATAAGCTGTTTTTCGTATCAAAAAATAAATAAAGGGATAAGCCGTTTTAGCTTGTCGAAGAGTTGCTTACCCATGTGCTATGCATATGACTGCTAAAACGTCAATGTTTCCATTGTTGTAAACATGACCCAAAAAACTATGCATAAACTATTTATTTTGTTGAACGTTGGAACTTGGAAGTTAGAAAATAGGCTTTTGCTTCTACAAATTCATACAATAACAGTTGTCCTACGCAATTATACCTGACACCTCTTAGTAAAACTTAAATAAGCAACTTAGGGATTTGGATTTCAGTGAAAGCTCATATGAGATGGTCTAATGTATGAGGTGAAGCAAAAATAATATCATCGAACAAAACAAAAGGATACCTCCAAATAAAATAATGCCTCATAAAAGAATAATTTGAAAAAGACAGATAAAATGTTAATGTTGTCTATAACCATGTCTCAATGATATAACGGCTAACATATTATCAAAAGAATAATAATATTATAACGGCTAACAGTCTCTATGGCCAATCTATCAAAAAAAATTAAATTTAGTTCCAAAGTTATGACATTGGTAGGCATTAGCAATTGACCATCACAAATCTGTTTCTCCTTATGGCCTGTTTGGATATGGGTATTTGATTTCAAATTCCTTATTTTGCCCAAATTATGTGTTTGGATAACCAAAAATTTGAAAGCTATGAATTGGGCCAAATTCTCATGGAATTTCAAAAAGCCTACAAAACACGTATTTGAAATTCACTGTAAAAACCACCTTATTTCAAATTATCAGCCCAACTCCAAAGGTGAGTCTCTCCTCCTCCCCCTAAATGAATCACGTGACTTTTTTTTTCTCTCTCACACTCCCTCCTATTCCCAGTCTCTCTCCTCTCTCTCTCTTAGAGCCTGTTTGGGAGTTGTGGGTGGGAAGGGAAGGGAAGGGAATGAGGGGGAAGGGAAGGGGAAGGAAATGGAAGGGAGGAGAATGAAAGTGAAATAATTCACCTTGTTTGGGAGTTTAAGTGAGGAGAAGGGTGGGGCATGGAGGGGAACCGACTACTGTCACTTAAAAATTCTCCTTCCCCTCCATTCCCCCCCAATTTGGAAAGGAACAAAAATTGAGTTAATGGAGGGGAACTGTTCCCCTTCATTCCCCTCCCTTCTCCTCTTTAAAAAAACTTACAAACAAGGAGAACCTTTTATTTTCCCCTCATTCCCCTCCCTTCCCCTCCATTCTCCAACTCCCAAACAGGCTCTTAGTCTCTCTCCTCTCTGGCTTCCCTATTCCAGTTGCATTCTCTCTCCTCTCTCTCTCTCTCCTCCTTCCATATCTGTCACTTTCTCTCTCATCTATGCCATGGATGTTGAATTGTTGATGCTTCATCGCCATCTTCTCACCAACCCACAAATATTTGTCATTCTCGCCATTTTCTCTGTCATCTTTTCTGCCATGGTCGTTAATGGCGCGTCACTCGCCGCAAAGTTTCGTCTTCGCCGTCCCTCATCATTGCACACTTCTGATCTTCGACTCTTCTCTTAAGATCTGAGCATCTTTTTGCTGAATTTTGTCCTTTTGGATCTTCTGATTTCTTAGGGTTTTACAGAACATGAAAGTATGTATATGATGATGATCGATTATGTTAGATTTTCATGGAGTTTGAAGCTTATTGTTACGTTTTTCGAGTGTATTTGGATCGTGATCAGATCACTTAATTTTTTATTTTATTTTTTTAAATTTTTAATTTTTTTTAAAGGGAAGTAGTACTACATTTTTGTTTCAGCCTTCTTGGTTATTGGAGAATATTGGATGTTCATTTTAATACAGTTTAAATTCAGATTCAGAATTCTATTGTGTCCCAAACAAGTAATTTGAATTTAGAATTCAGGTATTGAAATTTCAAGTTCCCCCAAACAAGGGAATTGAATTACAATTTCACGATTTGAAATTCTAAAATTAAAATTTTGATATTTCAAATCAAATGATGAATCCAAACACACTCTTAGGCTACTTACACTTTTCCAATTTCATCAGATGTCCCCCAAGAGACTAATTTCACAGTTGGAGACTTGGAGTGGATGATTCACTTCCATTTTTCAAACAAATCATTAGCTTGTATAACCAAACAAAGAAAAAATATCATCAGGAATCTATACAACCAATTTTCATCAACAATGACCTGCATCTGGCTATATGTCCAATTGATGCAAAGTTAATGGCTTGCAAAACCTATATTCAAGCATATATTCAGTTTAATTGGTTTAATCTACCTTACCTCAGTCAAAATGTTACTCATAGAGCACACATTTTTGACATTAAACAGCATCAACAGGATACAAGACCAGAACATAGCTGGATGGGCAATCTAAAATTCAGATGCTAACCAATGAAGGACAAGATAATTACCCAAACATGTCCGATTCCATTCCATCATTCGATTCCCGATCAATGTGAAGACATGAGAATAGAACATATTCAAGGCTTCAATTGCTAAATGAAAGTGGCATTGGAGAGAAATTACGAACTAAATAAGACCAGAACAGCAGCAGTGATAACTGTAACAGAAGACATGGTCTAAAATGATCTTCATTGTGGAAACATTTGCTATTTACAAGCATCAACAAGTTTTCAAAGTAGCAGCCAAGAGAGTAGTTGCACAACCTCTATATTGTGAAAGCTACGAAACTCGAGCGTCCTCACTTCACCTCAAGTACACATCTTAGATACTCAACGCTCCAATATGGGGGTGGACATTTCACACTCCATTTTAGGCTAAAAAGTTCACAAAATTGCTGAGTCTGAAACTCCAACACACAGTTCTCTGTGTAAGAGACTTGCAGCTGAGTCTGAGTAGCATAGTTGTAAAAGGGTAAACTAAAAGAACAAGCTCCAGTTCTCCACAGGAGTATCACCTTTAATACTATCTCTGTTGCTCTGATGTCAAATATCGCTTGATTACTGCTGGTGGGAAGTACCATATCCGGGTGCGCAAATTGTATCCGACAGCAAGAGTCTGCAAAGCGAGATGAGATAAATGCAGTGGTAATGCACAACTATGCAAGGGAGAAACTTAAACACTACCAGAAATCATCAACAGGTGTCAGAAGAATACTAATGTCTCATCATTGTTTCTGGGTTCCATAGTTTAGCGCAGCACAGGTAATCCCACTTATCCCAGTCATGTATAGCTGGTTATTCTATATTAATTGTGCATGCCAATCAAAAATTTGGACCTAAGACATGCAATGATGCATATTTTGAAGCTCTCCCCCCCCCCCACCCACCACCACCCAAAAAAAGAAAAGAACAGAGAGAAAAACCAGGAACACCCTGCACAAAGGCAACTAATACTGTTAATCACATTCAGCGGTTTTCACGTGTTCAAATAAGGGAGAGGTAATATAGAGTTGACCAGGTCCCAAAGAGTGTGAAGCAGTATATTCAGGAACAAGAGAAGCGTGAAACACAATATCAGATTTCTTAAATATGGCACAGATTAGTCTAAACTAGTAAATAATGTAACTTCGACCATCTCAGTATAGTTCCTATGGATACTTTCCTTATTTCTATTCCTATCTTTTCTTCTTCAATAACAATGCTTTCTAATTGTTTTTTACCTTTTTTTTTTCTTTTTTTTCAAAATTCATCAAGCTCAAGATTAGTTAAGATGTATGCTAACAAGACAACCTTTGTGGAACTGTAGGCTTAAAACCAAAGGCAGCATATTTTATTCAAGGGCAAGGATGATTACGTCCACAATGACATAAAACAATGATAAGATGTATAAGAAAATATTAAAATGTGATGACCTACCGCAAGATGTGTTTGACCAGAGATGAAGGAAATGACATGAGCATGAACAATAACAATTAGAAATGACTAGTAGAATAACAATAACTTTGCTCCTCAAGCACGGTGTCTGAGAAGCACAAATTGATTATAATATGTTAACAGATGCTAAAGATCTAAATGGTACCTAGTTTCCATCCAACTAACATGATCAGATGGCTGAAAGCAACCTTTTACACATAAATCATAAAAATAAATCTTTATTGTATTATATTTTGAGGGACCAATGGGAGGTTCGTTTTCTGCGGCTTTTGCTTAGTTGGCAATTCTGTCTCTATCTGATTCACACGAGACACTGACAGATATAATATGCTGAAGATTTTCCACAGACGTAGTGCGTTATGAATATGATGATGACACCGCAAGCAGGAACGCACCAATTCTATATTGAAAATACTCTACCAAGTTGTGCATGAGCAATCAATATATGCATGAAGAGAATCCTGATTTTCACCACTGCTAAAAACGAAAACTGTGGTTTGTGAATCACATCTGGGCCACGAATACTATATATATTCACGAAGATCAAAAAGGATGGAGGCTCGTGCAGAGAAAAGGAGGCGTGATTTTATTGTATCTTCCTGACACTATACGAGGAAATGCTAGTGTTCCGCACCACCTGTCTGTGAAAAAATAATAACACCTTCGCCACGTGCCGCTGCCCATGTCTCTTTTCTTTCTCGTATTTCATAACAATGTCTAATATTTTTTTTATGTAAACCTCGTATTCTTAGAATTTGAACATCGAGCCAAGCTCGTGACTCGTCAGCCTATAATAATTTAACAGCAATTGGGACTTTTTAATTGAATGTGCCCATACAAAACACGTATAAGAGACAGCAATAATGTTTATTCAAGGAAGGCAGTTACATACCTTGATGCCCTGCAGAGCAAGAAAAAGAGAAAAAGTCACTTTTATCCCGCCTCACTTTCGGTTGAGTGCCTCTGCTGCTCGATCCTTTGAAGGTGTGATGATAGTTGGAGCAGATCCAGGATGGTGCCACGGCCCTTAGAATGATGACAATTAGTATTATTCCTTATATATGGTTCCCTTGAAGTACCATAACCTGGGAGCTTAAGGTCAACTGTGTCACCAACTTGAGGATCGAACGTGGTGGCTTCCACATGATCAGCTTCTACTGAGTACATTCCAGGTGCATGGAACCCACTATGTGCAATTTTTTCAAAAATGCCTGCTGGCTGGTGGCTAGAGTCTGCATAGCTGCTTTTGTTGATCAGTGGGCTAGTGATTGCAGCTCCCAGCAACTGGCTTGATATGGTATGTGATTGACCTGACAGAAGAGAGAGAGCACGACTACTTTGCTGGACGCCAGATAGTTTTTGAATGGTAGGTGTAGGTGTTGCTATACCAACATCAATGTCCCTTACACCTGCTGGAACGCCATCCATTCCTTGTCCTGCACCATGCATGTATATGATGGAAGAAAGTTGAGTCTTCTATTGAATCTCCGAATTTTACATGCTTAACCAGTACGCACTCCTCATATATTTACCTGGGCCACCGATAGCACTGGAAAACATTTCTGGAAAACCAAACGACGAGGAAAAGCCAATGAACCTAGCATCTGCAAATTGCACCATAATATAAGATGACTATTCTGGAAGTTGAGAATTCCCACTAACATATTTCATGCAGAAAGTAGACCGAATTTACAGTTGTATTCAGTGCTCATGCAGCATGTAGGAATGCAAAAAAAAAAAAAAATAAATAAATAAAAAAAATCCAGAATTATCAACTTGGCATATGATAACTATACTTCTGCAATCACCACTACCAACACCATAATGTCATCGCGCAGCTGGCAGAGACTACCAAAGGTTTGTCTCTAACTAGTAGAAATTGTGATTTTAGAACCCCACAAGATGAACATTTTAGATTTTATCATAGTATCAACGGTTGGAGGAATAACAAAAGTAAAATAAATAAATAAATAATAGTAGCTGGAAAAAATATTTCAGCCATTTTACAGCAATTTATGGAAATCCCTATATTAAATTTGACAGTTGCTCACCCCCATAAATGTTACAGAGAAGCAACTTGATAAAAACAAAAGGGGGAAGGGGGACACTATCTGAAGCTCTTTCCATTTATCATTATAAAAAAATGGAGTATGAACATTGGCTGATCACGTTACGAAAGGAACCCCAGATATAGAAGACCAATATTAGTACAACTGATACAAATATATTGCTCAGAGGCTTATGACACTCCATTACACATATCATGTCCTAAAAAGATTTAGATGAACACATACGTCTATGAAGCACGGAAACTCTATTGAGGTCACGCTTTCGTGTCAGAAACTCTGGAAACCTGGAAACTTAGGGGAAAGTTCTCCTTTATCTAAAAAACAATTCCCCTAGTAATTGATATCTAAAATCCTAAGATTACCTTTAGTTTCTATAACTTTCTTAATAAACTGCCCCAAATTACTTTGAAGAATATTTATTTATCATTGTTATTAGTTTTATTTATAATTTTAGCTGTACAAGCAAAAAAAATAGAGATTTTTCTTATATCCCCCTGAGTTTCCGCGTATCCTATTTTTTGAGAATCAGTGTTTGCTGTGTCCCGTGTCCGAGGTTCCGTTTCCGTGCTACCTTGACAGACGGTAACTAAAGCTGAATGCTAGCGAATGAAAGCAATCCTCTCAGTTGTGAATAGTGGTGACATGAAATATGGGATTTATGTCCAAAGAAAATCTCAAAAGTGTGGAACATGAAGTGGCCTAGCTAAATCTCTACGTCTTAGTATGAACTTGCAAGTCAATCAAACCACAATGCCAAAAAGTAAATCATCAGAAAGTACGAAAGAAACAATCAAATAGAGGGGAAAGAATCTGAAAGCAATGAAGGCTTGTTCATCTCAAGTGATCTGCCACTTGAATCAGAAGACTGATATACATCTCGAGATTCAATCAATAGTGCAACAAATGCATAAGTAAAAGTTTATCACATGTGCTAGCATTCAAAAACTTGCTTATCACATATTACAGTTTCAACATCAGACTGCAAGGCAATGATAAAATGATTTGGCTGCCAAGAATAATCTTCTCAAGGTAAACAATCTCAATACTTTACTTGACCTCAGGCATTCAGGAGCTATGGGCAAGGTACTTAAGCAAATACGGTGTCATGAATGTAAAATTGCAAACGAGGCTGTGTAGATTGACATTCAGAGATGTCAAGAAAAGCAAACCATTGCTTATACATCGTTGCACAATTTTCTAATGAAATCTATTCCTTATATTTGAATTAGCATTTAGCAGTCATAATAACTTCTCAAAGTGGAGATCAGGATAAAATTAAACAGAAGACCTCCGGATTCCCACATCACAGGCTAAGACTCTTTGACTCACCTGATTCAGAAGTCAGCTGAGGCTTCCTTCGACGTTTGTTGTGGGCAGCAAGACGTCTACGACAACTACGTTTACCACCGTCGAATTCAGCCAATAGGTGGAACCTGGAAAATAAAACCATTAGTAAGTGGAAAAAATGGCAGCAAATAAGGATGAAAAATCATCCCAACAAAACAAGAAGACAGACATCACTGTGAGTCCGGGCTCAGAGAAGTCGAGAGTAACGTAACAATCACTGAGATACAAGCAAGGCAGGTACTCTAGACAACACCCTCCAGATATGACCTGACATGCCACTCACAGCCCACACTTCATATATGTCTTACATTACTCTTAACAGGTTAATCTTATATGCATGATACCTAGAGGGGTTGTTAAAGTCAAATAAGCCTATCGTTTCCTCTTCAAGGCCTAACCTAACAAGAAAAAGTATACCAAGAAATTTCTTTCCAGTATGGACACACAAAAACCTCAATTTTGATATTCGGTAGCATAATGAGTGAACAAATGAGTACTCGCTCATTCCATCATGTTGAAACTAGCAGTTACCTGTGCAAACTTAAATTTTTGACAACAGTATTTGCTTCTGTTTGGAAATAAAACAACTTTAGCTGAATTTCATTTTCAGTAGCCTCTAATTTTTCCCACAATGGTATATGAATATGACTAACAGATCACACCAAACTGTTGGACATGGAGGCATCCTGTCCAGATTAAAAGGTAAACAAACTTGAGTGAAGCTCAAAAATTCACACAGCTGTAAGACAGAATATCCCATCAAATTAATGTCACATGTACATCAATGGTTTTTGTTCCTACATCTGCTAAGCGCGCCAACAGGAATTATTCACACAAGTGAAGCATCTCATCTATCATTGCTTAGCAGCAGTGGGTTCTGAAATCACGCAATATACCTTCCAATGATTCATTTACTAATCCAAATGAGGTGAAATAGACGTTGTTTCATCGACAGCAAATTAAAAATGCAAACTCGGGAGTGTTCTAAGGGCTAGTCTCATCATAGCAGTCAATTGATTAATCAATAACAGGTATCACAAGTAAGCAAGAGGAACGGTAAGCAAAGATGCATCAGACAGACCTGCTACACTGCTGACAAAACCTTTGTTCAATCCCATCAACAATAACTTCAACGGTCTTTGTATGGGCATCGCAGACCTTATGACGCTTATAGTAACCTTTGCAGGAGCTGAGATCCTTGTTGCAACCAAAAACTTGACAACATGGAGACTGTGGACACAAAATTGTCGACCGAGCTCGTTTTGCTGGTAGAGACGACACGGTAGATGGGGCAGGAATACTAGCTTTTGAGAATTCACCATCTTTGGCACCTCCACAATCAGCAAATCTACCTAGCTTCAAATCAATCAGACTAAAATCCTGGCTGTTTGATTGCATAAGATCAGTAGAAATTCTCGAAACTGACTCTCTTTCTTCACAAAATGGGGATACTACATTTCCATAAGAATCAGTACCAATTTCATCACTAAAGACCTCACCACTTGGTTCACTTGAAATAGAATATGACTTCCTGATCTCATCAGAGAAACCCAAATCCATCAAATCCAATCTCTCAAGTGCTTGTGTGTTTGAGACAAGTGGATAATTTTCCACATTTAAAAGGGGTTTGATTTCACATCCCATAACTGTGTTCTTACATCTTCCGTGACCATCAACAGGAGAATCTAATTCACCAGATAACCACACCCCTCTTCCTTCTGACATATATTTCCAAGAATCCATTTTGCCCAATCTGTATAAATCATAAAATAATTGTAATTCCGCCTCAAAATTCGATTAAAAAGACAAATAATGAGATTGCACTCATTATAAAGTCAAACATGGACGAGTTCATTTGTGCATCACTCAACAACAAAAATAACAAAAAAGAAAAACTTTTTAAGATGAATTTCTAATACAATCAAGTTAGATATACAATTTTCAACACAATACCTCACAAAAGTATCAAACAAAAAGAGCATACTTCACAATCGTGACCCAAAAGAAATGATATGATGGACAATTGGACATGGAGGTAAAAATTTACTGAAATCATTGCAAGTTCATACGAGCAAAGACCCACCAAATGGCAAATATTATACACTGACAAACCATAATCACATCATCAATCATCAAATCAACGCTGACCATGAAGTATCTCAAGGAAAGAAAACGCAAACTCAAAAATGGTAGCTTTAGACAAATGAACAAAGCAAAGCCCATTTCTTGAAACTGAGTATTGGAACATAAAAAATGAAGAAAACCCAAGACAAAAAGAAAATTGGGAAATGGGTTTTTGCCATACCACAGTAGTAGTGAAGCAGAGGATCAAACTGAAAGTACGAAGGATAGGAGAGAGAGACTGAGAGAGATGTTATTTTCAGTTGTGGGTTGAGGAGGTCGAGGCAGATACAATGGGGTTCAACATGATTTTCTCACAATAATCTCACTGGAAACCTTGTACTTTTTTTTGTAGCTTTTGAGGCCAATAGCCATCACATATACACAAGCAAAGGAAAAGCCCTTTGCTTTACCTTCTTTTTTTCTTTTTTTCTGTAAGGAAAGAGAGACAAAAGGAAGGATTTTTAATTAATTCCACCACCAACTTCAACTAATCATGAGTGAAAATTCTTGAATGGCCAAATTAATTTTTTAAATTAATACCCCTTGCTAATTAGTGATATGTCAATTTTGTTTTATTTAAGGATAGCAAGTCTGTTTTGCTTCTCCATCATGTGAAACTTTTTTTTTTTTGGCTGTGTATATATTGTATCAGATTTTGCACCAAATAAATTCCGAGTGTATGTAATAGCGTGCAAATCATAAACACAAGACAAACCAATAAAATAAATCTTGCAGGCAAACTTAGCAAAGAGGCCTAGTGAAAATTGAACTCATAACCTTTGTCATAAAATTCAACTCCAAGATCAACTCCTCTACACCTTTTAGGACGTATATTGCATTAGATAGGAAGCACAAGGAAATTCTAATATTCCTCTCAAAACAAATAAGTGATTCTAAGATTAGTGTAGAGGGGTTTCAGGCATTTCAGCTTATGTTCATATTATCATTTTTGGAGGTTGTATTACATTTTTTTTTCCAGAGGTTGTATTATTACTTAAATTGATAGATGTAATAGTGTAAGAACCCTCGCCCTTGCGGCGCTAATCGAAATGTTTAGTTGGAATTAATGGTTCTTAAATAATACGTCATAATGCAATTTTAATTCAATTGTGATGGAGAATAATAATTCGCAAGCAATGAAGTCGCCACCAATTTTTAGGAAACAGTTAGAAACCATAAAAAAGTGGACCCAATTCCTATTGGGAATTGACTCATATCCAAAGGGGCTAAATATTTAGTTCGAGGATGTAGGTACGAAATAAACAAAACGAATCTCATCTAAATCGCCCGTATTAACGGCCTCTACTAAGCCTATCCATGTCAAATATTTATTTAAACTATATGGTTCCATATAAATCCGGTCGTCCAAGATCCTAAATTTAACTAGGCGGGTTAAAGACAACCAAATTATCTACCGTTATCGCTTTGCACAATTTATATCCAATTTACATGCATATTAATTATCAAACACAAGCAAAAGATGAGAGCAATAATAAAACGCTCCAACCTACCACACTCTGCTAAACGCGCCAATATTGCATATGCACACCAATAAATTTGTTAGTAACTTTAACGGAAGCATAATGCAAAAATATTAACTTTATGCTAAAATAAACCTAAGAGATTGCTACATGCATGCACAAACATAAAAAAGATGCAAACTTGCATAAACTAACAAAAAAGATGCAAACTTGCATAAACTAGTAAAAAGATGCAAACTTTAAATTAAACTAACATGCATAATTATTTACAAAGATCAAAACATGCATAATTATTCAACCATAATCAAAAGCTAAGTAAAACATGATCATGAATAATAAAAGAATAAGTTAAATAAGAGATTTAGGCCCCCAGGATGGTTAACCTGGACGTTCTATTTGAACGGGACTAGTAGAATTGGAATTGCTCTTCAATCTTGGGTGCTAGGTTGGGTGCAATGGCTTGCTTGAGTCTTCAAATTCTGAATTCTCTATGATTTAGGGTTTTTGTGCTCTCAAATTGCTCTCAAAATTATGAACTGACCAACCTCTCTCAAAAGAGGGTGAAAGAGAGTATTTATAGAGTTAGGGGACGAAATTAGGGGCCTAGGGTTGCAAACCCGGCGCCAAACTCGGCCCAACCAGAAAATCAGGCCCAACGGCTACCCGGAAGGCAGCTGGCTTGAGGGCCCCCGCTGTCACGCGTGTGCCGCTGGGTCGTTAGCGTCAGCCGCTCGACCTGGAGGCGCGCGCGCGACTAGGGATTTTGACTTTTTGTGCTCAATAAATTACGAAAATGCCCTTGGGCTGACCCAGGGGGTTGGGATCGAGCGGTTTTGACCCAAATTTTCAAGACGCGATATCTCTTGATTCCGGAGCCTAATTGAGCCAAGGTCAAAGGCGTTGGAATCCTTATAACAAGGGCTATCCAAAGACTGAGGTTTCAAGGAATTTTGGCCTCGATTTCCGAGCAATGTCCTTTTCTACTTACGTCCATGTCAATCCATTACTATCATCATCGGGCTTTGCAGTGCCAGGGGATGAGAACCGATTAGAGTTTCTACAGAAGCACCCACTTCAGCCGAGCTTGTGAAAGCGAAGGTCAAAGTATTTGCTAAAAATGCCTGCAGTTTGTTTTTTTTTTGAAAAATGCTTATGTTAGAGAAAAGATAAAAAGGTGAATCCTGACCGCCTGTGGTCAGGGTTACCTGGTTTGCATGTGCCAACGTGACGCTAGTTTTAATTGCCTCATCGTCAAAGAGCGTTGCATAGCTCTGCTTTGCGGGTGCCAACGTGACGCTAATTTAATAGCCTCAACGTCAAAGAGTGTTCCGTAGCTCTGCTTAAAATAATGCATGCGCCTTGACGTAAGACTAAACTAATAGTCTCCCGTCGAAGAGCCTTTATTGCTCCCGATGCCTTGCTGTGCTTTCAAGAAAATGATGTAATGCCTAGGCCTTGAGAAATTGTGCCTGTGCCTGCAAAAATAGATAACGTGCCTGTGCTTGGGAAAATTATAATATTACGGATCTCTAGGATAGGAAACCGTGCCGCGGGGGCAAAATAGTCATTTTGGGTGATGTGCCCGTATCTCCCGGGCTTCTAACGGTCGAAAAATAAAATCTCGCGCAAAATTTGAACTCGTGGGCCCGCCCCATGAGAGACGGAAGAGAAAAGAGGTCCAGCGGCCATGCGCTGGGCCGTTGAGGATGAGTGGCCTTATCGGGCCCGCTTAGCGGCTCAGGTAGCGCTGCGGGGGTGCTAAGAGCAGCCGCTGGGGCCAGCAACCTAGCCGCTGGGAGGCTCTCTTGCGCATCGATTGACACAAGGTAAAAACATAATATTTGTTGTATGGATTGCATTTCTTGTGTGGAAATATCTGATGTTGCACGTTTGTGTAGATTGACTACTTTCCATGGGCGAAGTATCATGGGTCGGCTTTGGACGCCATCCTTGCTTCTAGGGCGGTGGACCGTTAGAGGGTCCTGATTGCGGGCCTGTTCTCCTTTGAGTGGTATCTGGGGGAGAGGATTTTCTGTCAGGTTTATCCCGACTTGGAGGGTCCTAGGATCCCTTTGGATCCTCCCTCGCCCATGTTCTTGGTTAGGTGCTTGTCTCGCGAGCAGATTGCGGAGGCCATGATCGGCTCATATGCTATGCGGTATTTGAGGGAGCCTGCGAAAGACCTTGCTGGGCACTATGAGCAGTTTCACTGTGATCGCCTCATGCCTTCATTTGTGGGCTTGAAGGTAAGAATTTTATACTTGATTTTCTATGCCTCTTGCCTTATTGATACTGAACTCATTTCGCTTTGTAGGAACCTCGGGTCGATGACATTGAGGTGGATGTCCCGGATATGCTGGTCCGAGGCCGGGAATATGGCGAGAAGGAGTGCTGGGGAGAGATCCCTATGACGGAGAATCTTGATGAGGACATTCAGGGCCTTCCTCTTCCCGTTGGGCATCCAGGGGTAAATTCGTAATTTATCGAAGTGTGAAATGCCTTGCTTCATTATATGCTTGTACTAATTTTTCCTTGTGTAGCTTGATCGTGAGCAGACAGGGAAGGTCTTTAAGGTGATGCATGCTATGAAGTCTTGGATATCCCTAACTCTTTCGAAGGGTACTTGTTCAAGAGCTGACTTGGACAAGGTAAACTCGTATGTTGCATTTTCAAAGTTGCTTGCTTTGAGAAATGTGCCTTATAACTTTCTGTGGGATGCAGGTTGAGTACCGTCGACCCCTTCCTCGTAGGTCACGACAGGTGGTGCTGTCGGATGATGAGGGTATGAGCTATCCTGAGCGTAGTCATTCACGTGAGAGGAGCCCTCAGAGGGAGAGTCATAGGAGAGAGAGGGTGCTTGTACATCGGTCGGACCGCCCTGGTGGGAGTAGGATGACTCCGTATGTGGATCCTGCTCCTATGCATGTGCCGATGTATCCTCCTTATCCCGGGTATGCGGGATATCCTTCGTATGGTGGCCTCTACTACCAGCCCCCGGTTCCTGCTCCTATGCTGCCTACCATGCCTCCTCGTTCTTCGTGGGGGGTATGACTCGAGCTATGCTGGGGAATGGAGTTCATATCGGGAGCCCGCCCGTCATTCCTCATTTGACCCTAGCCAGGTCGTGGCGTCGATCTTTGGTGATGAGGTGCGGAGGTCGGAGGACCACTTTGAGGTGCCCCGTACAGATGATGATGCGGGTGATAGCTTTTATTGTCGCAAGCCACTAAAGAAGTCAAGCTCCACCAGGTCACATGCCAACGGATAACAGGTCCTGCATGGAAAAAGACATCCCATTCAGCAAGGGACTTTTCATCATATAGCCTTTTCCTAACCAAGAAGCTAGCAGCGGTGTCAGTTTTCTTTGACCAGGCTCGAGGGTTACGAGCTATCATCTTCTCTGGCGACTCTATCAACCTTAGATGCTCACATAACCAGATTTGAAGCAGCAAGGGGCTTCCAGAAAAAGCTTCGTGAGACGAGATTTTCAACCTGTCAAGCCCTATAATAGTTTCCCCTACAACCAGATGCAAAGGAGAGTGCCCTTCAGCCATTTGATTTACCACTTGTAGCAACGAGGCTCTACCCAAGTTGGAAGACTCTACATTAGCAAACAATAGGCGATTTAACAGGCAAAGTAGAAAAGCCTGTCGGCGACAACGCCTAAATATTGCATCCTTTTCAGAAGAAATAGCAAACTTTTCACAAAGTTGAACTAAGTCCACATCGACACCAAGAATCATGCTTTTGGCTTCCGCAGATGACAAGACTAAGGATTTCCTGTACCGATCACTAAAATCATCCCTCAAATAAGGCACAGATGGGGGAAGAACATAAGACATATTAGTGATTGCAGCAAAATTTTCAACTAAAGGGCATAATTCTGAATTACCGAAACGGAAAACGTGCAAATCAGGGTCCCAATAATTCAGAGCAGATCGAAGAAGGGGCCACAATATTTTGGTTGATCTTAAATCCAACAAGGTAGAGAATTTCAAAATCCCAACCTGAACCTGATCTGTTTGCAAAACAGGTCGAAAAACATGACCTGAACCTGATCTGTAACAGATCAGGTCAACCTGATTTGATCTGTATAACCTGAAAATTTTGAAAATCATTTAATTTCACAAAAATCACAACAGCAACAGCAATTCAGCAACAATTTCCCAATAGCAAATTAGCAATGTTAACTGTCTGATGTCACAGCAGCAATAGTTCTAAATAAAGCTCTAAACAGCAACTACACAATAGTTCAAAATAAGAGCTCATAACAGCAGCTCAAGACAGCAGTTTAGAGCACAAACAGAAGCTCAAGACAGCAACTCAGCAACACTCAGCAGCACTCAGCACTGCTACAATAAACAAATAAGAACATAATGAGTAAATCAGAAACCCTAACCTTAAAATTTATGAAATAAGAACATAAATAATAAAACATAAAAAACAAAACTCTAAACCCTAAAAAACGAAACACTGAACCCTAAATAATAATAGGTAAAAATAAAACCCTAAACATTTTAATTAAAAATCCGAAACCCTAAAATCTAAAAAATGAAACCCTAAATCAGAAATCTTAAATTAAACGAATTAAAAATAAAATCAGAAGACATAGATGAAGTGAGAAAAAGAGAAAACTAACCGTCTTGTTTGGAATTTGTGAGGTATAACTTGATTAAATCTGTAAAAAAAAAAAGATAGAAAACATAAATGAAGTGAGAAAAAGAGAAAAAGAGATGAAGAGATGAGAGATTCGAAAGTTAGGGTGAGAAAAAGAGAAAAAGAGATGAAGATTCGAGTTTGAAATCTTACCTGAGATTCAAACAGCATCACGATGAGTCGTCTAGGCAGCACCGCAGCAGCAACGATAAGTCGACGGCAACCGAGTTAGAGTGAGACAGCGACGAGTTAGAGTGAGAGTTGACTCAGTTGAGTCATTTAGTGAGACTGAGAGAGGAGAGAGAGTTAGAGTGAGAGTTGGAGTGAGAAACTGAGAATGAGAGAGGAGAGAGAGGAGAGAGAGTTAGAGTGAGAGTTGGAGTGAGAAACTGAGAATGAGAGAGGAGAGAGAGGAGAGAGAGTTAGAGTGAGAGAGAGTGTGTGATATTGGTTTGGGACGGCTGAGTGATTGAGTGAGTTTGTGAGGGATTTTAGGGTTTTGAGTGACTTTGGGCTTTTTCTCATTAACTCAGCCTTTGGGCCGCCTGTCAAAAAAGATTAATCTGATCTATGACCTGATCTGTTTAACTTTTCAGGTTGAGCAGGTAATTTTCAGGTTGAGCAGGTTGAAATTTTCAACCTTAACCTAACCCATTTAAGTTTTCGGGTCAATCAGGTCGACCCATTTAATGTTTCGGGTCGAAAATCTCAACCCTAACCCGCTTTTTTCGGGTTAGGTTCGGGTCGGGTTATTGGGTCGGGTTAGTTTTTGCCAGGCCTAGGTGCATGCATGGAGGTACCTACCGGAAACCCTGCTGCGAAGAAGCTCTCTGTGGTCTGACTGGCAAAGTCCATAGCCACATCCTGATACGAAGGCCCAACATGAGGCGCATCCCATCCAGGGGCGTTGGCCCAACCTCCAGCCATAGGGGTAATAGTAGGCCTACTATCGAAAGAAGGCTGAAAGCCCGCTGGAGAAAACATCTCAGGCACAGGAATGTGCGGCACAGAACGAAGGTCCGGGCGCCTCATCAATAGGAGGCCTGGTCACAGCTACAGGAGGTGAACGAGCAATAGACGGCCTGCTCGCCGAAGAAGCCCTCGCAGCAGAAGAATGCCGAGGTCCTACCGAAGATGAAGACTGCGACATCTGCGGACAATCAAGATCGAGATGTTAAGTTAAGCACTTCACTTAGCTAAACAAAGGATGGAGATCTACTTACATCAGCGGCCTTGGATCGAGAACTCTTCGCTTTACCTATCACCCGGCCATAGCCTTTCTTCAACAGGTGAATAAGCTTGAAGACTTGAGAAGTCTGCTCCCGGTTCAGCTACAAAAAGAAACAAAAGATAGGGTCATCATTCAAAAGCAAACACAAAACACAAGAAGGGATAGAAAGAAACTTACCCTCGTACAACCATCAGGCAAGGGCAAGCCCTCCACAGTCTCTCCATCAGCAGTATGTAGAGGGAACTCTTCTACTATATGTCCCCCACTCTCACCAATATACCTTACCTCATTAGTCAGCAAGGTCACACTTGGGGGCTGACCCCGAGGAACTCTAGAATGGGACCTCCTGGGACCCTGAGAAGCCAAACGATCCGCCTGCAAGATACAAAAAGTCAGTATATCACGCATATAATTGAAAAGACGCAGATAAACTTCTTACCTAAGAAGTGAGGTCCGGCATCAGACGACCCAAGCAATAGGCCAGGTACACAGCCGTGCGGTCCAAGCCAGCAATCTCCGGCTCTAGAAACTCCGTGGCTGCCATACCATGAGCCACGACCCCCAAGTCCTGCACGCTCAGGCTGCACAGGTAGAACATGGTCATCGGAGGGTCCTCCGGAACCAAATGACAACCCAAGGCCGGATAGACCAGTCGAGTCAAGCGATCCCCCAAGTACCACACAAAGCCAAATGGCCCCTCAAAGACCACCCGCAAAGAGGATACCCTAAAGGACTCTGTGGTAATGTGGGGTGGAACCCCAGGAATACCGTTGAAGGCAGACCACGACACCTGCAGATGACCAGCAAAAGTTCATTCACACCAAATGGACTAAAAAAAAGGATGCACAAGTCAATAACATACCATAGATGCGGCATGACTCTCACAGGTAGCCCAAAAATGCTCCAAAGAAGTAAATGGGTGGTTATCTCTACCAATCCACCGTGAACCTAGTGGAAACATCCTCAAACCAAGACGGTGAGGACCAAAAGCGGGAAAATACTCGAAAAACCACAGCTGCCATACAAGCAAAAAAGGAAAGGATAAGCTCCAAATTCAAAAGCTTGCATATGCAAAGGAAAAAGGGAAATATATGGGCCTACCTCCAGTATCTTCCACGAGCCCGAGATAGACGCCCTCTCACTCGTCGCCTGCAAGCCCGACGACACCATCTCACCAAGGTAGCATAGGCAGGAGCCCCAAAGTTGTACTCATGGACCTTGGTCAAGTCCTCCAAACATGTCAAGAGGCCAACCTGACATACGCTCTTCTTCTGAGCAAAAATGGTCGACCCCAAAAAGCAGGCTAGGAAAATACGGGTTCTCTGCTCCTCCGTAAGCCCCTGCTCGGCCAAGTCCACCCATAACCGCGGCAAGGAAACCCGATCCCTACCAAAATGAGCAGACACAGGCCCATGAAGCTCGAGCAACCTGTCACTCTGTCGATGGTAGTCCACGTCGTACCGAATACGACGCTCTCTAAACGATAAGCCCGTCAGCACCGCAAACTGATAGGGGGTGGGGAACAACTCCCCTACAGGCGTATGAAAAGTGTTCGTAGTATCCCAAAACCTCTCCAATAACCCCCTGGCAATAATCCTAGTATCGCCAGAGTGACAAGCCAAAATAACAGTCAAAAAGTGCCCAAAACCTGAGCCCAATACCATATCTCTAGCTCGGACCAAAAATGTCTCCAACATCATAGCCCAATAGGAAGTAGATCCATGAGCCTGCAACAAAACACCAATACCCTAGCCAACAAACAAAATTTTCTCAACACCCCATATACTACAAATACAGCCAAAATAATTCCACACAAATTATATGGAGCTGACCACTAATCCAGTACAAGTCCCAATTTGTTCGTGTGCCGAAGCACTAACAGTTCAAATTTTCAGTTCAAAAAAAAATATATATACTGAACAGAAAAAAAGAGAGTCAGAACACATACCAACTCAAGGTTAGACAGATGACTCTGCATGTCCAGTAGCAAGATACTACGGTCCCAAACCCCAGCCGGGCGCCAGTCCAGATGCATGAACGAGTCCTGGTACAAACGCGCCCCGTCTGCATGACGAGCCGAAGGTGTACTAGTAGAAGGGAGCCCAGTACGAAAAAGGTCCCGGTCCTCCTCCTCCTCACCCATGGGACGTTTTTCTTTGTCTGCGGGAGCCATGGAAGGACAATGAAGCTTTCTCTCTCTACAAGTGGGAAATTAAAAGTTTCAGATTCGTAAGAAACAAGCACCCATTCAACAATGCAACCCAAAATTCAGCAACTAGGCGGAAAAATAAGCAAGTTCAAGACAAAAATCGAAGAGTTTGGTCAAGAATTGACTTACCTCAAGCAAATTGGAACACTCGACAATGGTGTTGTTCGACAATGGCTCTCGGCTAGTAAAGAAGAAGAAGTGAAGCGTGAGGAAGAAAAAAATCGCGACGCAAACAATTAATTGGCTCAAAACGGCGTGGCCCTCACCAACAGCCCAGTGCCGCTAGCGGCCCAGAATTCGTCAGTTGGCCCATTTTATGGTACCACGCGCGGGCCCCCACTTGCTGTCCCACGACCTTTTTCAGCCCAGAATTCGTTACTCCAGCTCGTTCGCGGCAAATATCGGTACCAAGCGCGCGGGAGCAAGTCTCTTTGGCCCATAAATTCAAATTCGACAGTTGGCCCATTTTATGGTACCAATTATTTTCAGGTAAATTTAACCCAATTATTTTTGCAGGTCCCAAATACTTGAGCCCGGATGTATGCTGCGATGGCGTTTACCGCCTGGAGTGTCAAAGTTATTTTAAGCTCGGTAAATCTGTCGGCCTCCCCAATATCCCAAAATCCCGATGTCCCAATATCCAAAAAAAAAACAAGTCCCAATATCGCAAAGACCCAAAGTCACAAATGTCCCAATGTCTCAATGTCCCAATATCCCAAAGTCCCAAAGTCACAAATGTTCCAATGTCCCAATGTCACAAATTCGGGTCAGTCAATGATCGCTTAAGCTATTGCGGTTAAACTGTCCTTCTGCGAGGTTACTTATTTTGGGGTCAATCAATGGTCGCTTAAGCTATTGCGGTTAAACTGTCCCTTTACGAGGTTACTTATTTTGTGTCAGTCAATGATTGCTTAAACTGTTGCAATTATACTGTCCATTATTTTTTATATGTTTCAGTCAATGATTGCTTAAGCTATTGCATTTAAACTGTTCATATGTTTTAACCATTTCACAGCCATCATTTTGATCGCGCTGTCTCGTCGACCTTTTCGTTTCTTATGCAGGGATGGAATCTCGGCATCCACAGAGTGGTGCTTAGTCACTGTTTGCTCAGAATAAAGCATTTATACTATTCACTCTCACCAGTGTAACTTCCCATTTTACAGCTGTTATTTTTAATCGCGCTGTCTCGTTGACTTTTTCATTTCTAGTACAGGGACGGAATCTCGACACCCGCCGAGTGGTGTTCAGTCACTGTTTGTCGAAGCACTCTACGTTGATCATTCTCAAAGTATTATTAACTTTTTCATTCACTCTGAATACAGATTCCCAGCAGACATTTAGACCATCTACGAGCGGTGTTCTGTCCTGCTGACCATAATCTTTATTTTCTCTTGTGTTCACAGAGATGAAATCTTAGCACGCTACGAGCATGTCTCAACTCAGGTTTGTCTTCATATGCATACATACTATACACTCTCACACACCGTGTGCACATCATCATCCTACATGTCGCCTTCGGAATACTTTGATCTTCGCTTTTACTCAAGCTCGATCAAAGTGGGGGCTTTTTTAGACGCCAAAAAAGCGCCTTCTATTTTTAAACTTGAACGCTATTTTTGCTTTAATAGGTAAGATATGGTCTCAGTTTTTTCTTCGATCGCTCCTTCGTTCCCGTCCCATTCAAAAGCCCCGTTCAAGAGCTTTCCAACGACACCTCTCATGACTCTTTCCGACTCCCGGTTGCCAAGTTGTGAATCAGGGGTAGAACCGTCTTTTACCGCACAGGGGTAAAACAGTCTTTTCATATTTTTTGGAACACTGAAATTCCTCCGAAAAATTAAAATAGGACATCCAACTGGCAGCTGACAGCCGTCAGCGGCTCTGGACTAAACCCAGGGCTGCTAGCGGCGTTGACCACGGCCGCTAGTGGCGTTGACTCAGCCTCAAGCCAGACTATTTTTTCAAGCCCAATTCAAAAATTCGGCCCTTTTCAGTCGTCCAGCCCTACTTTCCACGCCTATAAATACGACCCTCCTCCCTCAGTTCAAAACACACAGTCTACAGTTGACAACCTCTATTCTCAGTAGTATTGACTTTGAGCTTCCCCCTCTTTCTTCCAAACTTGAGATCTTGTCTTTACTATTCTTGTCAAATATAGCCTACAGTTCAGGTACTAACTCATGAGGGCTCAAATTAAATTACTTGCCTAATTGTTTATTTTCTAGTAGTCATAATGTAGATATCATGCTAGAATAACGTCTTTTACTGCTTCCTAAATATTGTTCTTCCAAGCATGTCTAGTCGTTGTAATGCTCAATTGTCAATTGAATGCATGTCTAAACAAGGGTTAAAAATAAATATTGTGATGCTTGTGGTGAATCAATTAATAGTCTAAGTCTAGGTTTTTAATCCGATTTTGCATGGGAATTATGTTTTTAAATTATTAAGCAAACTTGAGTTAGTAGAGGCCGTCATAATACGGGCGAGTTGGGTGCCTAATACCTTCCCACCTCATACCTTCGCCCCCAAACCCTTTATTCTTGGGTACTCATATGTTCTATATGAGCGGGAGTCTTTCTAAAAACATGATTAGTTCACTTGTTGCGCTATTGGGTTCCCTTCGGATTGTCCCTTCGATTTGTCCCTTCGATAAAACGCCGATAGCAGATTTGTGACCTCTTTCATGGTTTTTTTATTAAATTCATGTCTTTACAAAATCTTTTGTAACTCGATGGTCCCTTCAACTTATTTGAAGCCCCGAGCTTACATATTTTCTATAAGGACGTACTCCGTGGAAACCGATGGATGGAAAAATCCCGTGTCCTTACACCAAGCTCCCGCCACTCCATGGCTTGGAGCAAACCTTGAAGGCTACTACAAAAGCTATCTTGACCTATCACCAACACAAGCTTTCTCCGTTGCTAGGAGTGATGAATTAGACCTCAATGGTGTAATTGACATCTTTTTCCCCAAGATAAGGGATGATCATGATGTGATGAGTGAGACCTACTATAAGCGTGCTTTTATCTTATGTATCTTGCATAATTACCTCTTTGTTGGTGAAGGTAAGAAGGGTAGAACTAATATGCTTAGAATTGTTGAACAAATTCAAAACGATTTTACCCCTATGTCTCTTGTTCTTAGTGAAACTATAATTTGCTTGGACCGTAAGAAACAAGATTCATCGCTTGGTGGATGGACGGGAAGCCCTCTTCTTCTCCAAGTAAGTGCTTGGATAGTTGCTTGAATTATTTGCTTGTTAATAAAGTTTAAATCTTTGATGGATCTTTAACTTTATATATTTTACTTTTATTGTAGATATGGCTTCTTGAGCACATGTGCTTTATTAAGAGACCCGCCAATGCGCTCAAGTATGAACCAAAGCAATTTTTCGCACGCCAGAGATTGTATTATGAATCTACCATTGATGAGTGGCGTGGGTACCTCAAAGCATGTCCCTTGCTACGATGAACCGTCAAGTGGTGGGGTCTAAAATCGCAATCGGATGCATCAAGGATTCGGGATATTATCAAATCCTCGGTCTTCATAACTCAACTTATATATTTCCTAGTCGTATTATGCGACAATATGGGAAACGCCAAATTATCCCACAAAGGGATAGTGTTCCTCCTACCGCGCGGACCTTGACAATTAGTATGGTAAGATCATAGGAGTGTGTATGGGACCGTCGTCCTAAGTGGACTATTCCTCATATCAAGGCGCCTATGGCCATATCTTCGGCCTATGAAGCTTGGATGGATTGCAAGACCACGGAGGGTCGCCGTGCATGTAGAAAATCCGAACAAGGCGATCATAACGCCTAATCGGTCAGAGTTAGCCTAAGACTCTCAAACCCTAGTGACCCAAAGGGGAAGGGTAAGAAAAAAAGAGTTAAGCATGTGAGAGGCATCCAACCTAAAGGCCAAGAAGCTTTGGAAAAGATCACAACTAACCCAATTCGGGCCAATGATCATGAGGCGTCTTCAAGCACACCTCTAATGGAGATTGAAGAAGAAGAGCCTATGGTCCGAGAGAGATGGGCTCCCAAGGAACGTGATACGGAGGGTCCAAAAGTAGATGAATCCATGGAGGACGCGGGCCCTACTACTGTAGGTACGGAGTAGTTTACTAATAAAAATACTCTTTTGGAGCATGTCTAGCTTAGGATTGCCTTTTTGTGTTGCTTTAAATTCAATAAGGGTGATGTGCCCCTTTAGGACTTTAATTTAAATATTTGCACTTTTAAGAATTGACAAGTCGTTTGTAATAATGGACACTATCATTTATGGAGACATGCTCGATTTTTTCCTATATTGCAACTTTATTTATTTTATTATTATTGTTTATTTTTAACAACTTTTGAACGCGAAAATAATGAAGGGGCCGGGCCCAATTGCAATTGGGTTATCCTACGTATCCTTTTAGGGAAATCAGGCCACTCGTAGTTCTTATCCGTGTTTTTTTTTTAACATTGAATCCCCTTTTTTTTTTTTTTTTTTTTTTGGGATTGCTTAGCCTTGGAATTCCTCGAAAGTACTATATTAGATGCCTTGCCTAGGCATAGAATTTTTTTAGTTGATCCATGTTTATCCATTGACTAAACTCAATCCCGTCTAAGTCTGCCAATCTTACAGCTCCACCGGTTAGGATTTTTGTAATGAGAAAATGACCGGACCAATTGGGCCTAAACTTGCGTCGTGGGTTGGTGACATTGGCCCTTAATTCTTTGAGTACTAAGTCTCCAACTTTGAGGTCTCTCATTTTGTAATACCTCGTATTATTATTCATTTTAGAATAATAATTACTCAAAAAGAAAATGCAATTTTGGATTTAAATAATTAATTGGCCTCATAAATGTTTAAACTGCCTAATTAATATTGGGTTTTGGTTTTTGACCTAATTAGTTGTAATTGGGCCAAATTAAATAAAAGAGTTTTGTGGGCTAATATTAGGCTCTTGTGAGCCATAATTTTCGGCCCTAGCCGAAAATATGGTGAGGGAATTTAAGAAAATTTTGTTTTAAAATTTGCTTCCTAAATTGTTGGATGGTGGAGTGATTTTAGGAAAGAAGGATTTGAGAAAAGCAAGGAGTGTATTTAGTCCCTAAATACACTCAACTTTTAAATTAACTGACTCTGTACCAAATCAAAAAAAAAAAAAAGTCTCTTTCTCTCACTCTCACGAACGGCCGAACAAGGGAAGAAGAAAAGAGAATTTAACACTCTCTCATAATTCATCCTCTGTGCAATTTTAATCCTTTTATTTCCAAGTAAGTGTTCTTAACTTGTTTTGATTCTTAAAAGCTTTAAATTTGATTCAAGTATGAGTTTTTATGAACCCTAGTTTTTGTTTGAGTAAATCCTAATTTATGCTTTGCCTAGGGTTTGCTAGATTCTATTGTTTTTGCATGATAGGATCATGATTAGGGTTGGGTTTGTTGTTTTATTAAATTGAGTCAAAGTTTGAGTTTAAAAGGTTGAATCTTGTGTTTTATTAAATCTGGAAATTTATTAATTATTCGGATTTAGTTTAGATTTGTATTTGTTAGAAGTTGATTAACAAAAAAAAAAAAAAGGTTCGATTTCGGCTGGACACGGTCAGGCCGTGTACAGCGCATGGTTGGACCGTGCGCAGCCGCTGGGCGGCTGTCACGGCTACCGCCGCCGCTGGATGGTGGTCAGCGGCGGTGGTGCGGTGGTGGTTGATAATGGTGGTGTTGGTTGACTTGTTTTGACTTGTTGACTTGTTTTAGGGTTTTGAGAAATTTCCTAATTTAGTTTATGTAATATATTTTTGGAAACTTTGAGCATGCATGAGTAACAGAAAATTCCAGCAACTTAATTAATTTTGATTAAGGGTACTAAATCATCTTTAAAGTTTAATAAAGAGGTTTAGAAGTCAAAGTATTGACTATTGGTGTATTGTGGATTTGTTAGGGCCCGTTGACCGCACTTGAACGTAAGGAGCTTACGTTGTTTGATTGTTGGATTTGCCTTATTTCTAAAGGTAATTCATTGTCTAGTATTGGTTGGTGAATTATGTAAATTCTTTTTCATAGTTCATGTCTAGTGGAATTTGTATTCATGTTGTCGAGTATTGGATTGAGAATGATAATTCATATTTGGACTCGTGAGTACTTTGGAGAAATGGATAATTGATGTTTATTTCCTTGCGATAATTCATATAGAATTATGTTGGTGAATGCATGTTATATGTTGGAAATTCACTTTGTGTAGCAATGTCTACTTGTTGATATTCATGTGAGGAGATGCATGAGTTATTATGGTTTATTGAACGAAAATTATGTTAATAATTGTTCAATTGGAATATAGCTTGTATTGCTATTTTTGTATCATGTTGGTAAGCATGTGGATTCATGTTAGTAAGCATGTTACTTCAATAAGTTGAAATGAACTTTGACTATTGGAACCTATTTAAAGGTATTGAACTAGGTGGTTATGAATTGAGGCCTAGATGCCATTCATGTAAAATTTGCCATCGAAAATTGTAACCATTTTGTGTTACTTTAGAATTGCCAAGATTATGTGATTTTACTTGACTATGTGATCACCTTTGAACTAATAAATTGAGAGTTAAGATCTCTTTGGTAATGGATCCACCAAAGGGAGCGAATGGGAATTGTCAATTGGTACGTGGCGTGGGTTTCATTGGTTATGGCCCCAACATAATTGGTTAAAGCTTGTATCCATACATGAGCAATTGGGCAAGTGAAGTTTTAATGGGGAAATTGTTCTTCTTGTAAATCTAAGGGTTAAGAGAGGGTATGCATACTTAGGAACATCTAGAAGTACTTCGGGAGTCATCTATACTCCGGGACGGTTGATCCCTCTTTGCTATTATGCACAGGACTTTTGATCCTATTGAGCCTTCTGCGGTTGGTTCTGACATTCATGCGATTCTTTTCTCTCTAATGAACTTGGCTAATGGATAATAATAAATATTGGATTTATTATTTGGATTGTTGGTTGTTTAAATTAAAGCATGTCGTCTTTTATTTATTCAAGCATGATTTGTAAGCATGACAGCTTAACTTGGAGATTTAAATGGACTATGTGGTTATGAATTACTCAGCGTAGCTGATTGGTTGTTTTTCTTTTTACTTGTGTTTGTTGTCCATTTCTCTTCAATGGTGGGTCTATGATGAACCTATATGGAATTCGTCTATATGGGGGAGTAGATTGACAGGTTTTTGTAGCTCGTGGTGTGAGCTAGGAGAGGCGACGAAAGAAGATTGTATATCTTCTAAGAACAATTTATTTTTATTGTTTAGATTGGAATTTCTTTAATATTGGGATTTTTATTATTGTAATGAGATTAATTCTCTTGCATGAGAATTAATAGTTTAAGTATTTCTGATTTCATTTGGATTAATTGTTTTATGTTTAGTTGGAAAATATAGTTATTATTTAATTATCTAGTATGTATGTTTGGGATATAAACATTAGGTTTCTTTCTAGCCTTGTATTTAACTTGAACATTAAATGTATTACGATGGTAGCGCTTCAAATTTCCAGGGTTTTTCCGCTGCAACTTGTGATTTTAAATGGTTTTAAATTAGACGGAAATCCGGGGTGTTACAAGTTGGTATCAAAGCGTATGTTATTTGTCCCTAATGTACGTTTTGAATTGTAAAGTATGTCATTAAGACATATTAATAGGATGAAAACTTAAATAGACTTAAGTTATGTGAATAAAAGTTTTGTAAGCCGAAATGAGTTGAATTGCTTGTTTTACTTGTTTTGGTATTATTTGAAGTACTCGAGTAAAGTACTAATGTGTTGTTTCCCGTTTGCAGATGAGTCGTTTACCAAGAGAACCGCGAACCCTGCAATGGAAGGGGGACAAGCGCCTATATGAGTTCGAGGATGAGGCGCGTGTGACCTTCAAGAAGTATAATGACTACCATGGAGATAAGTCTACTTTGAGGTCACAACACATGAAGGCGTATGTTATGTACTAGGATTTTGGACATAACCAGATTTGGGAGGCTTTCAGAGACAAGCTTCACGATGAGTGGGAGCAATCCTACGACGTGGGGAATCCGTTCAAGGAGAGCTTCGATTCTCTCTTTAGACGCGCAATGCGCCGGCCGCAGGAGTATTTCACGAAGCATCCTGGCATCATCGACAAGATCGACGAGATAAGGAACTTGCGTTAGTTGAGATACAGCGTAAGTTTAGATTTCCGCCACATCCTGCGAAAGAGGATAAGGAGGAAGTGGTCGACGAGGCCAAGGAGCTTGAAAATGAGTTGTTTAATGAGCTTGACCAGAGTCTCGAGGAGATTTTCCAAGAAACACTGCAAGCAAAGTGCGCGAAGAAGCGCAAGATAGCGAGGAGAGCGTGATTCTAGTTTTATTGGAAGTAAACTAATTGAGACTTAATTTGGGCCTGCGAGCCATTTGTTTTGACATTTTGTTTAGAATGTTAAATTTTTGCTTTATTCATGCTATTGAGGCTTGGTTGACAAGTACTCATTTTTGAGAACAAATACGTGACTATTTGATTTATGAGATGGAATTTTTGCAAGAAATGTGTTATTTACTTGCTATTTGGAGCATGAATATTGTGAAAGCGCCTATGAAAGAGGCATGAATGTTTCATTATGATTGTTATTTGTTTATTTTTGAGAAAGAACAAAGTCTATTGAAACCTTGAGCTTACTAGTACACAAGAGTGTGATAAGGCCATGCTTGAATGTAATAAGAGCCTAGAGCCCTAGTTGGTATTGAAACATATATATGAGTCAAGTGTATATGTTAGTTGTGATTATCGCACACGAGTGTGATATGGGTAGCTAATACCCTTTTCTTTTGCTTTTGTTTATCCTTTAGGTTGCTAGATGCCACCTAGAAGAAATAGAGAGAGAGCAGAGGAGTCTACGAGCTCAATGGGGGATAGTAACAACGTCGGGAATGGGGAGCAAATGGCGTAAGCTTTGTTGGCGCAGCTTGCACAGTCGCAACAAGCCTTGGCGCAGTCTAATGCATTCATCACGCAGATGATGCAGAGGGAAGACACTAGGGTAGCTGGAGTTGACGATTTTGCTTCCGTCTCTGGGTGTTTGAGGGCGGAGGATCCCGTACTTCTCGACGATTGGATGCGGGATTTAGAGAAAATCTTTGCGATAACTGGGTGTCCGGAGGCACTTAAAGTAGAGAGTGATGTCTATCTATTCCGGAAGAAGGCAGATCGTTGGTGGACAACTAATGGCACATCCATTAGAGCTCGAGGCGGTTTTAATTGGGAAATGTTCAAAACAGTCCTTAGAGAGGAGTTCTACCCAGAGTATCTCCAGGACAAAAAATATAACGAGTTCTTGAACCTTATCCAAGGAAGGATGACCTTTCAGGAATATGCTGAAAAGTTTGACGACCTAGCTCGTTTCGCGGGAGGATTAGTCCCTACGGAACAGCATAGGGCCCGTAGATTCCAGAATGTGTTATACTGGACCATTCGTGAGTCTTTTGGGGGTTATAAGTGACAGACCGTGCAAGAGGTCTACAATCGTGCGACAAACCAAGCTGCGGTTTTCAAGCACCGAGTGGAAGTCACTGGGAAAAAGAGGAAGTTTGACGACCATCAGGGTAGCGGTGGCGATGAGAAGGAAAAGTTTCGGGGAGGGAACAATCAGAATAGCAACAATAACAACAATAACAACAACAACAAGGGGAATAACCACAATGAGGGTGGAAATTTCAAGAATGGAAATGGCAATGGAAATGGCCATCGTAAAAATGGGGGTTGGAAGGGCAAACCCTACATTTGCAAGAAGTGCAATAAGAATCCCCCCAGGGGTTGATTGTGCTGGAAATAAGGTGAGATTCTTTACTTATCAAGAGTTGGGGCATCGTTCTTTTGATTGTCCTCAGAGGGGCAAAACCGTGAACAATGGTGGGAGCAACAACAATGTTCAAGCTCCTGCATTTCAGGGTCAAAACGGGAATCACCAGGGCGGTAATCGTCAGAATGGGCTGAATGAACAGGCTGGAAATGTTCAGAACAATAATGGCAACCAGAAAAAAATGGAGGTCGTTTGTTTGTGATGAATCAAGTACAGGCTGATGCGGCAAACAATGTGGTGACTGGTACGTTTCTTGTAAATTCTTTGCCTGCCTATGTATTATTTGATTCTGGAGCATCACATTCATTCATATCTGAAAACTTTGTTAAGAAACATGGGATGGGAGTAGTGGAGTCTTTAGAGACTAGTATTGCCACTCCTACTGGAGAGGTGGTATTGTGTAAAGTTGTGCATCCCAATGTTCGTGTGAACATTGCAGGGTCTGAATTGCCTGCAGATCTGATTGAGTTTCAATTGAGAGATTTTGATGTTATTTTGGGTATGAATTGGCTTAGCAAGTATAAAGCGAGAATCGATTGTAGTGAACAAAAGATATCGCTGAAAGGGCCTAGAGGTAATAGAATCTCTTATAAAGGAATTGTCACTAAGAGAGGAATTAGGATTATTTCAATGCTAGTGGCAAAGAAGCATTTAGAGAAGCGATGTGAGGGATTTTTGTGTCACATTCAGAATGTAGAGTGAATAGACGAGGAAATCTCAAAGATTGATCTAGTCAATGAGTTTCCGGATGTGTTTCCTAAGGAGATTCCTGGTATGCCGCCAGTGAGGGATACTGTGTTTCAGATTGACCTAGTTCCTGGAACAGGTCCAGTTTCGAGGGCACCATATAGAATGGCACTTTTAGAGATGAAAGAGCTAAAGGAGCAACTAGAAGAGTTGTTAGAGAAAGGGTACATTAGACCTAGTGTATCGCCGTAGGGTGCACCCGTTCTATTTGTGCGTAAGAAAGATGGTAGTCTGCGTCTCTGCATTGACTATCATGAGTTGAACAAGGTCATTGTCAAGAATAGGTATCCTCTACCTAGGATTGAGGACTTGTTTGACCAACTCCAAGGGGCTGGAGTATTTTCGAAGGTGGATTTGCGGACTAGTTATCATCAACTGAGAATTGATGAGGTCGATATTGCGAAAACTGCCTTTAGGACAAGGTATGGGCATTATGAGTTTACTGTTATGCCATTTGGGTTAACTAATGCATCTGCAAAGTTTATGGAGATGATGAATAACACCTTTAGACCATATCTGGATAGTTTTGTGGTCGTGTTTATCGATGATATTTTCGTGTATCCGAAAGACAAGGAGGAACACACAAGACACTTGAGGACTGTCTTGGAGGTATTGCGAAATGAGAAGTTGTACGCTAAACTCTCAAAATGTGAGTTTTGGCTAGAGAGTGTTGCTTTTCTTGGGCACATTATCTCTAAAGAAGGAGTCTATGTTGATCCTTCTAAGATTCGTGCTGTCATGGATTGGCCTGCTCCGAAGAGTGTGACTGAGGTACGAAGTTTCCTCGGATTGGCTAGCTATTATAGGAGATTTGTGCAAGACTTCGCCATGATAGCTAGACCTATCACAAATCTGGTGAAAAAGGAGATGAAGTACAAGTGGACTGAACAATGTGAAGAAGCTTTCCAAGAGCTTAAGAAGAGGTTGACAACGGCACCAGTTTTGACTTTTACCGTCTGGAACGGAAGGGTTTGAGGTGTATAGAGATGCATCTAGGAATAGGTTGGGGTGTGTGCCATGCTTATGCAAAATGGCAAGGTGGTTGCTTATGCCTCTCGCCAGTTGAAAGTGCTTGAGAAGAACTACCCTACTCATGACATGGAGTTAGCTGCTGTGATCTTTGCCTTCAAAATCTGGAGGCATTACTTGTATGGAGCTCGTTGCAAGATCTTTACGGATCACAAGAGTTTGAAGTATATCTTCACTCAAAAGGAGTTGAATATAGGGCAACGGAGATAGATCGAGTTGATATCTGAGTACGATCTAGATATTCAGTATCACGAGGGAAAGGCCAATGTAGCGGCTGATGGGTTGAGTAGGAAGACTTCACACACTGTGAATAACATGATGGTGCTACCATTTGACTTGTGTGAGGAATTCAGGAAGTTGGACTTAGAAGTTGTTCAACAAGGTGAGACTGCAGTGTTGCTGAATGCACTTGTAGTGCGACCGTCGATCTATGATGAGATCCGACAGTTGCAAGGTCATGACCCGTTTCTAGAGGAGTTGTGTGTCAAGATCAAGGATGGGAAGCATCTTGATTATGAGATCCTTGATGATGGTACGATCAAGATGAAGGGGCGTTGGTGTGTACCAAACAACGCAAAGCTGAAGCGAACGATTCTAGATGAGGCGCATAAAACTGCGTATTTAATTTGAACATTGAATACGGCGGTATCGCTTCGAATTTCAGGGTTTTTCCGCTGCAACTCGTGATTTTAAATGATTTTAAATTAGACGGAAATTCGGAGTGTTAACACATTTTAAGCCTTTGGTTGAAGTTCTTTATTAATCTCTTTTGGTAGATTCTCACATTGTGCAAAGCTTGCAACCTTTTCTCATCTAGTAAGACTAATTGGTCGTAGCGGGCTTGGACCCAATCCACTTCTGTAATTTGGCTTTCTAAGACGATCCTTAGTGATGGGATCTCTAACTCGATTGGTAATACGACATTTATTCCATAAACTAGAGAGTATGGTGTTTCTCCTGTCGATGCGCAGATGGAAGTCCTATATCCCCAAAGTGCGAATGGCAACTTGTCAGGCCAATCGTAATAGTTTTCGGACATCCTTTCGATGATTTTCTTAATATTCTTGTTAGTTGTTTCTACTGCATCGTTTTTTTGCGGTCTGTAGGGAGATGACTTACGATGTTGGATCTTGAACTGGGCTAGGTACTCAATTACTTCCTTCATAAAATGTGACCCATTATCGCTAGTGATCTCTTGGGGAACCCCAAATCTAGCTATTATATTATTCTTGATGAACTTGACCACCTGCTTTGCTTTGAGCTTTGCGTAGGATTGCGCCTCAACACATTTAGTGAAGTAGTTAATTGCAACTAGGATGTATTCATGGCCCCCTTTACCTGTTGGGGTTATCTTGCGAATGATATCTATCCCCCAAGCCGAGAAAGGCCAAGGTGAGGTGAAAGTATATAGTGGGCTTGGCGGCATGTGTTGTAGATTTGCGCGTGTCTGAAACTGTGCGCATCTTTTGATGAACTCACAAAAGTCTTTCTCCATCGTGGTCCAATAATAGCCAAGCCTTATTATCTTTCTAGATAACATCATACCGTTCATGTGCGGTCCACAGACTCCTCCATGTACGTCTCTTAAGACTTTATTGGCCATTTCGGTGCTTAAGCATAAGAGATTAATCCCGTTTGGGGTTTTCTTGTATATTTGACCTTGTACCTCAATGAATTTGGCTGCGAGCCTTCTAAGTGCCTTTTGAGCTCTAGTGTTAGAATCAGGAGAGTAAATTTGATGGACGAGTAGGTTCTTTATATCAGAGTACCATTCATGTTTTTCATCATGGAATACCTCCAAAGCATCGCAATATGAAGGTTCAAACCTTCTTTGTTCGCAAATGGGCATCATTCGAATGGAATCAGGTATGTTGATCATGCTTGCCAATTAAGCCAAAGCAACTGCAAATTGGTTGTCTTCTCGTGGAAGGTATGTGAAATGTATTGTTGAAGTACACCACGATTTTGTCTAAGTATTCTTGGTAGAGTGCTAAGGATTCACTTTTGACTTTCCATACTTTTGAAATTTGGTTGATTATGAGCGATGAGTCACCATAGATTCGAAGCGTTTTAATGCCAAGGCTTATGGCGGATTGCAATCCTATTATGCAAGCTTCGTACTCCGCGCCATTGTTGGTGACCTCGTGATCCAATTTGACTGAAATAGGTGTATGTGCACTGTCAGGAGATACTATTAGCACTCCTACCCCAAAGCCCTTTTGGTTAGATGCTCCATCGAAGTATAGCTGCCAGGTCTCGATGTCTAGGGCCATAACCCCTTCGTCTGGAAAGTGATATTCTTCCTTGCGATCAGGCTCGTTTATAGCTTGATCGGCTAGGTATTCCTAGATAGCATGTTCTTTGATTGCTTTTTGGTGTTCAAATCTGAGGTCAAACTCAGATAGAAGGACGGTCCATCTTGCTATTCTACCATTCAGGATGGGCTTTTCAAATATGTACTTGAGAGGATTCTCCCTCGATCTTATGTGGATTGTGTGTTGGAGCATGTAATGTCGTAGTTTCTTAGTCGTGGCGACCAAGGCTAGGCATGTCTTTTCTAGAGGAGAATAGCGGGTTTCATATTCTAGAAACTTCTTGCTCACATAGTAGATGGCTTTCTCTTCCTTGTTTATTTCTTGGGCTAACATGGCCCCCATTGATGTTTCTGTGACAGTAAGGTAGAGAATTAAAGGCATGCCTGGAGTGGGCGGTACTAGTACAGGTGGTATAGACAGATAGGCCTTAATTTTGTCAAAGGCTTTTTGGCATTGTTCGTCCCATTCTGTTTTTATCTCTTTCTTGAGCTTCTTGAATATAGGCTCGCATGTGATAGTCAATTTGGAAATGAATCGACTAATGTACTGAATTCTTCCCAGGAAGCCATTGATTTCTTTTTCTGTTTGCGGAGGGGGCATGTCTATTATGGCCTTGATCTTGGATGGATTAATCTCGATCCCTCTGGTGCTTATGACGAATCCTAAAAGTTTACCGGATGTGACGCCGAATGCGCACTTTTTGGGATTGAGTCTCATGTTGTACTTACTAAGCCTGTCAAAAAACTTTTGAAGTGAGGGTACATGCCCTTCTCTTTCTTTAGACTTTATGATCATGTCATCCACGTATACTTCAACCTCTTTGTGCATCATATCGTGGAGAAGGTTGGTCGCTGTGCTTTGGTATGTAGCCCCTGCATTCTTAAGCCTAAATGGCATTACGGTGTAGCAATAAGTGCCCCATTGTGTGATGAAAGTGATTTTCTCCTCATCCTCTTTGGCCATTAGGACTTGGTTATATCCTGCGTACCTGTCCATGAACGATAGGAGGGCGTGTCCCGCTGTATTGTCTACTAGAACATCTATGTGGGGTAGTGGAAAGTCATCTTTGGGGCTTGCTTTGTTTAAGTCCCTGAAATCCACGCACATTCGTACCCGTCCATCCTTTTTTGGGACTGGAACGATGTTGGCTACCCAATTGGGATAATTGGCCAATCTTATGAAGCCTGCGTCAAGCTGTTTTTGGACCTCTTCCTTGATCTTAAGAGCCCACTCTGGTTTCATTCTTCTTAGCTTTTGCTTGACTGGTTTGCAATCGGGTTTTAGCGGGATGGTATGTTGGGCAATGTTGCGGTCTGTACCGGGCATGTCCTTATAGGACCAGGCGAAAACATCCGTATAATTCTTTAGGAGTGTTACGAATTGTTCGCGTTCATTAGAAGTTTAAGACAAGCCAATTTGCACATGGCGTAGCTCATCATTAGTTGCAATATTTATTGTCTTTGTTTCTTCGACTATTGAAGTCTTTTGTTCATGTTCAATTAGTGCTTTAATGACTTGTTTTGGAAATTCTGTTATGTCTTCTGAATTATTAGCAACAAGGCAATCCGAGTAAGCGAAATCGACACTCATGACATTAATAGAAGCGGACAATACATCAATAAGGTCATCACTAACGACCTTAGTAGCAACAGGAATAGACTGGGGCGGACTACCCGACACTTCTAGGATAACAGACTCAGAATCAGACTCGAACTTAGAATCAGGCTCAGAATCAGAATTGGGCCTTTCTGAAGGACCATTGCGGATTGTGAACTTGTACTTGACTCCCTTTACTGGAGCCCACTTCGTCTCGTGTTTCCAGGTGGCGCGGTCAGGCCCGATTGGGGCAATCAGCTTGGACGGGGCGAAACCTTCATTTAAAAGCACAGTAAGGGGAAGTTTGCTCATTGCCTCATCGTATTGGCGGCGTTATTCACCAAATAGTAGCCCAAAGTCATTGGGTGCCATGTTACTAGCACAATTTTTAGTGGATTGGTCCTCCTTGAGAGGTGATGGTGCCTCTTCACTCATAGTGAAACAATCTTGAAATGCCTCAAAGCCTGGAACTAGAATTCCATTGATCGCGTAAGGTTCTTGGAATCCATAGTAGGGATATGGATCGCCTTGTTGGAGAAATTGCCCATTGAGAGTTAGAGGATAGGGGTCCATACTATGTGGGATTGGCTTGTTGGCCGCGCGGGCTTTCTTTCTAGCCACTTCCTTGGATATGTAGGCTCGAATCTCTTGCCTAGTGGGCTTATAGCCTAGTCCAAATAGATCATTTTTGATTTTAGTGTTCCAGCAAGATTGGGTTACCTTGGGGTGAGGACCCAAATTGGTGCCTGGAAAGTAACCTTGTTTTCTGAGTAGGGTGTTCACATCGAGCGTGGGCTCTATTGTTTCTATAAAGGCTATCTTCTCAAAGCCCCATAATTCTTCATCTTGCTCATTATGCTCTATCTTTAGGACTGGAGCTTTTTCTATATAGGCTACCATGGTATCGACACAGACTTCCAGAGTGGATCCTGCTATAGATAGCTTCACCTTTTGGTGAAGGGTTGAGGCTACAGCATTAAGCCCATGCAACCAAGGCCTTTCTAAAGGTAGATTAAAGGTGGCCGGAATGTCTATGACATGAAATTGGACCATTTTCTCAATGGGCCCGATGTTAATGTTCATGGAAAATGTGCCTATGACGTTCCTGTCGTAAGCTCTTAGCTCTTGTGCGGAGTGCGCGAGGTTGTTGCAGTCTATTTTGAGGTGTTCAGCAGTCCTCAAGAGGCACACGTTTACAGCAGAGCCATTGTCAACTAAAGTCATGGGTACATGTCTTTGTTGACAAATTACAGTTAGATATAGGGCTTTGTTGTGGTGAATGCTTTCGGGTGGAAGATCCTTATCAGAAAAGGTGATGGGTGTGGATGAGTTTCCTTGGACCAGGACGTTAACCACATCTTGGAGAGATGGTGGTTGCATTCAAGGCTTCTAGCACAGCCCTTCTATGAGTGATAGAAGTGGTCAATAATTGCCAGATGGATATATCAGCTTTGGTCTTTTGCAATTTCCTAAGGATATTAGTTCCATCATCTTTCTTAGTTGCCTCTCTTTGGGTTGGATCCCTATTGGGGGTTGATACGGGTTCTAAAGGTTGGATTTGAGATAGATCCATGTAGATGTTCTCGGACCTGAATTGGCGGTCCAACCTTGTGAGGTAGTTCAAAGCCTTGTCGTCTTCATCTTTCTCGTCATCGGAGATGTCATACCATGCTTTGCCATTGGCTATGTCATGGACTTGAGGAGTTAGCACATCTTCGGGATCAATATAATGTCCATTACCCTCTTCATCGCTATCCCAAAGGCCACAAATGTCTAGCGTGAGCCTTGGGCTTGGGTAAGGAGGTAATGCTTGCCCAATAGGAGTGATTAGGTAGGATGGATCAAATCCTTCCTCTATGTCAATGGCAAAAGAGTTCCCAAGGAGATTTTTATTGTTGCTAGGCGGCGGTGCGTCCTTAGGTAATGGTATGGTGCCATTGGTGAACAGATCCTGAATTTCCTCTTTGAGAGTGTAGCATTTCTCGGTGTCGTGCCCACGACCTCTATGGTATTTGCAAAATGCGGGCTCATTCCAATATGGAGATCTTTTCTCTACGGGTGGAATAGGAGTAGGCCCAATGGGGTGCAAATAGTCTCCTCTGACTAATTTGTCTAGAGCTTTGACATAAGGCATTCCAGGGGGAGTAAATCTTCTCGGGCGCCTGTCGGCAATGGCATTCACCTCATTTCCTCTACTTGTGGAGGCATAATTGGTGTCGGTGTATTTCTTATCCTTGTAGCCACTTGTGTTGTTATTGTAAGTGACCTTGTTCTTCCCTCTTTGGAGTTGGTCATCTCCAATGGCCATGCCTACTTCAGTTAGTTGGGCATAAGTGGTTATGGGTTGAAACTTCATGTGCTCATGGTATTCAGACGCCAAGTTTTGGGCTAGCATCCTAATTTGATCCCTTTTAGATGGGCGATTAATCATTTCAGCAACCTTGGTCCTCTATCTTCTCACGAAGTTGGTGAATCTTTCTTTGTCACCTTGCTTGGTGATGTCCAATTCTCTCAATGTCATGGGAGGGAAGACATTGTCAGCATATCTCTCTAAGAAAAGAGTAGACAAATCTTCCCACTTTTATAGCTTTTGAGTGGGTAGCTTGAAGAACCAGGCCCTAACAGCAGGGTCTAAGGTTTGGGGAAAGAGGTGAGCATACAACTCTTGTTCAATGCCTCTAAGGCCCAATGCAGTGGTAAAAGCTGTAATGTGATCTTGTGGATCATCGGTTCATTTAAATTTGGGAACTTCAGGCATGGAAAACTTGGTGGACAGTTTTCCCTTGATGTGGGGAGCATAGCCTTCGGAATTGATAATCATGTCATTAAAGACACGACTCTTGCCTAGAACGGACTCAAGCCTATTCAGCTTAGCTTGGAGTTCTTGGACCTCTTTAGTGGAGGGCTCAGTCTTATCTTTATTAAGTTTGGGCTCATTTTCATCCCTAGTAGGGGGATCCAACTTAGCGACACGAGCTTCCATATCAGTGAATCTAGCATTCATGGCGACCAATTGGGCCAAAAGGTCATCCATGTTTTGGTCAGCGGTCCTTTTAGCTTCTCCAGACATAACGGACTTAGGTGAATTAGGTGGTGTAGTGTGAGGTAACAATGGCGGTGTGCAAAGATACTTGAGCCAAATGGGGCCCACGAACTGTGCTTGCAGTGAAGGTTCGAATTACAGCTTGCAGATCATTCTCTTGTTGACTCGTCCCTCTCCCACTTTCTTGGACATTGATCTGTATTCCTACCAATTCTGGAGATGAAAAGGCTCGTTTAAGAAATAAGAAATAAATGGAAAACTACACGAAAAGAAAGATTTTATTTTTAAAACAAATGTGGGAAAAGAATCTAGCATTAATCCTCAACATGGTGATTTTTAGGAGAGATGCGATTTTATGTAAATAGTATATTTCAGTCAATGATCTTTCGACTTTATTAAATAGAAGTTATACTCTTGACTTGCATTATGGAAAAGAATAAGGACTCTACTCTTGACTTAGATATGGAATAGAATTCCCGAATTCAAGAAAAAGAAAATATATTGTTGACTTGTTTTAAGGAAATAAATAGGACTCTTTTTATTTTTTTATTTTGTGAAAGATCATTGACGGGAGTATATTATTTGCATGCAATCTAATTCGTATGGAAAAAAACGTCTTCCTAATATGGTCACTAGAATCGTCGGAATCATACATGGATTCTATTTCCTAAAAGAAAATCCTAGACTCTATTTGTAAACCTGACAAAACGCACAAGCACACAAAAGGGAATCCTTCCCAAAACTGCACTCAAGAAAATCCTAAGGGAGGATCTAGTCCTAGTATTCTATGGAAATTAATCACATAGCAATGAAACAATCAATCACAATATGACAAGTAAATCAATTAGCACCTTGATATGGACTATGGGACTAAATGCAATGGCTTGACACAATCTATTGTTGGATAAGGTAACCCACGACCTGATGCGTTTCGTCATCTATGGGATACATAGTAAAACTAAACGTACCGTTTTACATATCTCGAATGAAAACATGTAAATGTCATGGGATGAAACACGACTATGTGCAAGGAAATTCAGAACTAGTGGGTCACTAACCAAGTCATAGACAATGCTCCAAAAGGTAGATCCTATTAAGGTGTGGTGATGTCTTTCGACATCTTGCGATGATAACGCATGCAAGTGAATGATATGGATGCAAAGCAATGAATGTAAACACATACGTTAATTGAACCAAATAGCAAAAATAAATTATTGACATGGATAAGTTTTCGAATTATACCCTCTTATTAAGTCCCCGGTGAAGTCGCTACCGTATGAACCCTCACCCTTCCTCTCAAAACAAATAAGAGATTCTAAGATTAGTGTAGAGGGGTTTTCAGGCATTTCAGCTTATGTTCATATTATCATTTTTGGAGGTTGTATTACATTTTTTTTTTCCAGAGGTTGTATTATTACTTAAATTGATAGATGTAATAGTGTAAGAACCCTCGCCCTTGCGGCGCTAATCGAAATGTTTAGTTGGAATTAATGGTTCTTAAATAATACGTCATAATGCAATTTTAATTCAATTGTGATGAGGAATAATAATTCGCAAGCAATGAAGTCGCCACCAATTTTTAGGAAACAGTTAGAAACCATAAAAAAGTGCACCCAATTTCTATTGGGAATTGACACATATCCAAAGGGGCTAAATATTGAGTTCGAGGATGTAGGTACGAAATAAACAAAACGAATCTCATCTAAATCGCCCGTATTAACGGCCTCTACTAAGCCTATCCATGTTAAATATTTATTTAAACTATATGGTTCCATATATATCCGGTCGTCCAAGATCCTAAATTTAACTAGGCGGGTTAAAGACAACCAAATTATCTACCGTTATGGCTTTGCACAATTTATATGCATATTAATTATCAAACACAAGCAAAAGATGAGAGCAATAATAAAACGCTCCAATCTACCACACTTTGCTAAACGCGCCAAGTATTGCATATGCACACCAATAAATTTGTTAGTAACTTCAACAGAAGCACAATGCAAAAATATTAACTTTATGCTAAAATAAACCTAAGAGATTGCTACATGCATGCACAAACATAAAAAAGATGCAAACTTGCATAAACTAACAAAAAAGATGCAAACTTGCATAAACTAATAAAAAAATGCAAACTTTAAATTAAACTAACATGTATAATTATTTACAAAGATCAAAACATGCATAATTATTCAACCATAATCAAAAGCTAAGTAAAACATGATCATGAATAATAAAAGAAGAAGTTAAATAAGAGATTTAGGCCCTCAGGATGGTTAACCTGGACGTTCTATTCGAACGGGACTAGTAGAATTGGAATTGCTTTTCAATATTGGGTGCTAGGTTGGGTGCAATGGCTTGCTTGAGTCTTCAAATTCTGAATTCTCTATTATTTAGGTTTTTTTGCTATCAAATTGCTCTCAAAATTATGAACTGACCAACATCTCTCAAAAGAGGGTGAAAGGGAGTATTTATAGAGTTAGGGGACGAAATTAGGGGCCTAGGGTTACAAACCCGGTGCCAAACTTGGCCCAACGGCTACCCGGAAGACAGCTGGGGGCCAGCGGCTGGCGCTGAAGCACAGCGACTGGCCGCTGGGGCTCAGCGTCGTGCCGCTGGGCCCAGCGGCTGGCCTGAGGACCCCCGCTGTCACGCGTTTGCCGCTGAGTCATTAGCGTCAGCCGCTCGACCCGAAGGCGCGTGCGCGACTAGGGATTTTTGACTTTTTGTGTTTAGTAAATTACGAAAATGCCCTTGGGCTGACCAGGGGGTCGAGATCGAGCGGTTTTGGCCCAAATCTTCAAGAAGCGATATCTCTGGATCCGGGAGCCTGATTGAGGCAAGGTCAAAGGCGTTGGAATTTTTATAACAAGAGCTATCCAAAGACTGAGGTTTTAAGGAATTTGGTCTAGATTTCCGAGCAATGTCCTTTTCTACTTACGTTCATGTCAATCCATTACAATCATCATCGGGCTTTGCGGTGCCAGGGGATGAGAACCGATTAGGGTGTCAACAAATAGGGTGTGTTTTCTTTTTGGAATCCAACACAATCCAATAATCATAAACAAATTGCAATAAATTTCGAGGTATATATAAACTGAACCCAGCAAGATAACAAAATCTCCAGCAAATTTCAGCATCCCAAATTTCGGAAAAGACTAACACTCTGAAAATGTTTTAATTTATTGCATAGCTAGAAAATTACACATATTCTAATTGTGTGATTTCGTTGAATATACATCATTCAAAAACTAATTCTCAAATTAGCTTCGATTCAAAAATATATCCTCGTATATACATCATTTAGGGTCGGAATGGCACATGGAAGCGAGGTTTTTTTTCTTTCTTTATTAACAAAGAAGACGCTGTGCGCCACAAATGCTCTAAAAAGACGTTATGCGCCACAGCTGCTCCCTTAAGATGATGCGCGCCACAACGGCTCCCTTAAGAAGCTCTGCGCCACAGCAGCTTGTAGGAGCAGCTCTGCGCCACAGCGGCTTTTGCTAGTCATTTTCCCTGCGCTTTTCTCTCTCAATTTCCCCACGTTTTCTCTTTAGACATATCAACCTACATAACCAAATACTGAAGCAGCAAAAAATCCAGACGCCGCTCAACCAATAGTTCATCCAAATTTATATTCCATTGAAAAAATAAACTGATAGTTGATCCAAATTTACACATCTCTAAAAGATTTCATTAATCACCAACATAATGTCAATACAAGCCAAAAATTGAGTTAACATAACTCAAATCACCCAAAGAAAATACAACCAACAAAACCTATGAGCAACACCATTACAGTAGCTATGAACCAGCATTAACACCATCACAACAGCAGAACCAGACCTATATGGATTCCATCTCGTCCCATGCTCTCCTCGATCCTCAAAGAAGGTGGAGACTCTATAATAGTTGACAATGTCATGGTAGAGCTCGAAGTAGATTTAGTTGTCCGAGGTCGTCGACTAGATGTCAAAATGGGAGAAGTTTTGGTAAAAGGAGATGCAGATACCGGTGGGATGGGAGTAATTGGAGGGACAGGGCTAGGGGAAAGGGAAATATGGGAAGGAAATGCAGGCATATCCACAGGCATTTGTGGAGCGTAGACCATGGTTGAATAGGCATAAGTGGAGGAGTAGGCCGAGGCAAGGGTCGTGGAGTAGGTCTAGGCAGAGGCTGTGGAGGAGCTTGAGGCAGAGGCTGTGGAGGAGCTTGAGACAAGTGTCGTGGAGTAGGCCTAGGCAGAGGCTGTGGAGGAGTTTGAGGCAGAGGCTGTGGAGGAGGTTGAAGTGGAGGTGGAGTAAGTATTTGTGGAGTAGGTGTAAGAGAAGGTGAAATTTGAACTGATTGTGGTCATTCTAGATGTCGATCTGCAGGTGGAGACTCAATAAGATGTCGACTACCAGCTGTAGACGCCGAATTTTGACTTGTATTTCTTTTAATAATTATTACAGTTAATATTAGCATTAACTGTAATTATCCTAATTAAATAAGTCATTTGGGCTAAAAGGGGATTTAGGGTCCATAAGGTGACCCAACTCATTAGCAAAGCAAAGCCAAAGCCCAAAGCCCAAAAGAGAAAATAAATCAAAAATCCAAAAAGAATATAAAAGAGAAAATGCAAAAAATAAATAAGTATTGGAATTATAATGTCATGCATGACATCACAATATTCCCATGTTCCCATCCAATAGCTAAAGACAAAAGGGAATAATGGTATCAAGTAGAAATACCAAAATACCCTCCCCTTTTCCATGAATTAACCCTCCACCCAAAAATTAAAATAAAAATAAAAAAAATACCCCCTCACAACCGAAAAAAGGAGGAGAAAAATAAAAGAAAAAAAAGGTCCCCCCCCCCACGTTTTTTATTTCTTTTTTTATTATTTTTTATTTTATTTTTGTTTTTCTATTTTCTATTTTCTCTCCCACCTTATCTCAACTTTTCTCTTTCCTACTCACTTTCACCTCACAAGATTCCTCTCATCTTCTTCCATCACCATAAATGTGACATTTGTTACCCTCTCATCCACATTCTCTCAACCCCCATCTCACCATCCACCTCCCATCAAATACCAGCCTCCATTTCTCCTAACCCTAATTCCCCCCTATCTTTCCCACCCTTATAAATACCCCTTAAAAAACTAACCTAAAGGCCCTTTGCCTCTTTCTCATCTCTACTTCTTAAAACTCTCATTCTCTCTCTAGTTTTCCTATCATCTTTTTAACTAACTTCAACTTTTGAAGGTTTAACTAACTTCAAATTTTGAAGATTGAGATTTCTAGATCTACACAAGGGTAATCTTTTATCTCTCTCCTTCAATTATTTTTTCTAAGTGTTTTCACTAACCATTTCATTTTGTATATAAATTGGTATTAAACCCTATTATCTCCCTTAATAATGTCATTTTCACCGGTTGGACTCTTTATAAGTGTGGGCATGAACCACCATATGTTTTGAGCGGCCAAAATTCCTAGGTAAGGGTTCAAGTGCCCACGCGAACCCGTCTCCATGGGGAACTTAGATCCACCTTTTAGAGAGTGATTTTTGCGGTGAGGAAGAGAGTTGCTTGTGCCAAAATTGTGTGATCTATCAATGTTTCTCTCTTTCTCATCACCATTTTCATTTTTTTTATACATGAAATTGAATAAAAAAGGTCATTTTGCATATAGAGGCCTCAGATTTATTTTTTGTACAAAGTTGTAATAATTCGGATTGTTGACAGTTTTTAGAGCAAACTTCATTTATAGATCTAGGACGATCCAACAGTTTCAATTCGATACAATTAGTGTCATAGTAAATCTGGTCCAGAGAGATTTCTAACGAGATAAAAATCATCCAGATCACACGGTTTAGTAGTCCACAATTTAATTTTGAAGTTTCTGTGTCTAAAACTGACCAACGTCCATAGATCTGTAAATAAATAACAAACGGTTAAGTTTTGAGTTTGGTCTATTTCTGAGTAAATTGAAGAAGACTTCCTTATCTGTCTACAGCTACCTATTTCTTCCATTTTAGGTACAAAATGAATTTTAAATGATTTTGTAAAAGACGAAGTAGTGCTGTCCCTTTGAAGATTTTCTCAGATTTCGACCTTGTAGATAAATAGATCAATTTAACTACTTAGGGGTAGTGTCTTTTTCTTGATACTTTTTTTAGGAAGTCCTTAGTATGTCTACTTCAATATATAAAGAATAATTCAAGTTTAACGAAGTAGATCTAATTCTAAAATTAACCAACCGAGTATATGTCCAGAAATGATAATGTTCACTTAACAGAAAAGTTTGCAGTGTTTAGCACCTCTTTAATGAAAGATGAACCTTGATTTAGATAGTAGACTCCTTAAGAACCAATCCAGAATTTGGAATCACTCCATTCGAAGGTGTTTTCGATTTTAATTGAATTAATCAAACCGAGTTTGGTTCTGTCAAAATGGAAGACATTTGGTTAACTTAGAACATTAGGGCTTTTTGTATAGTTCTTTTGTTTATTTTCGTTAGATGACTTAGACTCGTCTAAAACTCATAAAATTTGGTGTAAATATCCACCTTGAAGTCTAGTCTAAGTGCTGTAAATATTAGACATAGATCAACTATATATAATCAAAAACCAATGGTCTGTCCAAAGGCTTCCAAAAGCTCGTAAATCGTGATTAACTCACTGATAGTCAACTTTATTGACTTGATATTTTTTACAGTGGAAACATGATGTAAAATGAACCAAGTTAGGATTTTGAAGCACTCGATTTGATTGATTTATGACCGAGATATGAATTTTAGAAGTTCTGTCCAGATTATTGTAAAAACCGTTTTGTTCGATTCTATAAACGATTTTCGTTTAATCATCAAATGAACCCACAAAAACACGAAACTCTCCAGTTTATTCTATTAGTGTGTCTCACTAATTATAAAAATAAATTTGGAGTCAAGAAGTCGCGTTTGGACTAATCCCTTGTCGGTATTTTCAAACCGCTTTTGTAAATAACCAATTCTTTTGTAACTAAATCAATTCTTTTATAATTGAGCCAATCCTTTGTGAATAAGTCCAACTTTTGAAGATAAAGATCAAATATTTTTCTAATTTTTAGGATTTTTAGACATTTTTTGTATTTTTATTGTAAATACTAAATTTGTAATTCATTTATTCCGAGGCCTCTTTAATTACATTTTGTACATTTGCATTCATATGCTTCCACCTAATAATACAACTCGGAAAATAAAACAAAAATAAATTCTGTCACTTGTGTGATGTATATTATGTTTAAAATATTTTTTTAAAACCAGTGTATTCGTTTATGTACACAATCCGGCCCGGGGCCAAACTCGAGGTTAGATTCAGAAATTTGCTTATACGCGATCATGGGTGTTCCACCTACCATTCCATCAAATCACCTTCATACAAATTCACATTCCCCAGTGGAATCCACATTTCCCCAGTTACAACCCTTTTTCCCAGTGGAATACCTATGATCGAATAGAAGCTAATTATTGATCGTCCCCCCTTATTTGGCTTCGGGCCACCCCGAGGGATCCTATCGGAAAGACTCCTTTAAGCGATTACCCACCAATACATACCCACAATCTACACAAATCATTCATCTATCCACACCCAATGAATGTTATTCCCCAGTGAAGAATGAATATGTTTGAGAAGTCTAATCTTTATACTCAAAGCTAAGAATTGGGTTGATCCCCGTATATTACCAAATGTTGTTGGGTTGAACGCCTCGAATGAGCAGGCTAATCATCCTATTTGAGTCTTTTCCTACTTCTTCGAGTAGAGTAGGGGGTTCCTCGGATCAATTCGACTCTAAGTTGCGAGTCATCCTATAAGTTTCTCAATTGTATCCCTCTTTACGGGAAAGAACATCCATACTCGCCTTAGTGGCACCCAAGGAGTCTTACTGACCGGATCCCCGGTCAGAACTACGTAAGGGTTTTGATCCAGGAGTAGATTCAAGACCTACGATGAATGGTACGTAGTGCAGTATTTGCAATATCCAAACCCGTCGTAAGTAAACGAATATACCGGTTCAAAACCGACTTTTTTTGTGTGCTAAGTGACAATGTGTACATATATGTGCTTTTCTTTTATCATTCAAGGCATTACATAATTCAATTCAAAGCTTTCATGATACAACGTATTAGTAACGAGCCCGTACGCAGTACGGAGGAGGAGACGGGTCCGAGGACGTCCGCACCTTCTAACCTAGACCCCGAACCAAGAATTTTCGTTCCTTATCGCGATGGAGTCAACTTTTGGGTTTCTTAAATGGTTTTCTTTAAAATCATTTATAAAACCCTTTCTTTTGTAAAAACCCTTCCTTGTTTGGGTCATAACAAGGTGGCGACTCTTCTTTTGCAAAAACCCGTCCTTGTTCGGGCCATAACAAGGTGGCGACTTCGAACCTTAAGATGATTCCTTGACAATTGGCCTCTTCAATCGATCGATTTCCGTGGGACGTGCCTTTTGCATGTAACGCGACGGTTCCCGGCTCCTAATCCAGGAAAACCCGAGAATCTGGCCCCACACCAGCTGTATTTAGACATTGGTTGCAATTTATCGCTTTGTCGCCAAGTAAAGATCGTACATTTGGAGGATACTCCGCACTAGCTTGATCTAACTCACCTTGACATTTCTTTACTATGGTGGCTATACCGTGGGTCTACATAAGACGTAAAGCACAATCAATAAACTGAAGTTGTTAGAATAAATAAATGCAAATTACTATACTTACCACCACACGCAATTGCGCATAACCAGGTTGATACTTAGTTGGAGATGATGGTAATAATGGAGTAATAAAGCGACGTGTAATTCCTCTATACTATATCATATAAGGATCATTATACTCCATTTGTCCACGAAATATATCACTAGTAACAACACTCTGAAGACAGCTATGCCACTCAGAAACATAGATACAATGATGTTTGGCCCAATCCATCTTGTTCTTTCCACGACGATCTGTTTTATGCAACTGAACACCAGTGTCACATGGAATAGGAACCAACTGCCGAAGACCAAATTGACGCATAACACGATCCGACAAATGCATCTCAACAATGTCAAAACATATGAGTGGGGCCCTGACACGCCACACAGTGTCAGCTACCTCCGGTAGTGACTCCAAGATTTGCGAAGTATATGGCTCCCATATAAACTACAAAGTAAAAATTTGATTGCTCATTTAGAAAATAAATAGTTTTACTCAAAAACACACAATGAAAATACTCGAATCGTGATGCTGCATACAGTGCCTCTACTTCTTTGTTTAGTGTTGCAGATGTTGTGAGGAATCACAACAAACAATGGTTATTGACTTACTTAGCAACATCACTATTCACAAAGATGCAATGATGCATATTATTTTGTACTCTATGGACCAGGTGAAGATTTTTCATACATTGAGAGAAACGAATGAACTTTCTGAGTCTCTAGCTAAAGCAACACTTACCCAACACTTGTAGAAAAGTAATTTTAATTTGAAGTCCGTTTTTTACCAAAAAAAAAAAAATACTTAAATAAGATAAACCTGATCATCACGCTGATGGTCCAGTGCGTCCCTATAATATGCAAGTCCTTTTGGCAAGTCAGCCCTCTGAAGTGATCTCCGAAGCCACCTGTCATCATGCAATAAAAAAAAATTATAGCTTAAAGTAAATTTTCTGAACAGTAAGAGTATATATGAAGTTATCATATACCTGCATCCTAAAGGATCACGATCAGGCTGATACTGCTCATTTGGTTCTATATCCGAGTCTATATGAGAGCCGAGAACTGGTCTACCAATAGCAATGCACTCCCAAGCCCACAACTATCCAAAGATAAACTATACACCTCACATGGAATAAGCTAGTCAGTGTATTACCTGTAAGAGTATCAAAGGTCCAGCAATATCCTTCACACCTCGCTTAGACGCCCGACAAAGGTGGCGATACATAAAGGCAAGTGTCACAGCCCCCCCAGCTGTACTCTGATACTTTCCTGAGATCCCGAATCAACGGCAAATAGATGACCTGAATCTCATTGCCTGACTTATCAGCAAATACAGTCGCTCCCATCAATGCAAGGATATATGCTCTAACATGATACTGAATAATGGCATCATTTGCATCCGGTGGGAGAACACTGAAGGTTTCTATAAGCCAACCAATCTTTAGAGTAGATCCTGAAAGCATCCCCATTGCTATTATATAACCTAACAACTCCTCTACCAACCCAAACCAATTATGATCGGCGGTCCCTGTCACTGGATAGCCACGCACTGGCAAGCGCAACAAGACTGCTACATCTTGTAAAGTTATGTGGCCTCACCAACAACAAGGTGAAATGTATGAGTCTCTTGTCGCCACCTCTCTACTAGAGCGGTAATAAGTCCCCTATCTAAAGGTAAAAAATACAACCGATGTATGCCATAGAAACCGGCTTCTCTAACATAATCTAAGACACGACTATCTATTTCTCCCCAATCTTGCAAAGCCTTCAAGTGTTGCCTGCAGTTTGATGGAGTTGAAACTTGTAAAATCAGTAATAAGTTCAACCAATGAGTCATCAATTCCTAGAAAATCAAACACTGCAGCAACCTAATATCCAAGCTGAGCCTAATCTCCAGGAAAACTGCATGAACCTAATCTTTGTACCCTCACATTTACAGCACTTAGTTCTCTGACAGAAATAGCAGTTACAGCACTGTAATTAAATGACAACAGCATAATTTTCCAATAAACCAGCAGATTCCTAATTAAGTATACTAATCATATACTCTCTCTTTCTTTTTTTGATAATATATACTAATCATATACTTAATTAGCATGGGAAAGTGATTAGTCTTCCATTGTAACTGCAGGTATTTGTAGATGCCAAAAAAGCGCCTTCAGATTTCTCCACAAAAACCCGATGATGAAAGGAGTAATTTATAAACTTGAATGCTATTTTTGCTTTGATAGGTAAAATAAAGTCTCAGGTTTTTTTCTCAATCACTCCTTTATTTTCGATCATATTTAAAAGCCCCTTTCAATATCTTTCCATTGCTTCCTTCCGTGTCCAAATACGATTCCGCACCTAAGAGTTATGACCAAACGAAGTTAAGGGTCAAAACAAATGTAGCCGAATACTGTAGACCGTGTTTTCAGCCCAACTTGGGAATTTATTTGGTTGATTGAATTTGCGAGCCTTATATTTCTGGATTTATTATTCAAATATCTTTCCAATAACATATCATGAACCCACACCGCATTCCCAACCAAGAAGTTACGAGCCCAATATTGATGCGTACTCCAAAACTGACCTCTCCATACTATTTCGGGTATATCTCGAGATGCAAAAAATATTTGGACTTGAAACCAAAGCTATTTAAAACTAGACCCAATAATCTTTCCAAAGCATCTTCAATTATCCAATTTGGTACCCAAACGAGTAAGATATGGCCCGATCAAATTTAAGCTGGTAGGCTCACAGCCGCTAGCGGCTGGGGCCTGAGCCGCTAGCGGCCCTCGCTAAGCCTTCAAGCCCGACTATTTTCCTCCCCCAAATCCAAATTTCGGCTCACTTCACCCGTCCAACCCTGATTTCTGCGCCTATAAATACAACCCTACACCCTCAGTTCAAAACACACAGTCTACAGTTGACATCCTCTATTCTCAGTAGTATTGACTCTGAGCTTCTCCCTCTTTCTTCCATAAACAATTCTATTCTATTATCGGGAGTATTACACCGAGCTTCCCCCTCTTTCTTTACTTGAGATCTATTTTTACTATTCAATTGCTAAATAGCCTACAGTTCAGGTACTAACTCCTGAGGGCCCAAATTAAACTAATCGTTTAACAGTTTATGTTCTAGTAGTCAAAATGTAGATATCATGCAAATCATGTCTTTTATTGCTTCATAAATATTGTCTTTCAATTTCAAGCATGTCTAGTCGCTGTGACACTCAACTTGCTAATCGAATGCATGTCTAAACAAGAGTTAAAATAAATGTTGTGATGCTTGTGATGAACCAATTAATAGTCTAAGTCTAGGTTGTTAATCCGGTTTTGCTTGGGAATTATGTCTTTTAATTATTAAGCAAACTTGAGATAGTAGAGGCCGTCATAAAACGGGCGAGTTGGGTGCCTAACACCTTCCCACCTCGTACCTTCACCCCCGAACCTATTATTCATCGGTACTCATGTGTTCTATATGAGCGGAAGTCTTTCTAATAACATGATCAGTTCACTTATCGCGCTATTGAGTGGTCCCTTTGGTTTGTCCCTTCGATAAAATGCCGATAGCAGATTTGTGACCTCTTTCATGATTTTTATTCAATTCGAGTCTTTTCAAAAGATTTTCTGACTCGACGGTTCCTTGAACTTATCTAACCCCCCAGCTTACAAATTTTCTATAAGGACACACTCCGTGGCGAGAAATCCCGGGTCCTTACAGTGGCGACTTCACTGGGGATTTATTTAAGAGGGTGAGACTCGAAAGTCAAGTTTGCTTAATTGTTTAATTACATGTTCCATATATTGCATCATTTGCATGTGCCTTGGCACAACCTTTTGACCCTTATCGATCCTCGAGGAAGTTTGTGTCGTAACTCGTAGACAACCCGTATATCTAAAGGAATATACAGTTGTCCTATCGACGCTTCCTCACCCATGACTCATCGACTCTTGTTGGTGAAAAAGAGTTACAATTGATGTGTCAACCATCCCGCGAACGGAAATTGTAATTTGTCGTGGTGACCTCACAAGAGCCAAAAGCCTCTAGCCCACATTCGTGCATTCGCTTGCTTGTTGTGCATGTGTCGTTGTAATGTCTGTCTGATCACATGTTTGTCTGTAAACTGCATCGTTGTAATGCTTGCCTGAATGCATAAATGCCGTGACTATGTGCCAACATGTACTTACGTGCTAGGAGTCCTTTCTTTTATTTTTAGCTAGTTCCTAATGCCCAAAGACGGTGCAAGAATTCCATTCAATGAACACTCGTCATTTTTCCCCGATGATATATTTTCATATAGCGTCGAAATCATGAACAATTTTCTAGGACCTTTTTAGCAAAAAATAAAAAAGAGTCAGTCTCTCCAATTCCCATCTCCCACTTTTTTTTATTTTTCTATTTTCCTTTTTGTTTTGATGTAATTCAGATTGGGCAAAAGAAAAAGAAAAGCAAAAAAATGGCGTTAAAAAAAATTCCGAAAAAAATACAAAAAAATAAAAATGCCGAAATTTCCTTTTTTTATTATTTATTTATCCCATTTTCCATTTTCTTTGAGTCTAGAAAAATCAAAAAAAAAAAAAAGGATGGTCCGTCTTTTTCTATTTTTCTCATTTTCATTCATCGACTTCGTTTTTTCCTTTGATACGAGGGGAAATAATCGGGCATTTAGGCTTAGATTTTGTTGTTTTCTTTTCCATTTCTTTGCATTGCATTGTACGTACTACATGCTCCATGCTAGGATTCATAACTAGTCGTCATGTTTGCATTGTCGTCATTTTGCGTCTGCATTTGTACAGAAGTCCGAGTCTTGCATTCATCTATGTCTCCATTTGTTCGCTACGCCTCATGCACTAGAAGTCTAAACAAGTCATTCATTAAGTGCTCTAGGGTCATTCTAGGAAGCATCCATTCATTGTCATACATGTCAAGGTCAGTCCGTCATGCATCTTGCATCATCGTAACTCTGTTGTCACATTGTTGTCATCGTGCATTCGAGTTTATATAGATGTCCTTAGATTCATTGACCTTAGGGGCAATCGAGGGTCTTCTAAAAACCATGAGTCTTTGTTTTCAAGTCCTTTCTTTGGCGTCTTTCTAAGTTAAGACTTGTGTTCAGGATTGGGGGCTCGAGGAAGAATTACGGTGACAAAGGTTGGGCTCGATCGTCCGGCAGATTGGTTCGTGTACAAGCTACATCCAAGACACCACCACATTCCAAAATGCCATCACCCCATAATCCATCACCACCACAAAGCTCGCCACCACTCGATACATCCCTTACCTCACCAATCACACCCCCAAACTTCACTATGGTCAAAACCACCGACGAGAGGCTTGATGAGCTCATGAGTGAGTTGGAAAGGGTGCGACTCAAGGTTGAAGATTTAGAAAATAAGAAAGAGGATGAAGCAAGAATCCTCTCTGACCCCAACTCTGAGGAAGAAGGACCAAATGCAAAGCTGGCTAAGATTAATTTTGTGCTCGAAAACAGTGGCCTGTTTGCCAACTACCATGCTAATGTTGGTAAAGTCAATCCCAAAGTCAAGGGCAAGCTTCCAGCCAAGTTCTCCATGCCCGAGGTTCCGACATTTACTGGAACTAATAATCCACAAGACCACCTCAAAGCCTTCACTACTGCCATGGGTTTAAGAGGAGTTGACAAAAATATCTACATTCACTTGTTCCCACAGACTCTTGATGCCCCAACTCGTCGTTGGTTCTACACCTTGAATTTGGAGAACTACCGCACTTGGTCAGATTTCACTACACGCTACAAGGAAAATGTTGTTCTACCTATGACCCTTAGAAAGTTAGATATCACCAAGCAAGAAGAAGATTAGAGATTCACTACCTTCCTTCAGCGTTGGAGACTAAAGATAGTCGAACTGGTCGAGCGACCTTCGCAAGCTGATCAACTCCGCCAATTCATCAAGAATCTGCAACCTGGTTATAAGGAACACCTCAGGTATCAAGCAATTGACTCCTACAACCGGCTCTATGCTGTGGGCATCCTAATTGAAGATAACCTTCTTAAGAACTCCACTTAAGTCGTGAACAACGCGAGTATCTATAGGGGGCTGTCCTCCATATCCCTATGAACAGGTGCTCGAGAAGTTGAAGAGAGTCGAAGTGTCCTACTGTACAAGTCTAGTTGAGTCCAGTCAAGTCTAATGATGTCTAGTTTGTCTTTTCAATTTGTCCATAGAGTCTAACTTACTTCTTGTGTAATGCTTTTCTTCGATTCAATAAAGTTTGCGTTTTGATTCCCATCATTGTTCTTTGTTCAATCCTATGACGAATTTAAGTTGCCTATGACGGAATAAAAAAAATCAAAAAAAAAATTCAAAAAAAGAGCCTTCATTGTGGAAAACATCAAACAAAAACTCTCTAATGATCATCCCTATAGAGGACATACAGTTGAACCGTCCATGCCGAGGACAGGAGGCATTCATTTGGCATCTCACATCAATATCCTTTACTACCCTATACATCATTACCACTTGCAACCCTTTGAGCATTAAACACATAGCCTTTCATTTCTTAACCACATCATCATTACCCGGGGAATGGTGTGTGCGACATAGGAATAGAAGCAACCTTCTAGGTAAGGTGGACCGACCTACAAAAAGAGCCACCGAGAGAAATACCAAAAAAAAAGAGAGAACTTGAAAGTTCAAGAGCAAAGAGAGATCAAAGATCCAAAAGAGTGCAAACACTTCAAGCTTAACCAAACAATAGCATTACCTAAACATAGGTCCCTTAGCCACCTTGCCTAGATCACAGACTTCTATACCATCTAGTATACTTTGGGGAGGGGATTTACATTGGGTTTCTTTGAGCCTTTATCCTTTCTTTGACACCTTAACCTAGCCTGACATTACAACCCTAAAGCCCTCCAAGAGGTACGGCCATTCAATTGTAAAGTCTTGAACTACGTTGGCCTGATTCCACACACTAGATACGTAGGAAACCTCAAAAAGGTCCGGCCACGACAACCACTTTGTCACATGATCATAAGGAGTTTTTCCATTCCACCATTCTCATCTAAGGCTAAAAAAAATGAGCCCGGTAGGTTGAAAACCCGAAAGGGCGGCCTAGGCAAAAGTTAGGGTAACCGAAGAAAAAAATAAATAATATATATATATATATATATATATATATATATATATATATAAAGCAAATTCAACATCTTGAGCCAACTTAAATTTCTGAGGATTTAGAACATTGTTTCTCATTTAAGAACTCTTTGGTCAGTCATCTAGAGTCATACTCATCACCTTTCTCGTAGGCTTGCACACAGACTTCCCAACTGGGGGCTTTTTCAGAATGAGTCGGTTCTTTGTTCGCTACGTTACAAGTTGTCCATTTCGTCCCCATATCTTAAGTTAGGATATTTTGTACCGCTGCATCAACATCCTAGCTCCTCGAGTAGGTCATAATCATCAAGAACCACACATCAAACTGGGGGCTGATTCTCCCTTGACTGCACCTAGTCTTGTCCACTTGTCTCTTACTCTGTCAAGATCACCACAGGAACGAAATTCTTGATCAAAAAAACTTTTCCCATATGAAGACCCTCTTCAGAACCTATAGGAGAGTCGTGCATGTTAGGCTAGGCCGCATAGAGCTGTGAGTCAATAGAGTCTGCATATATATATATATATATATATATATATATATATATATATATATATATATATATATATATATATATATATATATATATATATATATATATATATATATATATATATATATATATATATATATATATTTGCATAAGTACTAGAGTCGCCTTCAAAGGCATGCATGTGTACATAATTTCTCAGTGTCTTGAGTCCCTGCGTGTTTACATGTTCATCCCCCTGTGCCCCATGCATATTACTATGTCATGTCTTGTGCATCTTGTCACGGTCAATCGGGCATGTCTATTGCATCTTTCCCCTTTGTGCATATCTTCACTACAGGTTTGAGTCTACCCGCTCTACATTGAAACCAGCAAGCCCGAAACTCAGTATTCAACACACAATCAAGCTCGGAAGCAACCTCCCGACAACAATCAAGAATGGGAGCAAACATCCAATAGTTTTCAAGAGGGGAAGCGGCCTTCCGACTACAACAAAGAATGAAAATGACCTTCCAACAACAGCCAAGCGCGCGGGAACGGGTCCCTTGGCTCACAAATTCAAAAGTTGGCCCATTTTTACGGTATCGTCTACTATCGGCTAAGACTAACTTGTTTGTTTTGCAGGCCCCCCAAATGCACAAGCCCAGGTATTTTCTGGCACTCTTCACTCATTTGTGTCAGTCAATGATCGCTTAAGCTAGTGCGGTTAAACTGTCCTTTTAATTCGAGACTACTCTTGTGTCAGTCAATGATCGCTTAAGCTAGTGCGGTTACACTGACCTTTTCATTCAAGGTCATAAAATTGTGTCAGTCAATGATCGCTTAAGGTAGTGCGGTCAAACTGACCTTTTCATTTAAGGTCACAAATTTGTGTCAGTCAATGATCGCTTAAACTAGTGCGGTTAAACTGTCCTTTTATTCAAGGCTACTCCATTTGTGTCAGTCAATGATCGCTTAAGCTATTGTGGTTAAACTGTCCTTTTTCTACGAAGTCGCCCATTTGGGTCAGTCAATGACCGCTTAAGCTATTGCAGTTAAACTGTCCTTTTTCTACGAAGTCACCCATTTGGGTCAGTCAATGACCGCTTAAGCTATTGCGGTTAAACTGTCCTTTTTCTACGAGATCACTCATTTGTGTCAGTCAATGATCGCTTAAGCTATTGCGGTTAAACTGTCTTTTTTCTACGAGGATACTCATTTTGTGTCAGTCAATGATCGCTTAAGCTATTGCGGTTAAACTGTCTTTTTTCTACAAGGATACTCATTTTGTTTCAGTCAATGATTGCTTAAGCTATTGCATTTAAACTGTTCATATGTTCTAACCATTTTATAGCCGTCATTTTGATCGCACTGTCTCGTCGACCTTTTCGTTTCTCGTGTGGAGACGGAATCTCGGCATTCGCCGAGTGGTGCTTAGTTACTGTTTGCTTAGGATAAGCATTTATACTATTCACTCTCACCAGTGTTATTTCCTATTTACAGTCGTTATTTTTAATTGCGCTGTCTCGTCGAATTTTTCGTTTCTCGTACAGGGACAGAATCTCGACACCCGCCGAGCGGTGTTTAGTCATTGTCTGTTGAAGCATTCTACGTTGATCATTCTCAATGTATTACTAACCTTTTCATGTACTCCGAATACAGGCCCCCTGCAGACGTTTAGACCACTACGAGCGGTGTTCTATCCTGCAAACCATAACCTCTTTTTTCCTTGTGTTCACAGAGATGAAATCTTAGCACGCTACGAGCATGTCCCAACTCAGGTTTGCCTTAATATGCATACATACTGTACACTCTCACACACCATGTGCACATTAGCATCCTGCATGTCGCCTTCGGAATACTTTAATCTTCGCTTTTACTCAAGTTCGATCAAAGTGGGGGCTTCTGAGACGCCAAAAAAGCGCCTTCAGATTTCTCCGCAAAAGCCCGATGATGAAAGGAGTAATTTATAAACTTGAATGCTATTTTTGCTTTGATAGGTAAAATAAGGGCTCAGGTTTTTCCTCAATCACTCCTTTATTGTCGATCACATTTAAAAGCCCCTTTCAAGAGCTTTCCATTGCTTCCTTTCGTGTCCAAATACGATTCCGCATCTAAGAGTTATGGCCAAACAAAGTTAAGGGCCAAAACAGATGTAGCCAAATACTGTAGACCGTGTTTTCAGCCCAATTTGGGAGTTTATTTGGTTGATTGAATATGCGAGCCTTATATTTCTGGACTTATTACTCAAATAGCTTTCCAATGACATATCATGAGCCCACACCGAATTCCCAACCAAGGAGTTACGAGCCAGTCATTGGTGCGTACTCCAAAACTGACATCTCCATACTATTTTGGGTATATCTCGAGATCCACAAAACATTTGGACCTGAAACCAAATCCATTTAAAACTAGACCCAATAATCTTCGACTAATTTTCAGCCAAAAATCCAAATTTCGGTTCCCTTCACCTGTCCAACCCTGCTTTTTGCGCCTATAAATACAACCCTCAACCCTCAGTTCAAAACACACAGTCAACAGTTGACACCTTCTATTCTCAGTAGTATTGACTCTGAGCTTCTCCCTCTTTCTTCCATAAACAATTCTATTCTATTCTCGGGAGTTTTCAATTCCAAGCATGTCTAGTCGTTGTGATGCTCAACTTGCCAATCGAATGCATGTCTAAAAAAAGGGTTAAAATAAATGTTGTGATGCTTGTGATGAACCAATTTATAGTCTAAATCTAGGTTGTTAATCCGGTTTTGCATGGGAATTATGTCTTTAAATTATTAAGCAAACTTGAGTTAGTAGAGGCCGTCATAAAACGGGCGAGTTGGGTGCCTAACACCTTTCCACCTCGTACCTTCGCCCCCAAACCTATTATTCTTGGGTACTCATATGTTCTATATGAGCGGGAGTCTTTCTAAAAACATGATTAGTTCACTTATCGCGCTATTGGGTTGTCCCTTCGATAAAATGCCGATAGCAGATTTGTGACCTCTTTAATGGTTTTTATTCAATTCAAGTATTTTCAAAAGCTTTTCTGACTCGACGGTTCCTTGAACTTATCTAAACCCCCAGCTTACAAATTTTCTATAAGGACACACTCCGTGGCGAGAAATACTGGGTCCTTACAGTATTACAAGTGCAGGTAAATAACAAAACAACCAAGGAGGGAAAGAACAGTATTACAAGTGCAGGTAAGTAACAGAGCAACAAAACTTCATGGCACTGCAAATTAGAACTTTGATGAACTCCACAGGTCAAGGACCACAACTATGACAATAAGAAACAGAATGGTCTTGTTGTAATGTAAGAATGGATGGATCATGAGGTCCCAGATCCACCGTTAACTCCTTGAAATTTACAAAAAGAAACTAATTTATGAATTCTCCAAAACATACGAGAAATTAATTTACGAATTCTCCAAAACATCAATATATGAAAATACAAGAGAACATATATTAAAAAAAAAAAAAAATATCTATAGTATATAAGTTTACCAAGAATTGACATCATTCCTCACTCTTTTATGACAAGTCTTCCTATTGTGGCCCTTATTACCACACAAACAAAATGTCACCTTTCCACGAGGGTTCTCATCCATCTCATTTCGAAGCCTCTTTGATTTTGGTCGCCCTTTACCTCGCTTCATGCTACTGTCAGCAATAACAGTTGGTCCTGTATAAGGTGTCCAGTAAGTAGGCTTTATCGGGAATGGGCTCAAAGTCTGGCTTGTATGTTTCATAGTACTCGGTTAAAGAGAAGAATGAGTCTATGAATTTACCCGGTGACAAGCTATATTCTCTACAAACATCAAGTACATGAGAGCATGGGAACTTGTATAACTGGAGCTTCTTGCAGGTGCAAGTCCTTTGCTGAAAGTTCACAATATGAGTATGACCACATTTATGGTCCCTACCTCCTTGGCTAGTGGTGACTTGATATTTTCCAATTTGGTGATTGTAAGCATCTATAGTGTGGTGAGCTGCTTTGGCCATGTTATTTTGCAGCAAATTAGTCAATTTTTCAGTATATGCAAGTTGTTCATGAAGTCTTTTCAAGGCCCATCCACGTCTTTCAAAAAAATAAGCATTGACGCAATAGAATGGTAGAAAACGTGCTCCCTTCAACACACTATTGAATACTTCAGACAAGTTAGTCATTATTGTAACAACCCGAATTTCCAAAGCCTAATTAAGGCGGAATCCATACTCAGCGGAAGCATCTTAAACCTTAATTTGGGCTTGTTACCGCCTTATTTCCTCCCGGAGGAAATACAAGGCTAAACAATCAAAGAACCATTAACTGACAGTGATACTAATGAGCTATTTAGAAGAAATAGTGGATCATTATTAACTGAATCATAATTGTTTTACAGACACGCTTACAAAAGTTTCATACTGAAAATAAATGACAACTAGATACAAGTGGCGTTCTCTCGCTTAAGCCCTGTTTCCCGAAAGATAAATCCTGCAAAACTCAACAGAGAATATACACTTCCCTCCCCGTAAACGGAGAGAACATGGGTCAAATCAGCAAAAGCTGAGAAACACCACTCCACTTGTAAAAACCAATTCCTAAGTACACCTGCCTTAGCAACCATTATGCACATCAGTGTAAAACTCTTTTCTTAAGAACATTTATGAAAACGAACACTTTGTTTGAAAATAGAAAACCATCTTTTGAAGACGAAAAAGCTTTACAGACAACCAACAGATTTCTCATATAACTTCTCAAAATTCCTTTGAAAGAGTTTACTTTCAAAACCAGAGCTTTTGATAATCACCGCTTTACAAATAACAGATTACAGAACAGAATTCACTATCCAGCCACTCGTCATCCCTTCGCAACTTCAATAATCCGTTTCTTTTATTATTGCATTGGGAAAAGCGAACAAGGTAATATGACGACAATGGAGATGCTTTACCATGTGTATACTACTATCGGGGAACGTCTTCCCCTCGGGGAATATATCTTCCCTCATAAATCGACCATAACAGATAACACCTAGTATGATCATACCCCTTAAGTACTCTCAGAGATAACTTTACCGTAGATTATGTCCTTCGGAGTACCTTACCTCAGGACATTCATGGTCGATCAAACCATGACCTTAACGACGGACACACAATATACAAAATAACAGAAGTCTCCTTGGATGGTTCCCTTTCGAGAACGATCCTCTGGAGTACAGAATGTTCATCACTCATGGAGGTACTTTACCATGAGTTTCTCCACCCACATGCCATTCTTTCACTTTAAGTGATTAATGTCTTTACACAAAATTATATTAGCACATAAATACATGTAGCACAACAATAATCTTAGTATTCCACTTATCATCTCTTTGAAAACACTTCTGACTTCTTTGATTTAGAAAAACCATCGCACTTGTAATACCACTTGGAGGTATCATAACCAAAGTAATTTAGCACTTTAAAAACATTGGGAACGTAATTCCAATCATAGGACACATAGCACTTAGAGTAAAAACATAACAAAAGTTAGAAAAGTAGTAGACATGGAAGTTACCTCGCACTATCTCAGACTATAGGTCGGGATTACTCTAAGAACTTCTACCTTCGGCTTCACTAAGCTTTCCCTTTCACTTCCAACAGGTAGCTAAGGTTAGCATAGTTACCTTAGTCGAAAATGAGCTTAATTGGACATAAAACTCATGAGAGACTCACAAAGGGATTCAAGTAGTGAAGCTGCATGAACTGCTAAACTGAAGGTGTAATGTAAAGGACTGTTTGAGGGTCTATACGATCACATTTATGGAAACCAACAATTGGGCATTGAAGATTTATGTCTTAGGGTTCTAACAAAGGTTCTATTAGGTCATTATCATCAATCACTTTAGAGTACACATGAATCAATTTTACGGGTTCATTTGCACAATTGGGAGATGTGGCGTTGTTGAGAGCGTTACAGGTGCGGGAACTGAGTACCAAATGGCTCCGTTTTTGGGCAATTTATAGGTCTATAAGGTGCGAAAGTTTCACATGCAACAAGAGAGTATAAGCACGACTAAAGTCGGTCACAAACCCGACCTAAACTTGCCTGGTATGTCGGTTAGAATGGCGGCTGGATAAGGATGCATTCTTGGCTGTATTAGGCGGATATTAAAGACCTATGGTCAGATACTTTTATAGTCCAAAGGTAGGGTGTCTCATAAGGATCAAATACATCTATAGGTTGGGGTTATAAAGCATAGGAAACGGCTCTCCAATCATAGACAAGTACATGAGCTGTTGTTGCTGGAACATGTTTATTTGTGGTCTTGTTTAATGATGGTTCTCTTTGCTATTGGAGCATCACTTGGGGATATTCTCATACACTAAGAAAGGTCACATGACATGGTTGCTTGGATAAAAGTATTGGACTCTATATTAAAGGATAAAAGCAATCGAACTTATCTGCAACAGAGGACGAATTCACAACTACTGCATCGGCTTATAAGTAGCTTGTGTAAGGTTAAGAGGTTGCTTGGCAAAAGGGTTTTCATTCTTATCCATATTGGATATGATCAAACCTATAGGGCGAGGATAAGATCAACTAAATTTGTGGTTATCCATTACTTAGCCCATAAGGCACCATTGAGGTATCAAAGTTCAAATCGTCTTCGTACTCTTATATCATTTCAATGTGCTTGATTTGTGTGGCTCTTCTAAGGTGATATCCTTTGATGTTGGGGCACGGATTGGCTTGACTAACACAGTAGGAACATGGCTCTATTAGTTGGCAATAATGCTTCGGAGAGATAGTGGCTTAATGACGAAGAAGCGGGTCTCGAATTAAACACGATATAATGACAAGTTATGTGCTTCAACTCAAATAGGTTCTAACTTTCTAAAAGACTTCTAATGGTGTTCTAAAAGGTTTCTTAGAATTGTAATCCAAATTGTGAGGGAAATACATATGACAATTGAATGTCAGTTTGGTTCTAAGTATATGGCGTTCCGTAATCACAAACAAAGAAACAAGCGATAAACAATTAGAGCTTGGTTTAGATTTCTCTCTATTGATTTCCATAGGGTTTCTTTTGGTTTCTCTCAGGACTCCACATAAGCTCCAGCAAAGTTTCTCTAATATAAGGAAGGAACATCTCTTGTCTAAACCGGGACAAAGATTAAGAGGTTTAAAAATTTATATCAAATTGATCAAAGACAACCTCACCCTAGTACAGAGAGGGTCATGTGTGACAGTCGAAAACACTAATGTGCGACGATTTTCGACCGCCACATATGCAGGGGTCACATATTCTTGCAATGAATGTGTGACGGTTAAACAACCGTCACACAAAAGTTATGTGCGATGGTTCTTTAAAGCAACCGTCACACATTCTTGAGGAATGTGCGACGGTTGTCTTGAAGAACCGCCACATGTTCTTGTTTTGTGTGACGGTTCTTCAAGACAACCGTCGCACATTCCTGAAGAATTTGTGACGGTTGTTTTAAAGAACCGTCACACGTTCTCCTTTTTTTTTTTTTTGGACAGCAAAAAATTAAATTCTCTATTAAATCAGCCTATGTGGGATTCGAACCCACATCTTTTGTGCAATAACACAATTGCTCTACCATCTGAGCTAATAGGGCTTTAATTATTTAATACATAAAAATGTTATGGTACCAATATATAAAGCTTACAGTAACTACTTGAACATTAATCTTCACCCAATCGACAGGACATCCAATGTCAATAACTATGGTCTCTGATCTGGCAAGTAAGGTCACCATCAGCACTTTCAGGGTACATAACCAGCTGGAAGAAAATCATGGAACATGAGATTCATGAATGAGATCCCGATATTGAAGCCAACAACTCGTAATATTTTTGTTTTATAACTTTACACTATTATTGTCCAGCTGCTTACGCTTGAAATAAATAAATAAATAAATAAATATTTTGTTACATGTTGTATGTTATGTAAGAAACATTACTATGTTCTCATAATCTTCAAGAAATTGCTAACTTCAGAGATGACTTCTTAGCTAGTAAGGAGAAAACTTGCTCAGGGAACAATCATATACAACAATGCACAGCGTAATCCTGCCTCAAGCATGGCATGGGAATATCAAAATGTGCACAGCCTAACTGAGGGTGACTAGCAGAGAATACTTGGTATACTAAGGGATAAGATGCAAACAAATTAATGCAAAAAAATTGGCCTATATGCAAACAAATTAATGAAACGAGACAAACCTTGAGCTGTCTACAAGGAAGATCACTGTAGAGTTCATTCCATTTCTGAATTTACCATCCCGTATGTTGTAAGACGATGGCTTCCACCAAAAGCATTCCACTCAAAGCATCACCAACGGCCTGATTGATTAACTTGCTGACAGCCAATAGTCTCAACACAGCCTTTTGCTTTTCTGAACCTGAAACAAGCAATGAATTGATAAAGGAGCCTGATTATCGCAAATAAATTTAACAAATCAACAATTATACTTAACCAATGACATTTCAGATCACCTTTAGAAGTGGAGGAGAGCTCATTATTTCTAGCCTCTAACCACGATTGAATACTATCCGAAAACAATATGGTACCATGCCCATTTGCTTCAAAGTAGATCCCGATATCGTATTCTAAAGCCTTTTCATGCAATTATTTCACTCCAGTGGGAGTGAATGCAACATCTAGGCCCAAGCTTTTCAGATAAGCTGTGGATGCCCCGTTTGCATAAGCAGTTTGCACTATGCCAAGACGTGCAGAATAGGGATCAACTGTCCGATCATTTTCATAATCCTCAAGAACAGTTAGTTGCTCTTCGATGAACAAAGCGAACAGGGATAGTATCTTGTCCCCATCAACAAGGTCAATCTTGTTGCTGTCTGGTTGCACAAGGAAATATACAAGCCGATCTGCATCTCCATCAAAACTTGCACACCTGAAACACTAGAACCGTATCAGCAGTTAGCGCTCACAAACAATTTCCCTGACATAATTGGATATTTTCAAGATCTAGTAGAGTTGTTGTCTTGAACAAAAACAATTACATTTTAAACAAGAAATCCAACCTGACCACCCAACAGAGGAACAAGACGTCAGGCTTCAATCTTAACCAATTAACCACATGACTTAATACATGAACAAGGGATAGGGCTTTACTCTTTTATGAGACCCTCAGCAAAGAAAAAAAAAACCCAGATCAAAAAGAGAGGGCAGGTGAGAATCAGTGAACTCCACGTTTATGAGATCACAAAAAACCAATCCCAAGAAAATAACAAACCATCAAACCACCACCATCAGAAGACGACAGACACACACAGACACATAGACACACATGCGTGCACACACACGCACACAGATTTCTAAGCTCACAAGAAGTTCAGTATATAAATATGTTTGTCCTAAAAATGAAGACTAAAAACCGTCACTAAGGGCTATCAAACAGATAAGCAGCATACCAAGTTTAACATTTTTTGTTGTATTACCATTGCTCAATAGTTGCACAACATTGCAATATGAAGCACATTTTTCGTCCTCCCCATCCAGAGCATGCCACTCCTTTCACTGTAAAGACACTACCTGTCAGAGAGTGTGCAATAACGGGAGAGGGGAAGAGTATATACGAGACACCAAGAGATGCAATCGATTAAATTTTATTACAATGACAGATTACATTAAAAGATAAATGGGTTATAAAGACACACCAAACCTTGTGAAAATCACCCTCTAAAACTTAATACAAATCATTGCTAGTCGTCCTACCTTGAGCTCCACTCTATTTACTAGTTTCTCAATGAATGTGCATCCACTTAGCATGTAAAAACAAGCATAAACAATCTGAAACAAGTGTGAAAATTGCAGGTCAGAGAGTCTGCAAGTTTACAAAATAGTTGTCACATTAACTCGCTCAAATAGTCTCTACTCAAATCCCTTTGGACTCTAACTATTCACTTTGATTTCCTGTCAATTAAATTTGCTAAAGACGCAAAAAACATGCTGAAAATAATTGAATTACACCAAGAAACCAATAGCTATAGCAAGAAGAAAACTGACATTATATATTCCCTTATTGACAATCATAGAAAGAACATACTCTCAATTACTCAACCTTTCTTGCTCAAGCCAAGAAAGACAATTTTGTGCGAAAACTGTAAGATCTAGCAAGAACTCAACCTATAATTAACCTCCAACCAACCTATATTTAAATTCGTAGTATTAGTAAAACAACTACCTTTCAGATTCAAAGGAGCCAATTATCAAGCAGATCAAAAACTTACCTCAGAATCACGAGTTACCAAGAATTGCAGAAGAGATTTAACTCACCAGAATTCCAGAGAAGCAACTCAGATGAAGCAGGCTTCAATTCATAACTTTCTGAGCACCAATTTTCGACCATAAATATGTCCAGGAAACTGCAATTTGTGGGCGAAATCGAAAAAGAGCAAATTAATCAAGATTTTGCAAAATTAAACCTTAGCGTTACAATCAGTAACTAACCCAATAATCGAAGCCAAAAATTTTCATTCACAAACCCTAAAACTCGCCCAACAAAAAAAATTAACAAATCTACCACAAATGAGAATAAGGAACGATAAAACTTAAAAATTCACAACAAAATGAAAAAAATAAATAAAATATCGAAGAACCCTAATACTGTCGATCTGCAAATTTTGCTTACTGATTTGCAAGAGGTTGACTGGAAAGCTTCGATCTGCAATTAACACAGCAAAAAGAAAAAGAAAGATAATCCCCAGGATGAGAACTCAGAAATTGAGAGAAAAGGGGAGAGAGAAGGAAGTTGAGGCGGTGAAGACTGAAAAGCGGGAGAAGAATGAGGATTAGGGAACACGAAAGGAAGAGGAGTGATTGTGAATGAATACTGAATACTGGGGTTAGTTTTTTTCTTAAGAGAATGGGTGACGGTCCAATTCAATGACCGCTTCATATGGAAGACTTTGTGTGGCGGTCAGTTTAATCAACCGTCGCACATTCTGATTTACAATTTTTTTTTTAATTTTTTGACTTTTGTGTGGCGGCTGTGGAGTAGTAGAATCGCCACACATTCTCAGCTATTATTTACAAAAATGTCACCTCCTTACTATGGGCGACGGTTCACACTATCAACCGTCACATATTAGGCGATGCAGATGGTGGTTTTTGTACTAGTATCAATTTTTGATAACTCACAAATTTAATCTCTAATCAATGGTGGTAATTTTGGTGGCAGTTACATTCTACCCTCCTTAAAAGAAGTTTCGTCCTCGAAACTTAAACTAAACTAGTCCTTAGGTTCTACTTAAGATATCCAAAAGATTATTATTGGACAATAAAAACCCTACCGTATGAGTACATTATACTAGATAGACTCTGTCTGCTAGACCTTGGTATTAACATATTCAAATGTCATCTGTTCCACCATTTACTAAGTGTAGGCTGCCGTATTTTTCTCCCCTCTTTTCCGCGTGCCTCACCTTCGGCCCTCCTTTCGGGGGGTCGGGTTTTCCGAACAGCCTGGGAGAGCGCGTTGGGTGATCGAATTTCGTGAATCTTTTAGTGTATATGCACATAGAGATTTTTGTACTAAGGACATTATTAAGATTGTCGGAAGTCGCCACCAAATTTTGAGGTAATTTTGAAACCTTGGAGATCAAGTCGATAGTCTAGAAAGACGTCAACTCAACTCCTATGCACCCCAATCCCTATTGGGGAAATTGACTTCATTAATGAGTTCGGGGGCGTAGGTATGAGCTAGGAAGGTGTTAGGATCCCAACTCGCCCATTAAAAACAACGGCCTTTACTAATCGATTCAATATAATTATTAATGCTACGGTTCCAAACAGGATTCAGTTTGTCCAAATTCCTAGTTTTAACTAATGGGTTTGAACAAGCATTATTAATGTGACCACTTTTAACAATTTATCAAGTTACATGCTTTTTATTGCTAGAAAACGATAAATATGCCAAAAACCTGCGAGTTAGAAGACAAACAAGGTAATTCATCCACCAATTCACAAACAAAGCATAATTCAATATAAAGCAATAAATAATAAATATGCATTCATTCGTCCATTCATTAGGCTTAATACAAGCCCTATTGCCCAAAACGTGCCATGCATGTACATATCACATAAACCAAATTTGTTAGTAATAACAAGCAATATAAAATTTATTGAAAACCCTCAGGTTGGATTACCTAGATGCTCACAATGAACTTATTGGGTTGTATTGCTTGAATTCATGCTCTTGATGAAGTATGAAGGTTTATTTTTGTGGTGCTAGGGCTAATCTTAAAGAAGGAGTAGAATCAGAATTTAGGATTTATACTATGAGAGAGAATGTCCAACCTCTTAGAGAGAATCTCCAACCTCACTCTAAAATTCCCAACCTCTTCAACTGAACCCTAAGGTTTGTTTATATAGAAGAAGGGGAGCTGCCAGGGTTTGGCACGGAAATCGAATGGGCCTCGAATTTTGCCGTCCGGGAGAAAGGGTCCAGGCGGCCAAACCGCTAGGCTGAGCGGCCAAACCGGCAGGCCAAGCGGTCAAGCCGCTTGGCAAGCGGCCTAGCGGCACAACCGCTTGTCATAGCGGCCACCGCTTGAACCCAAGCGTGGCCGCTTGGACCTGGTGTGGTGTGCCTGCATAGTCGCCTGACATGATTTTCGTGCGGGGGAGGCTCTTTCGAGGGGGTCCACGCGGGATTGACTGAGCTCCCTTATTTGACCAAGGGTTGACTCATGGGTTTGGGTTCCCTTTCGGGCCCTTAGGTTCAAAGAGGCCTATCTCTCAGCAAAATCCAATCCTTTCATCATCGGGTTTTTACGGGGACTTATTATAGACACAATTTTTGGTGTCTACAGAAGCCCCTACTTTGGCCGAGCTCGAATAGAGCGAAGGTCTAAGTATTCTTGTGCCAATACCTGCAATAAAACAGGAAAACTAAGTGAGGTGACAATCAGTTAAAGATAAACAATCATTAATTCCCCAATTTATTCGACCGAGAGTTTGACCCGATGCTGTAGGTCAGACAATTAATGTCCTCCGATTTTCAGTCGAAGGGGACCCTATGCTGTAGGTTACACAATAAACATCCTCCGATTTTCAGTCGAAGGGGACCTTATGCTGTAGGTTACACAATAAACGTCCTCCGATTTTCAGTCGAAGGGGACCTTATGTTGTAGGTTACACAATAAAACGTCCTCTGATTTTCAGTCGAAGGGGACCTTATGCTGTAGGTTACACAATAAAACGTTTTTCGTTAGAAATAATCTAAGAGATAAGAAATCTTTCGTTTTTTGGTCGAAAGGTGACCCTATGTTGTAGGTCAAACAATAAACGTCCTTCGATTTTCAGTCGAAGGAGAACCCTATGCTGTAGGTTACACAATAAAAATATTTCATTAGAAATAATATAAGAGATAAGAAATCTTTCGATTTTTGGTCGAAAGGTGACCCTATGCTGTAGGTCAAACAATAAACGTCCTTCGATTTTCAGTCGAAGGGGAACCCTATGCTGTAGGTTACACAATAAAAATATTTCGTTGGAAATAATAAGTAGTAAAGGGTAGTAAAATGTTTCTCAGACCTTAGGTCGGGTTTGACCCCATGCCATTTGGCCAAGTATAAATGTGCAAACCTGTGGGTTTAAAGTAGTCCTGTTTTTCATAACGGACTTTGGCGCACAAATAACTGCCATGGATCTCGTGTGGGGCCCACTGATTTTGAACCAATGGCCCAAATATACGTCAGGGGTGAGAAAGTGGGCCAGGCGGTCAAACCGCCACGTCAAGCGGTCAAATCGCTACGTGGAGCGGTCTAGCCGCTGGCTGGAGGGGTCTAGCCGCTGGCTGGAGCGGCTATGCCGCTTGGCTTGCGGTCTGACCACCAGCTAGGCGGTCTGACCGTCCACGTGGCGGTTTGACCGGCCACTAGCTCATTTGTGCGGTTCTACCATAAAAGGAGAATGGGTGGCCGAAATGGGTCATCTTCCCATTTCGAGCTCTCTTTTTCTCTCTCCTCCATTTTTGCTCAAGCTTTTCAACCTCAATCAAAGCCCCTAGCTCGAAATCTTGACGTTTTCTTGCTCAAATTCTTAGTAGAACTTGATTTTGCTAGTTGTTCTTGTGTTTTTGAGTGTCAAAACTCAAAATTGTGTGAATTTGTGAGTTTTGTGAGTTTCACTCAAATTTCAAAAGCTCCATTTTTTGCTCTTCATCCATGGCTCCTAAGCTTAGAGGAGGTAGGAAAAGGAAGGGGCAAGAGGTTGTTGTTCATGAGGCCCCGAATGTTTTCACTCGGGTTTTTGCATCCGGTATACCCCATCACCGGGTGGGTGAGAGCCGGTTAGTCCAGGATGATTTCACTCGCAGTGTTTTCCATCCTACGGATCGTTGGGAGCCCAGCGATCTTGTTTTCAAGAGGAAGGATCATTTGGTTACCGTTGGTACCAAATGTCGGGTATGTCATCATTTCTTGTTCTCACTCTTTTACACTTAGAAAATCATGTGTAGGCGAACATAGAATTTCTAGGCTGAGAACTGTAGTGTAGTTAAATGTGAAAAAACCAATTTGCGTGAAATTGTTTTTCTGGTTAATTTGCGAATTCCCGTAGGACTCTTGTATCATATATGTTTTTTTGCATGTGAAGAATGAATTTGCATGAAATTCATCTTTAATTTGTGGAAAATAAATTTGTATGAAATTTACTCTCGTTGCAAATATATATTTCTGTGAAAATAAACTTGAATGAAGTGTACTTTTGTTGTGGAGGTAAACGGTTTTCGAGTAAATTTGTGAAAAATAAATTTGTGTGAAATTTACTCTCTTTAAAATTTACTCTCGTCATGTTGGCTTAGCTAAAATGCTAAATTTTACGATTTGTAAAAATTTAGGACTAAACTGGAGATTGGTAGTTGTTACTAGGATCACCTAGCTAATTTTCTTTGAACTCTTTTTTTTTGTGTGCTGTTTTAGGATGTCGACACGGTCATGCGGGGTTACAGTAGCCTCTCGGGCATCGAGAAGGCCCGTAGGTACGTGACTCCTTCGGTGGACGCTATTGTGGCGCGTTGTGGCTTTAATCACTTTTTAGCGGCCATGGCTTCTGTCGAGCGCTCCGGTCGCCTATTAGTTAGAGGCCTTGCGGAGCGGTACTGGGATACTACCAGTACCTTTCATTTTCCTATGGGTGAGATCATGATCACCCCTTTCGAGTTCGGTTTCATTTCCGGGCTTCCTTGCACCGGTACTCATGTTACTTATGGAGATGTGAGTCGGGAGGTTATGGTGGAGATATTTGGTCTCTTTGGGACCAACTGGGATGGTAGGGAGTATGGTCGCACAGACGTCATGGTCCAGTTCTTAACCAACCCAAGGAAGCTAAAGAAGATCACAGCGTAGCAGCACGCCCGCCTTTTCTTGGCCCTTGTGCTAGCTTGTTCCGTCTTTTCGGATAAAGCTAGTAGGTATCATGTTCGCTATTTCCCGTGCCTGCGGGATTTGGATAGAGTTGCGGAGTACAACTGGGGTCTTCCCGCATACTCTTGTCTTCTACGGTGTTTGAGGCAGTCCAGTCGCCTCAGTGGAGAGGAGGGCGCATCTCGCGTCTTCTTAGTCGGTTATTGGAAGGTTATGGAGGTAATTTCCTTTTACCTTTCTTGTACTTTGTGTTTCGACTCTTTATTAATAACTTGTGCCTAATCCATGTACTTTGCATGTCTTAGATTTGGTTTTATGAGCATTTCCCCGACCTTGCCCCTCTTCTTGAGACAGGGGATTTGTCCTTTCCAGCGATGCAGACCTGGAGGGGACGAGCTTCTTGTCCATTTACTACACTGCACGCCCTTAGGGAGGCGATATATCCCTTGAACGCTCAGGATGTAAGCAACTTTCCTTTGTGCTTCTTTGGTCCTTTTATCCTTTTGTATGCTTATTCTTGCTTTTGCAGGTTGACTGGTTTCCCTGGACGGATTACCTCCCGGGCCTATCGGATAGATTCTTGGGTGCTATGGTGTACGACCAGAGGAGGATCCTTATTGAGTGTCCCTTTGGTTTTGAGTGGTTCTTGGGGGAGAGACTGATTAGGCAAACTTTCCCCGATCTTCTGGCTCCGAGGGTTCCTTTGGATCCTCCGGATTCTATGTTTTATGTTCGTCTCCTTACCGTGGAGCAGGTGAGGGCGGCCACCATTCGGGCGCATGCCCTTGAGTATTTGCTTCCAGCTGATCCTGAGGTGGATCTCATGGTGGCTTATACTGATTTCATTGAGGCGCGGTTATGCCCAAACTTCTCTACCGATCCGGTGAGTAATGTACTTTTGTTTCTTAACTTCGTTTGGAAATTTAGAAATGTGTGTGACATTCTTAAATCTTTGCAGAGTGCTTCGAGCTCTTCGGCTGTTTCTGCTCCGCGTCCTACTCCTCCTACTTTGCCGGTGAGCTATACAGGAGCGGACGGGTCTCTTCAGGTTATACAAGTTCCTGAGTTTCGTGGTCCTGATGAGGAGGTTGAGGGATTGCCTCTACCTGCTGGCTGTAGGGGGGTAAGTGAGAACTCATTGTTATTTGCAATGTTTCCTTTGTATTTATGCTGATTCTTTTTCTTATGTGCACAGTTGGATGCTGCTGAGACACGGAAGGTCTTTAGGGGCATGCATGCCCTTAAGAGTCTGATTTCCAAATTCATGTCTCGGAGTGTATGCACGAGTCGTTGGTCCGACGTTCGAGAGGTATGTTTATTTCAAGTAATAATGCTTGATTTGAATTTTTGGTAGCTTTCTGACCTGGAGCTTATTTTCGCAGCATGTTCCCATGGTGAGGCCTCCTAGGCCTTCAGTTGTTCATACTCCGGAGTTGGTATCTACACCACAGCGCCCTCCTCCCAGACAGGAGAGTGTAGAGGTGCGTCAGGGGACGCCTCGGGCTAGAGTGGATACGGGGAGCTCACCCCAAGTGCCTTCTCTTCCGCAATGGCCTGCACCGCCTCCCTACATGGGGTACCCGGGCTATCATATGCCCATGTATCCTCCACTCCCTCCGAGGGGTTCTTGGATTCAGGAGAGTACGGAGTATGGCGGTTATCCCGACATGTCGGAGCCACCTCATCATTCATTGGATCCCGCTTACTTAGCGGGTTTATTATTTGCTTTCGACTCTAAAGCTTGGGCGATGTCTCAGCCCGGTCCTCCAGGTGCTCCACCATCGAGTGGACCCGGAGAGTCGTCTCAGGCGGGTCCGAGTACTGGCGAAGATGGCCAGTGATATTTGCTGTAGTGCATTTCGAACTTTCGGGCTTGTATTAAACCTGCTACAAATTATTGCATTTTATTCACGCACAAACATGTCATACAAATGCCCATATGTGAACTTCAATCAACTAATTTCCGGATGGGAAATCACAAATCACGACATTCGGGAATTTAGGATTCCCGAGAATTTAAAACATTTGGGGTACCCCTTCCCCTAAAATAAAAATAAAGTAAAGAAAAGTAAAATAAAAAAAGATAAATAAAGGGGAAAATATTAATAAAGGAAATCAGAAAATAAAAGGAATAAAAGTGGAACTTGATAATCAAGAAAGGAAATAAAAAGAGAATAAATAGAATAGTGGCAAGAGCCAAAATTAAGGTAAGAAAAATATAAGGGAAGGCTTCCAAAATCTGTCCAAGTAGGAATTAGGAAGGTAGAGCCCGGTCAGGCGTGGGCTCGGTTGAACTGAGGTCTCTCGCGAAAAGAGTACACCAGGCGCCTATACAGGATGACCGCTAGAGCTCCTAGCGGCTGTGCTAGAGCTCAAGCGACTACCGCGTGGACAAGCTTGGGCTTGCGGTTTGGCTGCTTGTCCTAGTGGTCAAGCCGCTTGCTGGAGCGGTTTGGCCACTTGTCCCAGCGGCTTAGCCGTCCAAGCTAGCTTCAAGGCCGCCTGACCTTTTTTCGTCGTTTGTCTGAATTTCCTTAAATCTTCGACGAGAATCAAACCGTAGCCTCTATATAGTTGGGTCTCTTTCTCTTCTCTTCTCACCACTTGCTTTAAGCCCTTAGAGAGAGAATTCCTTGAGGGAAAATCCTTAGTCTTAACAATGGTGAACTTTGATGATGCTTTTGATGCTTGGTTGGCTTTCATGACTGTAGAGGAGAGGTTAGAACTCACCCCTTTTCATCTCAATGCCTTCTTTCACCTTAAACAAGTCAAGATTTTATGGGACTTTCTTCATGCTTCAGTCGAGTTTTGGGACCCGAAATTCCATGTCTTCCGTTTCGGTGCTCAGGAGATGTGTCCCTTGGTGGAGGAATTCTTCGACATAATTGGCTTTCCAACCGAAAGTCCTCCTGCCATTCCCTACTTGGGGAATCCCTTCATGGGTGATTTCCAAAGGTACCTTGGGTTGTCTCCCCATCAAGCGGGTCAAGTGCTTCATGGTGAGGACGTCGACCTTGCCAAGCTTGTGACTTTCTTCACTTCCAAGGCCCAAGGTGCGATGGACGTGAGGTACAAGAAGCGTGCCTTTGTATTTTGCCTCCTCCATCGTTATTTGTTTGTTGGTGGTAATGAAGATGCTCTTATTCCCTCCGAAAAGAAGCTTACCATCAATAGGGGCAAAGCTTGCCTTCTTAGGGTGACCGAACAGATACAATGAGATAGCTCTCCTATGTACTTGGTTGTGGGAGAGACAATCCTAGCTTTAGATAGGCTTAAGAGCAATCCTCAAGAGTCCTTCACCGGGAGCCCTTTACTCCTTCAAGTAAGTATTGTGATAAAGTCTTAATCTTTGTGGATTTAACTTTATTTGGTGAAATTCTTATCTTGTATTGACTTGAATTTTTCTTTTTGTTGTTTCTGTGTAGATATGGCTCCAAGAGAGGCTTCACTTTCTTGAGGCTCCAATAGATACTAGGAAGTTCCTCCCTAAATATTTTCCGGCGAGGCGCTGAAAGTTCTCCGAGTCCTCTCGGGAAGAGTGGATAGCATATCTCTATTCCAATATCCAACCGGCTTGGTTCATCCCGTGGTGGCGTACCACCAAGATTGTGGAGTGTAGTGAGAACGTGCCCTTTACGAGGATTATTGGTTTGTATACTTTGACGTTCTTCTTGCCGAATCGCGTCCGCCGCCAATATGGCTTAAGGCAAAGGATCCCAAACCTGAGTTGTGAACCTCCTTGTCAAAGGCCCTTAACATCCTCATTGGTGTCTAATTGGGAACGACACTGGAACCGTTGCCAAGTGTAGACTAAGCCGGTCTACCCGCATTCAAACGGGTTGTCTACCTTTTACGAGGAGTGGATTTGGAGCGGTGACCATCAAGTCAACCAAAGGCTCCTAGAGGAAGAAAAGGAGTTGTTCAAGGCCCGCAAATATGATGAGCCAAACGGTATAAGGATCACTCCAATGGATAGGCCCGCTAAATCTTCCAAGCCCCAAACTAAGGGTAAGGGAAAAGGTAAGGCAAAGGCCCAATCCAAGAAAAGGAAGAATCCGGCCCATTCGGCCAAGCAAGTAACTCCAAGTAGGCCCAATGATCACGAGGCCTCTTCTAGCTATGGTAGGGAAAGGTGGGCTCCAAGAGAATGAATGGAACTTGATGAGCCTAGCGAACCCGTACAAGAGCCCGAAGTCAAAGACAAGGAGGAGTAATCCACCTCTAATTGTCTAGCAAGTCTTGTCCTTTTTTGCTTAGTAGTATAATTCAAATAACGGGTTTGCATGCCCAAGTAGATGTAACTTAGAATTGCCCTTTTGTTTATTTATTGTTGTTTTTTTTTATTCGCGCTTTTTTTTTTTTTTTTTATTAGAGCATGTAATGGACTTTAGCCATATTAATGAAAGACTTGCTTATTTTTGCATTAATCGAATGGATCAAAACTCCCTTTAGAGATTTATTTTGTTAAAGTGGCCGGACCCAAGTTATATGGGTTACCTACATATCCATGCGGAATCAGGCCAATGTAGTTCGTAAAACCAAATCTCGCTTTTTTTTTTTTTCCGGTCGTGGGTCCCACATGGACGAGTTGACCGATTTTGATTTGGATTTGGTGCCTTAGTGGGCTCTCTCAAAGATTTAACATTTATGCATAGAACCGCTTAAGTTGGTCCATATTTGTGAGTTGGGTGAACTCGTTGCCGTCTAAGGCCATTAGCTTTGCTGCTCCACCGGATAATATTGTCTTAATAAGGTATGGGCCGGCCCAATTAGGCTTGAACTTTCCCCGAGGATCGGCCACAATTGGTCTCACCTCTTTTAGGACTAAGTCTCATTCTTTTAGTCCTCTAGCCTTGAATCGTTGATCAAAATGCCTCGCCATCCTTGCTTGGTAGACATGACCATAATGTAGGGCATTTAGTCATCTTTCATCTAGCAAGATTAATTGGTCATACCGGGCTTGAATCCACTCTACTTCGGGTAATTCACTTTCCAAAGCTATACTCAAAGAGGGAATTTCTACCTCGACTGGGAGTACCACCTCCATTCCGTATACTAAAGAATAAGGTGTTGCTCCCGTTGAGGAACGAATGGTGGTTCTATATCCCCATAAGGCGAATTGTAGTTTCTCCGGCCAATCTTCGTAGTTTTCCGTCATCTTTGCTATCATTTGTTTCATGTTTTTGTTTGCGGATTCTAAGGCTCCATTTGTTTGTGGCCTGTAAGGTGAAGACTAGCGATGTTGAATTTTCAACTTAGTGAAAAGCTCGGCAACATCCTTTTTGAATTGAGACCCGTGATTACTTAAGACCTCGTGGGGCGCCCCATATCTGGTGATGATGTTGTCATGTATGAACTTTGTCACGTGTTTGGACGCTATCCTTGCGTACGAACGAGCTTCAACCCATTTGGTAAAGTAGTCTATCGCGACTAAAATGTATTCATGGCCTCCTTTTCCTGTGGGGGTGATTTTTCTAACGGTGTCAATACCCCATGCATAGAACGGCCATGGTGAAGTGAATGTATGTAAAGGGGTAGGTGGTCTATGTTGTAAATTAGCGTGAAATTGGCAGCGTGTGCACTTTCTCACGTATTCGATGCAATCTTTTTCCATCGTAGTCCAATAGTATCCTTGCCTTAGGATTTTCTTGACCAAGGTGAGTCCATTCATGTGGGGACCACATACGCTATTATGTATATCGCTCATGACTTTGATGACCTCGCGTTCTTTTAAGCACAGAAGACTTAACCCTTGTGGTGTCTTTTTATAAAGTTTGCCTTGCACATGTATGTATTGTGCGGTTAGTCTTCTTAAGGCTCTTTGTGCCCTAGGTGTGGACTGTGGAGGATAAACACCTTTGGCGAGTAAATTGAGAATGTCGGTAAACCATTCTTCTTCTTCTTCCTCGTTGAGGTATACTTCAAGTGCATTACAAAAGGCGGGCTCAGTGCGCCTTCGAATGTGAATGGGCAGGGAGATTACATCATTTGGAATATTTATCATAGAAGCCATCTTTGCTAAGGCATCTGCGAACTGGTTGTCATCTCTAGGAAGGTATGTGAAACGGACATAAGTGAAATATTTGGCTATCTTTTCAAGATATTCCTGGTAAAGTGCCAGGGATTTACTTTTCACTTTCCATTTTTGGAAACTTGGTTTATGATGAGAGTTGAATCTCCATATACCTTTAGATCCTTAATTTGCAGTTCTATTGCCGCTTCTAGACCAATGATGCATGCTTCATATTCGGCGCCGTTGTTGGTTACCTCGTGATCTAACTTGACGGCTATGGGAGTATGTGCACCTTTGGGGCTGACTAATAACACTCCTACACCATAACCCTTTTGGTTTCATGCTCCGTCAAAGTATAATTGCCAAGTGTTATCCTCGACACTCATTATTCCTTCATCTGGAAAGTCATGTGTAGCATCTTCACTAGTAACTGGGTTTTCGGCGAGATGTTCAGAAATGGCATGTCCTTTGATCGCCTTTTGATGTTCAAAAGTTAGATCGAATTCTGAAAGCATGACGGTCAATCTTGCTATTCTTCCACTAAGGATGGGTTTTTTGAACAAGTACTTTAACGGATACATCCTTGACTTTATATGAACAGAATGTTGTAGCATGTAGTGTCGAAGCTTCTTGGTTGCAGTGACCAATGCGAGACACGTTTTCTCGAGGGTGGAGTATCGTGTTTCGTATTCTAGGAATTTCTTGCTAAGGTAGTATATTGCCTTTTCGTCATTCTCCACCTTTTGGGCCAACATAGCACCCATGGCGGTTTCTGTGACTGCTAGGTATAGCATAAGTGGTTTTCCCGGAATGGGTTGAACCAGTACGGGTGGTTTAGCTAAGCATTCCTTAATCTTGTCGAAGGCTTGCTGGCATTGATCATCCCAGGTACATTTAGTGTCCTTTTTGAGCTTCTTGAAGATGGGCTCGCATGTAATAGTCAATTTGGATATGAATCGACTTATATATTGGAGACGTCCTAGGAATCCTCTTATCTCCTTTTCATTTTTGGGAGATGGCATATCCCTTATGGCTTTGATTTTGGTAGGATCGATTTCAATACCTCTTGTGCTTATGACGAATCTTAAGACCTTGCCCAAAGTTACTCCAAACGCACACTTTTGAGGATTTAATCTCATGTTGTAATTCCGAAGCCTGTCAAAGAATTTCCTTAGAGAGGGTATATGCCCTTCTCTCTCCTTTGATTTAATGGTCATATCATCTACGTACACCTCGGCTTCCTTGTGTATCATGTCATGTAGAAGGGAAGTTGCGGTTCTTTGGTATGTTGCTCCCGCGTTCTTCAACCTGAAAGGCATGACGGTGTAGCAATAAGTCCCCCATTGGGTAATGAAAGTGGTTTTCTCCATATCTTCTTCAGCCATTTGTATTTGGTTATACCCTGCATAACCGTCCATGAATGATAAGAGGGCATATCCTACGGTATTATCCACCAATACGTCTATATGTGGCAAGGGAAAGTCGTCCTTTGGACTTGCCTTGTTCAGATCCCTAAAGTCAACACACATCCTTACTTTGCCATCCTTTTTTGGAACGGGCACTATGTTAGCAACCCGTTCTGGATATTGAGCAACTCTGATAAAACCCGCTGCGAGCTTTTTTTGCACCTCCTCTTTGATTTTCAGTGCCCACTCAGGCTTCATTCTCCGAAGTTTCTGCTTTAGTGGCTTTGAATCCGGATTGAGCGGTATTATATGCTGTGCTATTTCGCGACTTATTCCCAGCATATCTTTGTAGGACCAAGCGAAAACGTCTATGTATTCTTTTAAGAGATTTATAAAGCTTTCTCGCTCTTTGGGAGTTAACGATAAGCCTATGCGCACTTGGCGCGACTCTTGATCGTTTGCAAGATTGATTAATTCTGTTTCTTCCACAATTGAAGTCTTTTGTTCATGCTCTAACAGTGCTTTAGTTACTTCTTTGGGCAATTCATGTTCATCTTTTGAATTATTAGCTACTAAGTAATCCAAGAAGTAAGCAGAATCAGTTATTATTTCATTGATAGGGGAAACTGAAACATCAACTGAGCCATTACTATTGGCTTTAACATATTTAGACTTGCAAACAGAATTAAACATAGATTTGGGTGGACCACCCGACTCTACTATATTAGACTCGTCTTCGGAATCGGACTCGGTCCGGTCGGAATCAGTGTCGGAGTCAGGCTTAGATTCTTTGGAGATCGTGATCTTGATCTTCTTCCCATTGGCTCCTGTCTAGCTTATAGTACATTTTTGCTTTGTGAGTTGACCCTCATTTGGAGTGATCAACTTAGTCGGGTCAAAGTTTGCATCCTGAATTGCATTATTGACATTGTGGAGCTCTTCATCTTTTGGATGGTGATGCTCTTGTCCAAATAATAGACCCAAATCATTGTTGGGTGTGTTCTCTACCCAATCAATGTTCAGCCTCCTCCTTACAGGCAAAGGAGGGATGAAGGTGATCCTTCCTTTGTTAAGAGTGTCGGATAAGGCCTTATATCATGCGAACAACCCCCTCATTGACGAGGTCTTGTATCTTGCGTTCCAGGTGCACACATTCGTCTGTATTGTGTCCCCTTCCTCGATGATAGATGCAAACAGCAGTATGATCCCAGCCCTTACTCTTATTTCCTGGATCTGGATCAGGTGTTGGCCCAATGGGCCCTAGAATACCTTTCCAAAACAGGTCCTGAAAGATTTGAGTTGGGGTTGAAAGGATTGGGGGTGTATACCCTTTTTGGCATTTGGTTATGGTACTCTCTCTCGAGATTGACGGTGTTTTTGTAGTTACATGGTTGAACTTCTATGAGATCTTGAATTTTGTGCTTCAACGCCCAACACTCTTCAGTGTCATGGCCTCTTCCCCTGTGGTAATTGCAAAACTTACATGGGTGCCAGGCGATCCCTGGAGAGACAGGATCGGGGGTTGGTCCTAGTGGTCGTATAATTTCAATGCTTATGAGTATCTCAAGAGTGTGAGTCAGATGGAGAGCTAGCGGGGAGAATTTTCTTTTGGTCATATCCCTCATGGATGGGACGTGACTAAGTGGGAGACTCATGCTTGGGTGGAGGATAGATGCGAAATGCGCTTCTGCGTCCTTTCTTTCTTTCCTCTTCATCTCGATGTTAGTTACTTCTTCGTCTATTTGTTTAAGACCAACAGTGATTTCCTTGACCAACTCCTCCAATGATTTCTTGGGGATGTTGTTGGTTGTGTGAAGGTCAACCTCCTCATCACTATCCCAAATTCCGGCCACCTCTAGATCGAGGCAGTCAATCTTAAATGGTGGGATGCGATGTCCGATTGGCAGAATCAGGCGAGAGGGGTCCTTTTCCTCTTCTTCATTTGTAATGACGAAAACTGTGCCTAGAGGATTGGTGTTATTATTTGGAGTGGGAACATTCTTTGGCTTGGGAATAGTCTCATTGTCAAAAAGATCCTGGATTTTATTCTTGAATGTCCAACACTCCTCGGTGTCATGTCCTTTTCCTCTATGGAATTTGCAATAAAGATTACGGTTCCATGACGGGCTCCTCTTTTCGACATCGGGATCCGGAGTGGGGCCCACGACATTGAGGTAGTCATTCTTGACAAGCTTTTCCAAAGCTTTAGCGTAGGTCATACCCAATGGGGTGTATTGCCTTTGCGGTTTATCGTAGACAGCATTGATTTCATTAACCTTGTTGGAAGAGTTTCCCGAATTGGGGTTCTTCTTGTAGCTTGAGTTATAAGCACCTTTGTTGAAGAAGTCCTTGTTTTTCCCCTTTTTGAGTGCTTGGTCATCCTCTATGAGCAATCCCACACTATTGAGTTGTGCATATGAAGTAATTGCTTGGTATTTCGAATTTGCTCTTCCTCGGATGGACGGTCGAGCATTTCGGCCACTTTAGTTCTCCATTTCTTGACAAAATCAGTGAAGCTTTCATTTTTCACCTTGCTTGATTGCTTACAACTCTCTCATGGTGGTTGGTTGGATGACATTGTTGGCATACCTAGTGAGGAATAAACTGGACACTTTGTTCCATTCCTGAACCTGATTGGGCTCGAGCTTGAAAAACCATGCCCTAACAGTGGGGTCCAAGGTTTGTGAGAAAAGGTGAATATAGAGGCCGGGATCTACTCCTCTTAGGCCCATTGTAGTGGTGAAAGCCCCTATGTGATCTTTTGGATCATCGGTCCCTTTGAAGATGGGGACTTCAAGCATAGAGAACTTTTGTGGGAGCTTCCCTTGATGTGAGAGGAGTATCCTTCAGTATTGATCATGTAGTCACTTATGATCTTGTTTTGAGTTAGAGCTAACTCAAGGTTCTTAATTTGAGCACTTAGCTCTTCTGCCTTGTCATCTCGAGATGGAGGATCATCCTGGTTAAGAGGGTCAGCTTCTTTGACCTTGCTCTCTATCCATGTCACACGGTTTTCCATAGTTTCCAGCATTTTCATCATTTCAGTCAACATCTCATCGGTGGTCTTAGGTGGTGGAGGGGGCATATCATTTTCGGTCATTTCAGTCAACTTAAAACAAGATGGTCGATACGGAGAGGGAGTAACAAATACTGCGTCAGGTCTAGCTTTGCTCGAAGGGGGAGATTCCAATACGAGCTTCCTAACCAGACGTTGATTACTATGATCGCGTTTCCAACTTTTTGGACCGACTGTTTTCTTCCCAATCCTGGACAGCGGATAAGACTTAGAAAAGGAAAGACTAACAAGTTCCACGAAAGAAAAGTTTTAAAACAAAGATGGGAAGTTTCTATCTAGGATGTTCTATCAACATAGTTACCCTTGGGGACTAAGTAATGGGTTTAGGTCAAAAGATCTCGACCCAATATAGGATAAACAAAAGATATTATACTCTTGACTAAAGGAGATGGGAGAGATATTATCTCGACTCAATATGGGATAAAGCAAAAGATATTATACTCTTGACTAAAAGGAGAGGGGAGAGATATTATCTCGACACAATATGGGATAAAGCAAAAGATATTACACTCTTGACTAAAGGGAGAGGGGAGAGATATTATCTCGACTCAATATGGGATAAAGCAAAAGATATTATACTCTTGACTAAAGGGAGAGGGGAGAGATATTATCTCGACTCAATATGGGATAAAGCAAAAGATATTATACTCTTGACTAAAAGGAGAGGGGAGAGATATTATCTCGACTCAATATGGGAGAGGGGAGTGATATTATCGAGATCTTTTGACCTAGACTCACTACCTAAATAAAGGGAAAGAATATAGCAATCAAATCTTTCCTAAGGTAACGAGCATCATATAGAACATTCAGGGATATTATTTCCTAAAAATAAAGATTCTAGACTGGATCTTAAGACAAAATCTAGACTCAAAAAAGGAAAAGATCCTAATTGGGGTCTAACCTAATATTCTATGACAACCACAAATACTACGCAAAGATTGCGTTCACATATGGGCAACGCAATATGACATGATTATGCAAATCTAGCATGGACATGGGACTGATTTTCAACCTAAAACATCGGTTCTAGTTCATGCAATGGGGTAGGCTTAAGGGTTTTGGTCAAAAGGTACTCATGATCAAGAATGTACTACAATCCGCGGGATGCGTTATAATGTGAGGCATTCTAGTTATCCTACTCGTCGAGTGGACGAATGCGTAGGAAGGTACACGAGGTGGGGGGATCCATGTTGCTTGGCAAAGAAGAATCGAGTGTATTCTCACCAAGGCACTTCACCACACTCCATTGGCTAAAAACTGGTTTGAACATGTAAAAACAAGCTCGTAAGTCGCGCAAGCGCATGCACTTGAATGCAATGAATGCAAATTAATGATGAATGACAAGTCACAAAATAATAATAAGAACACTCAAGGCAGTGAACCAAGCAAAAATAATTATAATGAATCGATTTTCAAGTTACACCCTCTTAATCATGTCCCCAGTGAAATCGCCACTGTAGGCTGCCGTATTTTTCTCCCCTCTTTTCCGCGTGCCTCACCTTCAGCCCTCCTTTCGGGGGGTCGGATTTTCCGGACAGCCTGGGAGAGCGCATTGGGTGATCGAATTTCGTCAATCTTTTAGTGTATATGCACAAAGAGATTTTTGTACCAAGGACATGATTAAGATTGTCGGAAGTCGCCACCAAATATTGAGGTAATTTGGAAACCTTGGAGATCAAGTCGATAGTCTAGAAAGACGTCAACTCAACTCCTGTGCACCCCAATCCCTATTGGGGAAATTGACTTCATTAATGAGTTCGGGGGCGTAGGTACGAGCTAGGAAGGTGTTAGGCACCCAACTCACCCGTTAACAACAATGGCCTTTACTAATCGATTCAATATAATTATTAATGCTACGGTTCCAAACAAAGTTTAGTTTGTCCAAATTCCTAGCTTTAACTAATGGGTTTGAACAAGCATTATTAATGTGACCACTTTTAACAATTTATCAAGTTACATGCTTTTTATTGCTAGAAAACTATAAATATGCTAAAAACCTGCGAGTTAGAAGACAAACAAGGTAATTCATCCACCAATTCACAAACAAAGCATAATTCAATATAAAGCAATAAATAAAAAATATTCATTCATTCATCCATTCATTAGGCTTAATACAAGCCCTATTGCCCAAAACGCGCCATGCATGTACATATCACATAAACCAAATTCGTTAGTAATAACAAGCAATATAAAATTTATTGAAAACCCTCAGGTTGGATTACCTGGATGCTCACAATAAACTTATTGGGTTGTATTGCTTGAATTCATGTTCTTGATGAAGTATGAAGGTTTATTTTTGTGGTGCTAGGGCTAATCCTAAAGAAGGAGTAGAATCAGAATTTAGGGTTTATAATATGAGAGAGAATGTCCAACCTCTTAGAGAGAATCTCCAACCTCACTCTAAAATTCCCAACCTCTTCAACTGAACCCTAAGGTTTATTTATATAGAAGAGGGGGAGCTGCCAGGGTTTGGCACGGAAATCGAATGGGCCTCGAATTTTGCCGTCCGCGAGAAAGGGTCCAGGCGGCCAAACCGGCAGGCCAAGCGGCTTAGCCGCAAGGCAAGCGGTCAAACCGCTTGGCCTAGCGGCACAACCACTTGTCCTAGCGGCCACCGCTTGAACCCAAGCGTGGCCGCTTGGACCTGGTGCGGTGTGCCTGCATAGGCGCCTGGCATGATTTTCGTGCGGGGGAGGCTCTTCCTAGGGGGTCCACGCGGGATTGACTGAGCTCCCTTGTTTGACCAAGGGTTGACTCATGGGTTTGGGTTCTCTTTCGTGCCCTTAGGTTCAAAGAGGCCTATCTCTCAATTTTGGACTCCAATTGAATTGAGTCCAACTGGTTTGGATCACCTGTACAAAAGGCTTCCACTGGCTAATTCAAATGAACTGGGCTAATCATCACAGCAATTATTCTCGCAACCCAAGTTCGAGAAAAATCCAATCCTTTCATCATCGGGTTTTTACGGGGACTTATTATAGACACAATTTTTGGTGTCTACACTAAGACATCGGTCTATAAGTTCACAATATATCACAATTTAACCAAAAATGTCCAAATATAATTCTTTGTTTCAAACTCTCTTCTTTACTCAACATCACAGAAATATTGGGTCAACATAATCCTAAATTATATCGATCTCTCGAAGCATGGATATGATACTCAGAAATGCATTCCATAAATCACCAGATACTTTGTTCATACTTTGTATAATTCTCCTTATAGCCCTTAATTTTAAGTCCTTCAAACAGATCGCTAAAATCAAACTCAACTCTTCAGTACTCAAATATCTTACTCTATATATATGAACCTCTAAAATGAGCGTCTCAAATCTCTCTAACAACATTAGATTCTACGACAAATCTCTAATCTCAAAAGGGTTTGCAACCAGGAACTCTCGATAAGTAATCTGATACACTTGCCATGTTATAAACTTAATTATCCAATAAGTGTGCCAATTGCTCTCGGTTATCAGCTCTTATAGCCTCGTCAATGTGGAAAGTGAGCTCAGCGGTAAAACCGCAAAAATAATAACAATAACAGAACCATGGCCACCACGGCCTTCATACGCAGTAACACAACCATCATAGGCTCTCAAACGTCCATTCTCGGACAATTTCATAACCATGTCACAGTTTAATAAAACAGTTATTCTCATCACCTAAGAGTCAATATCTTAGGCTACTTTCCCACATGTCCAGAGCTAAAGAAGCTAATACCCTCTGAGCCTCAATACCAAGATCAGTTATTTCAAAATGTTCTCATTGTCCGCTGTATAGTCTCATTCTATATCATATACCCATCATGATTCCACAATGGTAGATAGCTCACAAATTACGGCACGAGTTCCCCAAATCACTTGTTTCTTGGTTTAACTCTCAACTACATTATTTGGAACATGCATATCCACATCTTCTCATAACCCAGAATGTATACATTTGATGTTTGCAGTCATCTTCACTTCCCCAATACAGTTTACATATCTTGTACATTATCCACTTGATCTTTCCCTTCTCTAAGGTATACTGATTGTCACATATGATGACCCAACTAACTCTTCAAATACTGATTAATCAACACCTGAAATGTCTGGGGTACTCCTCACTGCCAATAGTATAACTAGAAACTCATAATGATCTCACCTAATCATCTAACACTGTTGCGGATTCCTCATCCCTCAGTTCTCAAATGCTAATACCCAAATCACAAATCAATTCTCCAAATAGATATAATAATCTACTCTCAACATCTAGGTGCCTTAACACTAGTCATTAGGAATAACCTATCCAAGGCACTTCGGTTCTGTTCTATTGTGCTTCACGGGAAAACATGCATACTCGGAAAATAAGTGAAACATACACTAGTACCTTTCCTCGTTTGACCGATAAAGACTTGATCGTACCAATACACTTCAGCTGTTAAATACAATCGATAATGTCCCAAAATTCAAGCCTGACACTTGTGGGCTATGTGATCATAACACGCTTCCACTGCGCACTCTGATACTTAAACAAATAACACATAGAAGATCATGAACGCAAATAAACAATAATCTTTCAAACTCTCCCTAACGTCATCAATAAATCAAGTTGTTACTAACGACATCCTCAAACTTATTGCTAATGTTAGGTATCCCACAAGTCATATCGTAAACAAAATAACAATCATATTCTTAGCAAAGCAACAACTTTCATAACAACACATTATGACAACTTAGTATCGATGTACAAACCCACTATTTACAACAAAACTAGCAAACACATTACCCGGTACACAACAAAAAGATGTTCTTAGTAGAACTAAGTTACACACCATTATCATACACATTTCACATAGAAACAAACACAAGTAGGAAAAGCCATACATACATGACAAACTTTCTAGTTGGTGCATGCTAGTCTATTGTCTTCCAAAGATTTTCCCCCTTCCAGTGTTCAATCCACTTCTTTACTAATCCTCACTAGTCACTTCTGAGTAATCCTCTATAGGGTATCTCTTCTGGGCCTTCCTATTCTGAGTCAATTTCTATTTCGTCACTCCCCCATTCATCTGAGCTAACCTCAATTACGTCAACTGTATTGCACCAATATAACTCAATGCATGCATGTTGGTTTACATCCATGTGTTCTTCAACATATCCTTGTTGTTGCATACGCAGCTCTTCTGGGCTAGGTTCCACATGGATCCTTGTCCCTTCTTATACTTTATTTGGTTTTACATCCTCTCCCATATAATTGTCTTCTAATACCATATTTTCTTCGCCTACGCCATCATTTAGGTGTACATGATCTATAAGGTAAGTGGCTTCACCCTCAACATCTATCTCTGTATTAGTTTCACTATCACTGACGTCTAGCATATAAAAACCATCAATGTCTGGAATTCCTTCTTTCCAAAAGTTGTCTAAATCCATATCAAGTACTATTTGAGATTGTAAGTAATCTAATATCCCCATGATTCTGGCGGCTTTTCAATACTGATTTAGTTCAAAATATCATCTTCTACCTCACCAACAATCTTGGACCATCTAATCTACTCAGGGTTCAAATACTAATCACATGGGTCTACTCCCTCAGGTATGTACTCCCTCAACTATTGACGACTGTAGATGCTATACTCAAACCCATGGAGATATCCCTGGCTTCACAATGACATATGCTTGTACCTCATTACGATATAAAGGATTAGGACTGATTATCCTATTGTAATACTCTATGTATCACATCGTATCGCTTACGTGTCTTGAAACAGGCTTCATTGGCAATAATCTCCACATGAGAGGATGCAAAGGTTCACTCCCTCTAGATTCCACCATCCATAGCACATAGAAGTAAATAGTGAAAAACAAAACAACACAGACAATTGTACAAAACAGTAAACAATTTCAAACACATCTATATTCTCTCTCTTCCAAAGGCTTTAATTATTTTTAATTTCTTTTTAATATACATAATTCTTGATTATTCCATTTCAACCTGAATCTGTTTAACTAATACTTAGATCATAATGATCATTGCGTCGACACAAAGAGCAAACCGTTCTGACACTCTAACCACTGCAGAACGTACCATTTCGGAACGAATTGCTCTTATACCATTTTGTAACAACCCAAATGTCCAAAGCCTGATTAAGGCAGAATCCATACTCAGCGAAAGCATCTCAAACCTTAATTTGGGCTTGTTACCGTCGTATTTCCTCCCGGAGGAAATACAAGGCTAAACAATCAAAGAACCATTAACTGACAGTGATACTAATGAGCTATTTATAGGAAATAGTGGATCTTTATTAACTGAATCATAACTATTTTACAGACACGCTTACAAAAGCTTCATACTGAAAATAAATAACAACTAGATAAAAGTGGCGTTCTCTCGCTTAAGCCCTGTTTTCCGAAAGACAAATCCTGCAAAACTCAACAGAAAACATACACTGCCCTCCCAGTAACACCAGTCCACCATGTAAAAATCAATTCCTAAGTACGCTTGCCTTAGGAACCATTATGCACTTTCAGTGTAAAACTCTTTTCTTAAAAACATTTATGAAAACGTACACTTTTATTTGAAAACAGAAAACCATCTTTTGAAAACGAAAGTTGTATATATAATCATCACTTTACAGACAACCAACAGATTTCTCATATAACTTCTCAAAATTCCTTTGAAAGAGTTTACTTTCAAAACCAGAGCTTTTGATAATCACCGCTTTACAGATAACATATTACAAAACAGAATTCACTATCCAGCCACTCGTCATCCCTTCGCAACTTCAATAATCTGTTTCTTTTAATATGGCATTGGGAAAAGCGAACAAGGTAGTATGACAACAATGGAGATGCTTTACTATGTGTATACTACTATCGGGGAACGTCTTCCCTCCGGGGAATATATCTTCCCTCATAAATCGGCCATAACAGATAACGCCTAGTATGATCATACCCCTTAAGTACTCTCGGAGATAACTTTATCGTAGAGTATGTCCTTCGGAGTATCTTACCTCAGGACATTCATGGTCGATCAAACCATGACCTTAAGGATGGACACAGAATATACAGAAAAACAGAATTCTCCTTGGATGGTTCCCTTTCGAGACCGATCCTCATGGAGGCACTCTACCATGAGCTTCTCCACCCACATGCCATTCTTTCACTTTAAGTGACTAATGTCTTTACACAAAAGCATATAGCACATAAATACATGTAGCACAACAATAATCTTAGTATTCCACCTATCATCTCTTTGAAAACACTTCTGACTTCTTTGATTCAGAAAAACCATCGCACTTGTAATACCACTTTGAGGTATCATAACCAAAGTAATTTAGTACTTTAAAAGCATTGGGAACATAATTCCAATCATAGGACACATAGCACTTAGAGTAAAAACATAACATAAGTTAGAAAAGTAGTAGACATGAAAGTTCCCTCGCATTATCTCAGACTATAGGTAGGGATTACTCTAAGAACTTCTACCTTGGGCTTCACCAAGCTTTCCCTTTCACTTCCAACAGGTAGCTAAGGTTAATATAGTCACCATAGTCGAAAATGAGCTTAATTGGACATAGAATTCATGAGAGGCTCGCAAAGGGATTCAAGTAGTGCTGCTGCATGAACTGCTAAACTGAAGGTGTAATGTAAAGGACTGTTTGAGGGTCTATACCATCACATTTATAAAAACCAACAACTGGGCATTGAAACTTTATGTCTTAGGGTTCTAACAAAGGTGATAGAAGGTCATTATCATTAGTAGTTTAGGAGATAATCACTTTAGAGTACACATGTATCAATCTGACGGGTTCATTTGCACAGCTGGGAGAAGTGGCATTGTTGAGAGGGTTAGAGGTGCGGGAACTGAGCCCCAAATGTCTCTGTTTCTGGGAAATTTATAGGTATAGAAGGTGGCAAAGTTTGACACGCAACAAGAGAGGATAAGCATGACTAAAGTCGGTCACAAAATCGACCTAAACTTGCCTGGTATGTCGGTTAGAATGGCGGCTGGATAAGGATGCATTCTTGGCTGTATTAGACGGATATTAAAGACCTATGGTGAGCTAAATTTATATCCCAAAGGTAGGGTGTCTCATAAGGATCAAATACAGCTATAGTTTGGGGTTATAAAGAATAGGAAACGACTCTCCAATCATAGCAAGTACATGAGCTGTTGTTGCTGGAACATGTTTGTTTCTGGTCTTGTTTAATGATGGTTCTCTTTGCTATTGGAGTATAACTTGGGGATATTCTCATACACTAAGAAAGGTCACATGACATGGTAGCTTGGATAAAAGTATTGGACTCTATCTTAAAGGATAAGAGTAATCAAACTTATCTGCAACAGAGGACGAATTCACAACTACTGCATCGGCTTATAAGTAGCTTGTGTAACGTTAAGAGCTTGCTTGGAAGAAGGGTTTTCATTCTTATCCATATTGGATAGGATCAAACCTATAGTATGAGGATAAGATCAACTAAAGTTGTGGTTATCCATTACTTAGCCCATAAGTCATCATTGAGGTAGCAAAGTTCAAATCGTCTTCGTACTCTTAATATCACTTCAATGTGCTTGATTTGAGTGGCTCTTCTAAGGTGAGTGGCTCTTCTAAGGTGATATCCTTTGATGTTAGGGCACATATTGGCTTGACTAACACCATAGGAACATGTCTCTATTAGTTGGCAATAATGCTTCGGAGAGATAGTGGCTTAATGACGAAGAAACGGGTCTCGAATTAAACACGATATGATGACAAGTTATGTGCTTCTACTCAAATAGGTTCTAACTTTCTAAAAGACTTCTAATGGTGTTCTAAAAGGTTTCTTATGATTTTAATCCAAATCGTGAGGAAAATACATATGACAATTGAATGTCAGTTTGGTTCTAAGTATATGGCGTTCCGTAATCACAAACAAAGAAACAAGCGATGAACAATTAGCTTGGTTTAGATCTCTCTCTACTGATTTTCATAGGGTTTCTTTTGGTTTCTCTCAGGACTCCACATAAGCTCCAGCAAAGTTTCTCTAATATAAGGAAGGAACATCTCTTGTCTAAACCGGGACAAAGATTAACAAGTTTAAAAATTCATATCAAAATGGTCAAAGACAACCTCAATTTTTGATAACTCACAAGATTAATCTCTAATCAATTGTGGTAAGTTTGGTGGCTGTTATAGTTATGATGCCATACCTTCTCCCACCATCATGACAAAGAGACCACATACACAAGGGAATGACGGAAAGATAATTATGAGCACTAGCATTCATTTTACTTATTTTCTTGAATCCAGCATCAAATTTCTTGTCTTGTTGTTTCTCAGTTGACCAACCAAAGAGGTTTCTCAAGTGATTATCCTTGTGTCGAGTATTTAAGTTGGATGCAAGGTGGCGCAAATATAATCTATGATGGGCATATGGCTCATGCCACTCACCATATGGATCGTTCATAGTGGACATGATACCCGGATGTCGATCTGAAATAACGCAAAGATCATGTTTTTGAGTGACATATAATCTTATGCACGCCATAAACCAAGACCAGTTACTTCCATTCTCCCCTTCAACAATGGCGAATGCAAGTGGGAACAATTGTGTATTAGCATCACAACCCATTGCAATAAGGAGAGACCCCTTGTACTTGCCATATAAGTGGGTTCCATCAATACTTATAATGGGACGACAATGTTTAAACCCCTCAATAGAAGGTGCAAAAGCCCAAAATACCCTTCCAAATATCTCAACAGACGGGTCGGTTGTCGGCTTGTTAGCAAAATGTACAATAGTCCCAGGATTTGCTTCTTTCACTGCTTGCAATGAAACGAGGAAGGTCTTCAAAGGATCTCTCCCAATCACCAAATATATGAGCAATTGCTAGTTGTTTCGCTAGCCAAGCCTTCTTGTATGAGATGGTATACTTAAAACGTTCTTTTATTACCCCTATGATGGCACGAACTTTAATAAAGGTATCTGCACGCACAAGATCCTTAATTTTATGTCTAATAAATTCTGAACCTAGCTGAAAACGATCCTTGGGAACAGAGTCACTAACACAAGAGGGTACGTGTGGGCCTTTGTAAACACTGATTCTAAAAGCATCCGAGAATTTGCTTTTACTTGCATGAAGCCACCAATGGCGTGGTGGATCCCTATTACATACAAGTGTCACTGAATCTTCACTAGACCGCTTGACTTTGAAATCCTGGTTCCTCATTATGGAATGAACTTTTACCACCTCCTTCAGCACCGTCTTATTATCAAATTCATGACCAGGACAAAATTCATCGCTGTCTTTAAATACATATTTAGCCGTCCAACTCCTTCAAGAATTAACAAAAGATTCATTAATAGGAGTGACGCTAGCAAAGTCTGGAATAGGAGCATCAGAACCAACATCAACCTCCTCTTCTCCAGAGTCATCCCCTTCAATGTCTTTACTCCTCGGAGAATCATGTTCACTATCATACCCAACATCATTCATATCCCCCAACATGTGGTGCTTACCAGCATGATTTAAATAAGACAAGTTTTGTTTCACAAAGTATTGATCATCGACGAGCATTCTAGTAAAAGACCCGCTAAATGGTGGGTTTTCCATTTTGAGAAACTAGGATATGATGGTAATCTTAGATTAATACACTTTTCAATTGGCACATCAACATACAACTCCATTGATGGTGTCAATGAGTGTCTTACACAAGCCCAAAAAGCACTTAATGAATTGTCATTTTCCAGTGGTATTACTTATACACATCCAAGAGTCTTATATTTCATTTTCACCTTCAATTCAGAACTACTTGGATCAAGCTCCATACTCTCATACATCTTTTTGAGTAACTCACTAAAACACATCTGACTATCGGCAAGCACAAAACAGAGCCTTCCACCACTATAACTAACATCTCCATCTTTTTCAATAATATCTCTACCATAATAACATATAATAGGGTAAGATGAGTATTCCATCTTCCATGTTCCATGCAAAGATATCAAAATTATTAAACCAAGACAACAAAAATAATCACAATTTATGAGTAGCATATAACTATATGGAGTAACTGTTTATTAGGTAACAAAATTGAAATCAAAGTTGCAACTGATTCAATGGATTAAACATTACATTAAAAATTCACCACCAATTTATAAATGAAATTATTTAATCACTATCAAATGAAACTACAGAACCATATAACCAGAAATACTATGAAAATTCAATACTAAATAATCAGAATGCAAGAACAGAGGCCTATTTGTCGAATTACTAATGATAGTTGAAAAAAATTAACAAAATAGCATAATCTCAAAAATAGGATTTTAGTCCACACAAATTATAGCCCGATTCAAATAAGAGACTCAACCTTTGAAAAATCTAGAACTAAACGCATGAAATTAGGGTAAATAATTACCTTTTCTCAAACTTCCCCTAAAAGATTAGGGCTTCAAGAAATTCTGGGTTTTACTGGATGTTGCCGACTGTAGAATGAAGAAACAGCATGGCGAGGCTGACCGGCGACGCTGACGACGAGCCTGGCCACGAGAGGAACTGAGTACACAGTGGGGGAGGGGGAGGGTAGCAGCGAACGCGGGGGAGGGAGAGCAGGGTAATGGCAGTAATGATAAATGCGGGGTTGAGAGTGATTCGAATGGTCACAGAGGTATTATTTGTTGAAAAAATTGGAAGGAAAATGAACCACTATGGGTGACAGCGAATTACTTAAGGCGTTGTGGCCCACCGCGCCTTTACCTTTAGCTAAAAATAATAATAAAACTCGCTTTGTTGCCACAGTCCGATCCTACGTGGTGTATATGCGGGGAAATAGTTTTGAGCCAAAGCTAATTTGGGAATTAGTTTGTGAATGATGTATATTCAAGAAAATCACACATTCAAATTTGCTGCGTGAGTAATTTCCTCTTTTATATTTTCCAATCAAATTCTATAATCCAACTGCTTTGGTTTAACTCTAGTTACATTGTATGCTACAATTACCATACGTAGAGCAAAGATAATCAAATAATCAGCGGTAAACAGATTCAGACTGGGTTAATATTAAATCTTCGATGGAGGAATGGGTTTACTGTCTACCGACCTGTACGTGGAATAGAATAGACTGCATACAAATTTAGTGAGATTACATCCTAAAATCAATTGGTATGAAACACTCAAATTGTCATATATGAGTTACTCTCTTAACCGTTAACGGTCTAAGTATTTTGATTTTACGAGAATACCTTTTTGGTATTTGCTCATTTTCAAAACCGAATTGGGACAAAACTGGTTGATTTGTCCAGGGACCATGATCATGTTTAGCTATGATTCTATGACGTTGGCAAATCACTGCGAAGTTGACTGTAATTTCAATTAGTAAGAAACCAAAATTTGGACTCTGTATTAATAATACTTTAGATCTACTTTATCTTCTATATTTGATATCGATTAGAGTAAAATCAGATGATAAATTAAGATTTTTTTTTTATTTTTTTTTTTTGTCCAGATTCCAATGGAGACACAGAGGTCAGTACAATAATTTGATTCGATTTTTTCTTTTTTATGGAGAAAATAATTTGGTTCAGTTTTAACCACCAGACCATGACCTCATTAACAAGATATTAATAGTTTTTATTTTACCATTACATATTTAGACTTTGCTCAAAAAGTCTTATATTTTATGTTGGTGCTGATGCTAGTGGGTACGGAGCAAAAACAAGACGTATTTTGCAAAGCCTAATTTGTGTACAAATCACCGTTATATTTCACAAAAATCACCGTCTCATTTGGGATGATTTTATACAAATTTTTGTGTTAATTAATTGTTTGAGTTGACCTCAACATGGCTCCATTTGAACTTGAACTCTTTGTTTTTAAGCCGGACCGAAACTACACTGCGTAAGCTTTGTTTAGCTCGTGGCTAGCCTACTCCCTCCTTTAAGTTGGAGGAGAAAGATTCGAGAAGAACTACTTATAAAGTTGTGAAATACAAAGATTTACAGACACTTCTTAACATGTGTACCCAGTCTCACCTAAAAATACATAAAACTACAGTACTGAAATACTATCATAGGAAGAATACTAGCATCATACCGGCCTACAAGACCCAAAGGCAACAACAGTCTGCCATTATTTTCCCTCATTACACCATTTATCCATTCCAAATGTTTGTGTTTATATTTATATTATGAACTTACAGCTTTAGCTCTCAGAAACTTCAAGATTCCTACAATCCGCATTTCTTGGTGCCTAGCTGTCTCCTCTAGCAGATGAGCTATTCAGCTGAGACGACGTCTGAGTGCTAACGAGCACAATGGTCAGTTCCCTTCAAGGTTATGGGGCTCTGAAGATTGATATTGTGTCAACCCAGCAGAGAATGGATAGCCAATCAGTTACATAACGCCTCTCCATTTGAACTGCTTATTTCTTCCAGACTCTTCATAATCACCATTGTATAGCCTCAATAAGGACTTGCTAAATCCTACCACTTGTACCAGCATGTCATGTACAAGCTCCACTAATTCGTCGAAGTACAGAACATATAGCTGACTTATCTTGACAAGAAGCTCTCTCGAAAAATGAAGTTGGTTTTTGGTTGCAATTATATCTGAATGTGAGAAAGGTAATGCCTTAAGAACCTGTTGCAACTCCCATGTCATAGAGATCCATCAGCAATAGAACCACCAGCTTTACGACCTGCAGTTGTATTCTTCAATATCTGCATTACATAAACATATGCCATCAGAAGATGACCATAGGAATGGAAAGGAAGGAGAAATAGAATAATGTATATTATGGTCTGCAAATGCAACTATAGCGTCGTCATGTAATCTAATGCCGCCAAATCTGAACAAGAGAAGTTTTGTTATCAGCGATAACAACCTTGACATGCAAAAACTGGATAAATGCCCTTGAACAATTGGCAGCCAAAACCCACTTATATTATGAGATCAACTTATAGGTCTACTTCTAGCAGATCTAAGTGCTTTTTGCTACCCAAAAAGCTCGAGAGTAAAGGCCAGCAGGGAAAGAGGCAGGATAGTTAAAAAGGCGTGACATCGAGGTGTATCATTGTATACATCTCACACAACATCCCACCTCCTTTCTAGATTATATATGTTAGACGCAGATATGTACTATACTCCTAATCCTCCCCTCTAGGCAACCAAACCAAAACACCTAACTCAACGAGTTTTTTTTAAGCTCTAGATTTGTTTTATCAATTTTAGTTTTCCACTCATTGAATTTTTTTTTCCCGCTAAACAGTTATCCACACATTAATTAAAGAAACTGTCTTAGCCATCTTAACGGACCCTTGACAGCTATTAGTCTGTTTGGAACTACGACATGCTCATACTGAGTCATAAACTAGTTTCTGGAGCTGAAACCTGTAAGTGTACATTTTCTAATAGGGTATCTAACTTAAGAGCAAACAACAAAGAATGGACAAAAAAAATATGGGAGACCAAAAGATGTGGGGGGAACCTTCCAATAGGGTACTTATTTCAGTGGTTCAATGTACCTCTTTAAGAAGAAGAAATACAACGCGCACTTAGAATACAATAGTAAATAAAAATCTGATAACAAATAGCTCCTGGTCCTACTGCAATTTTATGGAACCATTTCAACTCAGAAAGCTCGGAAACAGTCATGTGACCGTTGCAAAAATGCATGTGATAGTTCAACAAATACCTCATCAACTAGGTCATCATTCAGTTATTACACATAAGTGACATAACTATAACCTTTTCATAACCTACTTCCTTTACCAGTCTTTATCTCATTTTCCATCAAAAGAGCCACTATTGCAATATTTCAGTCCTGAGTTTAGAGGCTTAAACCAAGTGTACAATGTATTTATAAATAAAAATATCTATGCATCTTTCATTTAACAAAGTACAAGGTCAGCGCAGTTTTTGTGATAAGGATCTGATCTAGGAAAATAACCTACTCCATCTACTTATGTTATTGCAAGTAAGGTTATGTACACAAACTCGACCCTAGTCAACAGTCATTGTAATGAAGGTATGGTAGTTTCTCTTTCATGGCAGTCTGTTCATGGTTTCGGGTATATATTTAAATTCAATAAGCACTCTCAAAAAAAAGCCCCACCAGAAAGAAAATGACAAGTTGAACAATAAAAAGAAAAGGTCGGACGGCTTCGTCACATTTTCATTTCATTCAAAAAGTCTATGCGCAATACTTTTAACCCCCCACCCCAATTAATTTTTTCCAATCCGGGGTTATGGGAGTATGCATTTTAGAAAAAGGTAACAAGGAAACAATAGTTCATGAGATGATCCAGTCATACCTCTTGTATAGATAGGTAAAGAGTGCCCCCGTAGTCATCCAGTTACTAAGCTGAAACTAGGGATTAGGCTTTGGAAGGAAGACCTGGGCCACAGCCCAAACAAACCACATTGCTTTACTAGTCCCTATGACAATTACACCATATAGTCGGGTTACTCAGGTACTACTACAGCGCAAGGCTTTGGATCCACGAGAAAGATACTTACAACGATATTAACATGATTACTACATAATTTATTAGGATAGACATTGATGACTGAGCTACGAGCATCTCGATCGATTGGCTAAGAGGAGTTAGCTAAGAGGGCACTTCCATTGGAGCGTTATGTATATATGAGAATGTGCTAACAATTGGAGTGTTATTTATCTTAAGCAAAGTGTGCTCCAAGAATTGATAAGTTAGCAAGTGAATAACAACTAAGCATATGAGGAATTAGCCAACCATTGAAGATGCGGTAAGTAAAGTATCCACGGACATGTATAAAAAGCCAAATGCGCATAACTACTTAACTAGCATGTATCTGACAACTTCAAAATATTCGTAATTACAATCCATTGTCCTACAACTAAGGAAATTAGGCAGTTCTCCATCCACTCCTTTGTTTGCAAAGATTCACTGGTCGATAGGGGTCAGAAGGCGATTTGAATCTAACTAACATCGAAAATTAACCATTGTCAATTGCATTCAACAGCAAGGCAAGTAAGCCGCTCTCCTAAAGTGGATTAGGTGGTCAAATTCTTAACTTAGTGTGAGGTGAGAAGCCATTTCAACTAGCTTACAGTTGAGAGTAACTTACAGAAGCTTTTCTACAAACTTATCAAGAAGCTAATCCCAATCAATACACCAGTACACCTCCACAAATAAAGTATAAGCTACAATATCTTTTCCCCCAAGCCCACCTCAAGAAGTTTGTCAGGTAAACCATAACTTTAGTTCCCCCAGAAAATAAAAAGTAGTAAACAAATTACTTCATGCTCCTACCTAAAATGTCTAAAATTGAACCAAAGCTTCTTCATTAGGTCCATGTGGATTAGTACAACAGTGGCCAAAAAGTTGGTATGGGCTACTGACCATGTGGAGTTGTGGACCCTAAAAGTAAATACCAATATGCAAAAGGGATCCAAATAAATGAACGATGGGCCTATTTGTCAGTATTCACCAATAAGCAGCCACTCTAAAAGCCACAATACTTGTTACAATTCAATTCCCCTAACACTACTGAAATGTCAAAACTATCCCCAGTACTAGACATTGTACTCCATAACAACAGTGACACGAGGGAATGGTATGACAGTGACCATGTTCAGTATAATGTCAATGCTCAATATGCAGGTAGTATATATATGCCCATATATATCCTTCCTATTTCAAAATATATTCTAAGACCACAAAAGCTTCTATAAGACGGTCTTTCCGTAATTTTTGGTGAGACGGGGTCACATTCCAATGAAACAAGGGTCACACTGCTCATCATAAGTGACCACTACATTTCTAAAAAGTGACCCTAATTTTCTGTGAATTGGTCTCGCGCAAGACTAGCTGTTCAAAGACATAGTTTGCTCTCATGATATTTCAAAGTGAACGTCTCAATTTTATTATAACTTACATGTCTAAGCATCTGATTCTCATTCTGCAAGGTGGAGAGTCTTTCATCTAGCTCAGAATTCCTCTTCTCTAAGTCCTTCACCCTTGTCTCCAAATCTGTCAGGTAAGCCTTCTTTCTTTCTCTTGCTTGCTGAGCTGAGACTCTATTCCTTAACAACCTGCCCCACCAAAAAAAAATATTTCCCACATTAAACTCCAACACTAACAATCCAAAAAACCAAATCAACTTCAATTGCACATGACATCTAACATGCTTAATTGCATACTAGAAAGACAATATTACCTAATAACCCGATACAATCAAATAAATGATCATATACCTCTTTAATCGTTTGCTTTCTTTATCAGCTGGGCTTCTGCCCCTCTTTCTTTGCCCCTGCCCTGAGGCTTGAACCCGGTCCGGACCCGCCACTGACCCGGTATCTTGCCCAGAAGCTGACATGCCAGTGGGTTCGGATCCCATCTCAGGGACTCTTCGGATTTCATCATCACTCTCCATCCCTACATGCATAATTGAAAAATGAAAAACATAAAAAACGCATTTATACAAGGACAAAAACATGAAATTCATAAGACCCAATAGGACATTCTGTAACTCTGAAGAAGAGTTCAAAACTAAAAAGAACAATCTTCTTCATCCACCTTTGAGTCTCCTTTAGCACTGAAAAAAAGGGTAAAGCACTAACAAGCACTGAATTCTAACACTCATCATAATTGGGAAATGTGATTCTCCCAAGAGAACTTGATTACCCTTTGAGGAAATCTCAAGTTCTACAAAACCCATATCTCAATTTCTTCCATTTCACCCCTCTCTATCAAAAAAATGGAAAATGTTTGGTTGATCGAGTGGGTGGAAACCGTGGGTGGGCAAACCACCTTCACTTTATATCTATCTCTCTTCTACATTAAATGCCATTTGGAGAGAGAATCCAGAAATAGAGGAGAGAGATAGATACAAAAGTTAGGTGGGTTGCCAACCCAGTGGGATGTATCATTCTCCCAAAAAAATATCACAACTTTCACCAAAACTCAAAAACATGAGCAATTGCAATTACCCTCAATTTCAACACTACTGTCACTGACTCACTAGTCACTACCTCACTAAAATTCCCAACTTTTTCCAATTCCTCTTCATCAACACATTCCACATTACCAATCTACAAAAATCAATATAATCTCCAAAATCCAAATTCAATTTCCTTCATCTCCACATTCCCAAATATCAATATGTTGTCAACTTTCACTTAGATTATCACATTACAATTGTATAAAATTTCATTCTTTTTCAATGCCCAAGTGAGCACGTATCTAAATGAACTTTAAATAATCGAAAAATCAAAACGTTCAACAAGTTATGCAATGAAACAAAATGCTGAAAAAACACAGAGAAAGTTATAAGACAAAGCTAATTACCTTCTTTGACTTCAAGATGAAGGGCAGAGCTAGAAGATCTTTCACTGCTAGAAGGCATAGAAGTAGCTGGAAATGAATTACTTGTAGTAGCTTGTTCTTGCATTTTCTTCTTCCTAGCTTTGAAGAGAAAAAATTATAGTTTCTTTCTTGTAATTTGGAGAGAGAAAAGGCGGGATATTTTGCTATTGCTGTGTGCTTGCAGTTGTTTACGGGCAAGTAAAAAATTTGCAAGAGGGAAGAAAGAGGAGAATCGTGAGATTGTGTCGTTGTTGTTGATGGACAGTGCTTTAATGAGAGAACGTGGAGATATTATAGCCACACACTCTTTGTTATAATCAAAGGATTCAAAATGATGATCGTGGAGGTTTTGGAGCCGTTGATTTGGTGAGTGATCTGATGGTCTGGTTTTTGAGGTCTGACCTGGGCATGTGCTGGCTTGATAATGGGATATGGACCCCCAAGTAGGGCTACATAAATTCTAGTTCGATTTGTGTTCTGCTCATTTTGATTTAGGGTTGTAAATAGGCTTGGCAATGGGTGGGATTTGGATTGGGTGGAGTATCATCCGCATCCATTCATTTAATTTTTAAGCTTCACTCGTTCATCCATTATCCACGAAATACTCCGCTCGCATCCAATCTACCCATCACCCACGGGTGAACAGATGGATACAGGTGGTAAACGGGTGAATAAAGAACTAAACTATATAAAGGGATTTCGACAAAAAATCAACTTACAAATCAAATTTTATAAAATTAAACCAATATATTTGAGTGAAAAAGTGCAAGAGCTCATAACAAAGTCTCATATTACAAAGAAATCGTAGTATTACTAAGATACATAACCCCAAATGTCTTATTTTAATTTTTTTTATGGTTTTTTTTTTTAATACATAATAAAATATTAAACGGGTGATGGGTGGATTCGTGGGTCGGGTTCGCCGGTGGAAAATCATCACCCGTCACCCACCCGACCCACCACTTGATCCACCCGTCACCCACCCATTCACCCGTTTATTCGGGTTTTCACCCATTTCTTTGGGGCGGGTGGAGCGGGTTCGTGGATACCCACGACCCATTGACAGGCCTAGTTGTAAACGAGTCGGTGTACTTATGATTGGGAATATATTCGATCAAAGATTGGGTACAAATCGTATTATAACAAACGATAAGAGAACGAGCGCTAATTTGATACTCGTTTCATAAGAGTTGAGTATTGAGTATCCCAATACTCGGCTCATTAGTAATTTTATGGATTCTAATAACTAACGAGTTTGTGTATTCATGAACCATTATCGAATGTGTTAGAACCCAAAATTTTCCTTTCGAGGGTCTCACATCGTCACATTATTGAAAAAGTCAACAAGTCAAACCACCAATCATAAGGTGACGCGTGGCGGTCAAGGTTACGAGATTGGCATCAGGTCAACAATTTGACTAGCCAATGAGATGATGAACGTGGCATAAGAACTGTCAGCCCAGGGTCCAAAAACATCCTCCGACATGTCATCATGATCAGCCTGGCCCAGAAAATCGTATCTGGCAGGCCCAGCACGGAAACCCCCCGCGATTGTCACTTGTTTTTTTTTTTTACAGGTCCAACAAACACTTAGTGGATATTTGCAGCCAGAGCTCCTCGCCCTGGACTTGATACTTCAAAGTCGACCCAAAAGAACCCGGAAACAGTTTGGCGCCGTCTGTGGGGAGCCTGGGCTGCATGGTCTACAAAACCCGATCTAGAGAATACGTAATTTCTTCTCCTCTTTCAATCCAACCTCAACCGATAAACACAATGCCAACCCTCGAGGAAGACGGCTTCATGGTGGAGGACGAGACCACTAGAAGGTCTGTGCAGTTGAGTGAGACGCCCCATTCGTCGGGAGATCATTCACGTCACTATGTGACAAAACAGAAGCTTGAAACTACTCTACAAAGCATGCGGACCATGATGATGGCATGCATGCGTAAGAAACTGAGAAAAGGGGCACAGATGTTCGCCCAAGCAGGGGCCGCTCGCCCAAGGGTAGCTGCTGCTGGTCGCCATCACCCCATAACGGTTGGTCGCCCAAAAACCAATGTGTCCAGGGGAGGACAGTTGATCTTGAAAGGTCGCCAAGACCACGCAATGGATGATCGCCCAAAAGACCTCTCCCATGGTCACCCTCTGTCCAGGCGCGAGGGTAAGAAGCCAGTCAACCCTCAACTCGCCCACAAGGCAAATTCTGTACTCGCCCCTTCTGGGGGCCCTCACAGGGTAGATGCAAGAGTTTACTTGAACAGTAAAAAGCTACTCAATCAACAGAAAAGTCGTTTGGCAAGATCGAATTCCACACCGGTTATGGCGGACAACCAATACTCAGTGCATCTCACCTCTGAAGCATCCTCTAAACCCAGGTCAACAAGGACAAAGACCACCCCGAAAAACCTCATGTCTCCAGATTTACTCGGACCATGAGGGAGATGATTACGGTTATGGGGAAGGGTATGAAGACAATGATGAGAAGTACGAGAATTATGAAGGCGAGTAAGGAGATGGTCGCCCCTTGAGTGAGCGCCTAGGCCCTCAGAACGATGTCATTCTGGGTAGGCTCCCCCTAATGCCTCTATCGTTTAGCAGAGCGATCATGAATGCTCCTATGTTGCCCAAACCGAGAGTGTCGTCCATGGCCTCTTATGCATGGAAAACCGATCCAGACGACCAGTTGGTTGTTTTTGAGTCAAAAATGATGTTGCAAGCGACTAGTGATGCAGTCTGGTGCGGATATTTTCAGTCAACCTTAACTGGAACAGCTTTGAGGTGGCTCAAAAACCTCCCGGCGGGTAGTATTCATAACTTTGATCAATTGGCTCAGTCTCAAACAGATTCATGGCTCATAAGCAGAAGAAGAGAACAAGTGTTCACTTACAAAGTGTTGTTCAAAATGAAAACGAAGACTTGAGGGCTTACCTCAAGAGATTCAATGATGAAGCCAATCATGTCGTCAATCTCTTAGATGAAGCAGCCTACATCGCCTTCATGAACGGAGTGCAAGATACAGATCTTAAGCTCTCACTGGCCAATAACCAAAGTCTTCCTTCGCATACTTGATGCAGAAAGCGGACGCTTATCTCACGACGACAGACTTTGTTGGAGTTCCCAGATCCAGAAAGAGAAAGGCCCACAATGGGGCGCTGACCATATAGGACGAGCGTTCACCTTCAGGATATCATTCAGAGAGCTATGTGAACTATGAGCTTAGCAAAGTAAAGAAAATTTGTGGGCACGACAAGGCTAAGAAAAGAAAATTCAATGAGATATCACTCACCATTCAACCGAAGACGCAAAGAAAGCACGAACAACTAATCAAGTGAACAAGAACGGGGGAAGTTCCAGCCTATGGGCTCATCTAATGATCCGCCACACACGGGTTCACCCCCAAACGTGTTGGTCTCACTCTCATCCTACGGGCTCATCTAGTGATTTGCCACACACGGGTTCACCTCCCAACGTGTTGGTCTCACTCTCAGCCTAGGAGCTCATCTAGTGATCCGCCACACATGGGTTCATCCCGTGTTGGCCTCACTCATTCGCCTAAGTGCTGGGGCTTAATTATCCTTGGAGAATGGGTACTACAACGATCAGCCAACATGCGGGTTAATTTCCTACAGATGTTTGCCAAATTAACTAGCCCAAATACTAGGGGCTTGCACAATCCAATGTTTATGGTCGTCCATCTTGCCAAAGATCAGGGTCGACCTGTTCACAAGCCTCTCCAAGATAAAGCTTCAAGGAAGAAAGAGAAGAGCTCAAGGTTGCCCATTTACGATCTCCCAATTATGATCGTCCATTTTGTGAGAGTCAAGATCGCTCAAATCACTTGCTTTATGAGGAGAAAGGCTCAACACGGAGAAATTGTTCTAAGGCCGTCCATTTATGGCCTCCCAGTTGCATTCGTCCATTGCGCCGAACTCGGGTGACGGTCAATAGTGCTTGTCTACGAAAGTGCTAGTCTCCAAGAGTACTCATCGCTCATCATCGACCTCATGATTAGTCATCATCAAGAATTGGAAGCACTACTCAGTTACCTCAATAAACCGGAAATTTTCTATCCCAACTGAAAGAGCACCCCGCGCATTTGAAATGCATTAAAAGGGAATGTGGAACATCACAAGAGTACTTGTTCTTCTCACAAGGGCTTTATTCCAGCCCCATGTAGTCGATCAAGGTGAAGAAATCATTTGAACCCATAGTCGCTCACTTCGTGAAGTATTAGGGCTAAAAAGGAGGAGAATACTTCACCAAAGCTCTCTTACGAAGAAGAAAATGCTCTGGTCACCGATTTGGCACAAAGCCAGGGTCGCCAATTCATCAAGATTTTTGAGGGAAGGCTCCAAGAGAACCACCTCGACCAATCTAGAGTCGATCACTGTGAAATCTCAGCAAGAATAGCGGCCATTGAGCTCCAATCGCCCATTCCAGGGTTGCCCATTCCAACAAAATTATGGTCGCCCAAGATATGGGTATTTCCCTACACTGGCACCCTCTTACTTGGTCTTCGACTAGGGGCTTATTTAGCCCCCTATGGTCGCCCATTTCAATAATTCTGTGGTCGCCCAGATAATGGCACCAGCTCACTTGGTCTTCCACTAGGGGCTTATTTAGCCCCCTATGGTCGCCCATTTCAATAATTCTGTGGTCGCCCAGACACTGGCACCCTCTTACTTAGTCTTCCACTAGGGGCTTGTTTAGCTCTCTATGGTCGCCCATTTCAATATTCATATGGTCGCCCAAGGCAAGGGGCTTCCTCTAGCGCACTTTGGCACCATCTTACTTGGTCTACATCTAGGGGCTTATTTAACCCCTAGGGTCGCCCATTTCCACGATTTTATGGTCGCCCAATGCAAGGGGCTCATCCCGTGCGTCTGAGCATCATCTTACTTGGTCTACGTTTAGGGGCTTATTTAGCCCCTAGGGTCGCCCATTTCCATGATTTCATGGTCGCCTAATGCAAGGGGCTCATCCCATGCACCTAAGCACCATCTTACTTGGTCTACCTCCAGGGGCTTATTTAGCCCCGGGTCGCCCATTTCCACGATTTTATGGTCGCCCAATGCAAGGGGCTCATCCCATGCACCTGAGCACCATCTTACTTTGTAACATCCCCGAATTCGCTACGATTTTCTGGGAACTGTCGACGTCGCTGTGCACGACTCGACACCGCTGAACCGTTCCAAACCCGAGGGATGCTACTGCAACATTTATCGCTAAGGAATAAATGCTAAGCAGAAAGAAAAGCTAGGTATTATTACAACTTTGCCTTCTAGGGCACAAACCAAAAATCCCATAATCCAAAAGAAATAACAAGTCTAGATAACAAGCCTACAATTAAACTCCAAAGCTATACGTCCTCACTCGGCAACACCTGCACTTTGGTTTTCGTGACGGAAACAAGGTACAGAAGAAAAGAGAAGAAACAAAAGAAAACAAAAATCAGATAAACTGAATAAACGTCGTTCATACCCAGTAAAAACACTTTCGCAAACCTTACCTGGGTTTTAGAAGAATCATTGAAATTCATTTGCATGCACAAGTAGTCATACAATCAAGCACACGCATACTCAATATTCAATTACATGCAATTCTTGCTTTAGTGATCATTGGAACACAAACGGACAAACCATCTTGATTAGAGTAATAAGAGAGCGAATAGAACAGTGATTACCCATACTGTTCATAGATTGATATTGACATGCCATGGACTTACTCTAGTGTATACTCACACTATCTCTAACATAATAATCGATACGTAGAGAATGAGGAATGATCCGTCCCGAACACGCTACGAGGTGTCCATAATAACTTGGGAATCACGCATTCCTAGACTACATCAATTAGATATAGTCTCGATTGCTCGACTACTCCTAGGGATCCATTAGGAGTCTTATTCTCATTTACAATTCAATTCACATAATTTCATTGGTCGACTTAGTGGTACAACGAGACCACGACTTACTACTTTATTTCATGCTCATGACAATGAATAATAATGAAGATAATGACATTAATGCATATTAAAAATAATCATGCTTCACATAGGTCTAATGAAATTTCGGCAGCACTTCGGCAGTAAAACATGATATCCAAAAATTACACTTTCAACAAATAATCCAACAAAGTATATTAGGTGCTCATTAGCACTCAATAATATCTCATTCCATTTAGCACATATAATATATCATAATAATATTAGAAATTCAACATCGCCATACATGTTCAATAATTAGCATATATATGAATTAATTAATTAACGAAACTTCATAATCTCAACTTACTCAATATATTTCATAATTACATCGAAGAATATATTTCTAATTCTCATAATTAATGACGATATAATTTAATCATGCCTCGCATATTAAATTCACAACAAATAGGCAATTAGCACATAACAAGTCAAAACCTTTTTATGAGTTTTGGAAAGAGGTAGGCATAATATCTTACCTAATAAACGCTCACTAGACAGTAGGTAAGCTTCCAAATCACGACCCGATCATGCTTGTCTGTTAGATCCTAATTAAATACAATTATCGAGACATAATAAGTAAATACGAATATCTAAAAAGTGACAAAATATTAATCTAATATTTTATTTAAATTCCTTGATTTATTTGAATCAATTTAGGCTTTCGAAAAATCGGATTCGGATTCCAAACGAGTACAGAAAAATAAAAACAATATTGAAAAATACTGAAAATACAAAATTATTATTTAAAACGAAATTATAAAACGAAACCCTAATCGGTTTTTCGAGCCTAGACCACGATCACCCAAGCATTGGGACCCATGGCCTAGCCCATCACTAAGACCACCACCCACCGACCACCATGGTCGGGGTTGGCTCGCCGGAGCTCCGATGACCGAGAGGGAGAGAGAGAGAGAATTCGCGCGAGAGAGAGAATTCGCGAGAGAGAGAGAGAGAGAAAGAGATCGGAAAGGAGAAAGAGAGATATTGAGCGAGGGGGAAGGGGCGGGGAAGCCCTGGCGACGCCGGCCACTCGCCGGCGACCACTCAGGTGCGGCAGTGGCGCGGTGGCGCTGCTCGCGAAAAGCAGAGAGGGAGAGAGAAACAGAGCATGCGAGAGAGAGAGAGAGAGAGAGAGAGAGAGAGAGAGAGAGAGAGAGAGAGAGAGAGAGAGGGAGCGGGGGCAGCGGGCCGACCATCACCGGCGCTCGCCCAAGCGACGACCTGGCGACGACGGGGTGGCGCGGTCGCGCTCACGACAGGGGACGGGGAGAGAGAAAAACAGGGGCGAAGGGAGAGGGAGAAAGAGAGAAAGAAAGAGAGAGAAAAAAAGAGCTCACTGGCGGTGGGTTCTCTGGCGGTCGACGGCGGCAGCAAGGGGAGGGGAGAGAGAGAGAGAGAGCAGCCGTGGGGGAGAGAGAGAAGAGAGAGAATCGGTTGAGAGAGAGAGAGAGAGAGAGAGAGAGAGAGAGAGAGAGAGAGAGAGAGAGAGATGAGGTTTTTGGCTCAGTTTTACAAACTGATAAATTAGCCCATCTCTTTGCTAATATAGGTTTCCAGTCAATGAAAGTCAAAACCTACTAGGCTTAGAAATAATTTTCTGATTTTATTGCTAATTAATACCAATTAAATACTAATTGAAACTAATTAAAACAATATGACTAAACATTATTCATATACAAAATAATTTAATTAAATCCCTCAATTTTGATAATTATAAATCACGAAATTTCCATAATAATAACTAATATTATTATGGCTTTAGTTTTGAATAAATCGAATCGTTATATAAATATACGATTTAAATCTCCAAAACTATTTATAAATGAATTATAAATCGATATTATAATTATAGAAAATATTGGGGAATCACAAACTTGGTCTACCTCCAGGGGCTTATTTAGCCCCGAGGGTCGCCCATTTCCGCGATTTTATGGTCGCCTATTTCCGCTTGGTGCCTTCTCAAGATACCCATGGCAAGAGAAGTATACTCGCCCATGGCGAGAGTTAGAGGCGTGCTCCAGCTTTGCACTCGCCTTTGTACGTGTCGTAGGCTTTATGACATGCTTACCCTCTTACACCCGCCTTGGGTAAGCACATCTTGCTCTCCCACAACGCTCGTCGTGCTCGCCCAAACAGTTGGGCTCGTGGCCGTCCACTCCACAAAGCACAACCCCAATGAACGTTGTGAAAAGATCTTGTGCGCGCTCACCTAAGGGTTATCCTCGCCATCACACTCGTCCACAACAAGAATATTATACTCGCCCGTGGAGAGGCTACTACCCTCGCCCACAGAGACCTGAACTCGCCCACGACATGGGCAGAGAGTGGGCACGCGTCAACAAGAAGGCCTGGCTCCCTACACTCGCCCAACAACCGTGAGCTACACTCGCTCAATAGCCGTGAGCCACACTCGTCCGCATCGAGAGCCGCGAATAGAGAGCCCCTGTGGCACAAACAACTGCCTATGCTCGCCCAAGTGGCCATGATTTTCTACTCGCCGAAATGGCCAAGTATTGTATTCTATCCCTCTTGGTCATACGCACCCACGAGGACTCATTTATTTAAGGCACCTTGTTTCGAATCATATCAAGTTCAAGACTCTTACTTGACATAATTCGAGGGGCTAAATGTTGGGACCCAAAATTTTCCTTTTGAGGGTCCTACATCGTCACATTATTGAAAAAGTCAACAAGTCAAACGACCATTCATAAGGTGATACGTGGCGGTCAAGGTTACGAGATTGGCATCAGGTCAACAATTTGACTAGCCAATGAGATGATGACACGTGGTATAAGAACTGCCACCCCAGGGTCCAAAAACATCCTCCGACATGTCATCATGATCAGCCCGGCACAGAAAATTGTATCTGGCAGCCCCAGCACGGAAAACGCGAAAGGTTTTCGTCTGACATCTGACAGGGTACGGGAATTACGTACCCTGCCACTGACGCCCTCTATAAATAGATAGTCAGTCATTTATGTCAGGTAACTTTCTCTCTCTTACACAAATCACGAAATATTCTCTCTCTCTATATTTTATCTCCCACATGCGAGATCTGACTTCACCGTCGGAGGGGTCCCTCCCGGAAAAACCCCCCAGGGCAGTCACTTGTTTTCTTTTGCAGGTCCAACAAACACTTAGTGGATATTTGCAGTCAGAGCTCCTCGCCTTAGACTTGATACTTCACAGTCGACCCAAAAGAACCCGGAAACAAAATGTAATCTGTCAAAACTCACGCGAGACTAAGTTATTTGAATACAAGCATCAATTTGATAATCGTTTAAAAAATAAGTTGAGTACGAGTAAATGAATACTCAATTCGACTCGTTTACACCCCTTTCTTCGACTCATTGTATAAAGGTAATACGTTCTGAAAACTGCAGAATTCGAACCAGTTCCAATAGGTTATTTGGATTTTTGATCCGGTCTGGTTTAGGTTTGGAATATATTGAACTTGAATAGTATATAAGCATACAATGAATTTGAAAGCATCATTAAATAAGCATATAAAAAATCAATGAATGTTGCATTTTATTTTGCGACATTTGTGGCAACCAATTTGGCACTGTTGTGGATGTCACATGTCGATGTAACAACTGTCAAGATCCACTTTTATATATATTAGATAGATTGGACTAACTTGGTGGGAATGAAAAGAAAAAATACATGTATATCCAAATTGATAATATAAATGGGTGGATTTCTTTCAAATGAAATTTGGAAAGAGTGATTTTTTCCCCCATAAAAAAATAAAAGAGGGATTTTCTTTAATTTTGTATTTGAACATTTATCCAAATTGATACAAGGAATTTAAAAGGCAAAAAATTATCTTTTTCGTTTTTTAGGTTGCCTTTCTCTTGTAAACATTGCTTGATTTGAAGCTTGTGTGTACTTGCATAACATCCTTGCAAACTTCAATCTGAAATTCAAAAAAAAAATATAGAAAACTGCAAGTGTAAACTCAATCTAATCCAATAGATTTTATCTAAATAATTTACACCACTAGTTCTACACACATACTGAATAACTATATTTTATTTTGTTTTGTTTGGATTTAAAAATTCAAGTACAATTGGACTTTCCTGGAAAGGAAAAGAAAAAAGAGATTTATTTCCAATTTGATAATATAAATTGGTTGATTTCTTTCTAAACAGAATTTGAAAAGAGGGATTTTCTTTTGTATTTGAAATTTGTCCAAATTGATACAATGAATATAAAGGGGAACAAATTCTTTTTCTCAATTTCTCAGGTTGTCTTCCTCTTTTAAATTTTGGCAAAAACTTGTATTTATGAAACTATCTTAGGCTCTGTTTGACTCAACTTATTTTCACTTAAATTCAGTTCAGTTCAAGTGTAATTTTATCACTCGGATAACTTTTTATTCCGAAATAAATTTATGATAATAACTACGTCATCAAAAAGATCTCAAAGCATACTTTCAAATGAGTTTAATATTGAATATATTTGGTTGAATTTTAAATGGTTAACGGTTAAGTTAATAAATATGTTCAGATCAAATTTTTCCAGATGAAACAAATGAGCCTTATGGTGAAATTAGGGGATTAATTGTTGTTTATATTTTGAAACTTGTTTCACACTCAAATGAATGCAAAACAAAGCATGTGAGTGCTTTCTCTTAGCATAGAATACAAAAGAACTTAATTTCTAATGCTCTTAGTCTAAAGAGCTATAATACAACGTGAATACATTCAAAAGCTTAATTTGAAGCTTGTGTGTACTTTCAAACATACTTGCAAACTTTAATCTAAACGTAAAATATAATATAACAAAAAAAATTATTTTTGTTTTGTTTTAAAGGATAGCAACAATAGCACTAAGCCACACAATAAAACAGCTTATAAATACCTTCTTCAAGCTTTACTTCTACTCATTCAAAATTCCTTCCCATAGCTACTCGCAACTAATTGTGTCCTTTGCTAAATTGTCAACGCACATAAAAAAAATGTCTAAGGCTTTGTCATGTATCTTAATGGCCTCCTTTCTACTTATCTTTACAGTGAAACTCCCAGGTTAGTTCATGAATAGGGTACTACTTCATTTCAAAATTATTTGTCATTGTCTTACTCAATCCTTCAAATCCTGATCTAGCCATTCAAAAAAAAAAAAAAAAAAAAAAAGAGTCAAAATACAAATTATTTTTAGTCATTGTTTGATTTGTTCACTAAGTTTTGCTAATACTTTCGTACTAATTTTTTGCGATTATACTTTTGTGTAGATGGATGTAGCTATTGTGTTGCAAATCCTAATGCATCCGATGAGTTAATACAAAAGAAGCTAGATTTTGTTTGCGGCCAAATTCCAGAATCTTGTGATCTTATACAACCAGGGGGACCTTGTTATGTGCCAAATGATCTTAAGGCTACTGCCTCTCAGCCCTTTGATGACTGGTATCTTGGAGGCGCTGAATGTGATTTTGAAGGTGCTGAAATACTTGTTGACAAAGATCCAAGTAAGACACATTTTTTTGTAGCATGTATAACAAATTTGATTGAGTAAAATGTTAGGTAGTTAAAATAAAAGGGTAAATTTTTAAAGTGAGATACAAGTTCAAAGTGTTTATATTAGTTATTTTGTGTCAATTCTTTTCTTTTTGACAAACAAAAGAAACACGAACATGAATACGTACTGCACGCATCTCCCTTGTGATTGATTTGTTCAAATTCGCGCGGGAAAAACTTTGAGACATTCCTTTCTTGACAAGAAACAAGTCGTTATATTGTTTTGTTAAATTGTTTTTGTTGAAAACTTCAGGAAATTAGATTGTGAAAACAAGTTTTAAACTATTTGGATCCAATCGCGCACGCATAAAAGAAAAAAATAACTAGAATCAATTAAAAAAAGTTCCATTGATAAACGAGTTTCTCTTATAGTTGACTTCAGATTTGGGAGAATGTATCTAGTTTATTTGTCTTAAAACAATCAACTTCAAAACATTTTTCTAACAATATAAATACTATAAACTTTGCATTTTTTTTAATTCATGGTTAATTTGCATTTACATAGCATTAGAATAAGGGTCTGTTCTCTTCACCTTCTTTTCACTGAATTTATCTGCACAATATTGAACTGAACTGAAATTTACTTAATTGAACTGAACTTATTTTTACTGAATCTACAATTACAAAGAGTAAATTTGTTTTTTGGTTTACCGAACTCTACTTAATTTTTCTGAACTGAACTTCTTTTTACTGAACTGAACTGAATTTTACTGAATACTTCAGGTGGAAGTTGAGGAGAACAAGCCCTAAATTTCAGTATATTGGCTTATTACCTAGAAATATTATCTCAATTTTTCAAATGTTTGTTATTTCTTGTGGCAGGTCATGGCAATTGCATATTCCATTGTCGGTGATTTAGGTTTTTCAAAAGTTATACCATAATGTATGAGTCTTGGGACGATTAATGGAATATCTTCAAAGGAAAAATCACAAATGTAACTCATCAAGTTCTTTTTTAATAGTGAATAAATGAAATTCCACATAGTGACCTGTGGTTTATTCAATTCCGTATTATGGACGAGGACTATAAATGTATGCGTGATGATCCTGCGGGTAAATTAATAATATGCCTCAAAAAATGAAAAATTATACTTTGTATTTGGTATTACTTCATACTCCATTAACATATCTGATCTTGAAGACGAGAGGTCAATTATACTACTTTCTTTATTTCAGGAAAAATTTAACGTTTATTTTTTGAAGGTTAAGATTCACAAACTTTGGTCATTAATTTATGGAAAAGTTACAATGTAAACATACTATTATTAAATTCATTTTAAGTAGTATTTCTAAAAAAGCCTACTTTTTTTCCATTAAAAAAACGGTTTTGCTAACTAGGGCAATGTTTAACTTTAATTTAGTATGAATATCTACTAGTATTTGCATTAAATAGCTTTCTCACATTAAATAACGTTTACCGCTATTTTTACCATATTCCAGAATTACCCTCAATTCTACCCACCTATTCCAGTTTTCACTCTCTCCTCTCTCTCCTGTCTGACAGTCTGAGACGTTCCTTCTCCCCTACCATTTTTTTCTCTCTCCTCCCACAAGCTCTATCAATGGCCTCTCTTTTACATTTACAGTAAATCATTAAAAAGGAAAGTTCTCTCATAATATAAATTTTCTCTCTCCTTAGTATTTGGATCTTTCTAGAAAATGAATAAACCAAAAAACAGAGACAAAGAAGATTGCAGACAATAAAAACCTATCAATCAACAATGGAGAAGAACATTTTGGTTACTGGAGGTGCCATTCATCGGCATCCACACGACCCTACTGCTTTTGCTTGGAGGCTTTAATAGTTTATGTCATCTTCATCATCATGTAAGACTTAAGTGGACGGTAAGAGAGAAGGGGATCTGGAATTTTGGGGGTGGATTTGAATTGCCGGCAGAACGAGAGACGGTGAATGATAGGATTCTTCTGATGGGAAGGTGATTTGGGAGAAATAGTTAAAAGATGGAGGGATAATATTGGTATTAGAAAGTTTGGTGCGTACGTTAGTTTAAGGAGTTAAATTTCCTTGAAACCATAAGACTTGTTATTGGCAATAAATATTCCTTAACAATAGCCTTAACCACTTTTTTTACCTATATTTATTGAACGGTAAGGGGCAATGGTTAGCAAAACCGTTAAAAAAAGCCTATTTTTTATAATCGATATATTCATATAAATACAATTATTACGGTAAAAATGGTGTATTGGTAAGTGGAAAAATAATTTAAATATGTTTCTGGAACAGATGTTAAGGCCCATTTCATAAAATAATAATAATAATAGGAGCAGAGTAGACGGTATACCATCATGATACCATCTGGCCCATCAGACATCAGTCCAAATTCATGTAGATTCAGTGAGAGGGGATCATGGAAAAAGCCCAATGTGTCATGGGCAGTTCAGTGGCTAGGCCTGGATCAATGTTGATTCATGGTTATTAGATTTTGCTGCCAACAAGGAGTTCATCTTGCCCTTTACGGCCCAAAGTTTAAGACTAATCTTGTTCACATCGGGTTGTTTCATGAGAGGAATAAAGTGCTCTGAATAAAAAGTTTTTCTATTTATATAAATCCAACTCTCAACTTTACCTAAGTGACGAGACCGTCGAACCACTCACATCATTTGTTGGTAGAACATGCCAAATAAGTTATGTAACTGATGTTGATAAAACTTGTTAGGGATTTAAAAGATGATGTGATGCAATTTGGATAATTTGACCACCTACATTGTATATTGCAACTCTGTTTTCGACAGCAACATAATGACTAAACAAGTACTGTTTATGAGTGAAGTGGTTCAATCCAATTTATTAGGATGATAACTAGGTTGGTATGTTCGGTATGAGTTGAAATCTCAAAATATCAAACATTAGTACAATACAAATCTGACACGATTTAGGCATAAACTGTGATGCTTAGAAAATAGAAATGACAAAATTGGTAGGCCAAGTCCTTTGCACGCCTAATTTAGGATACATGAGAAGTGTCTTTCCTCAAGCCCTTTGCTTGCTTGGTTACTTCTTCTATCTCATATTTTGTCATTCGATAAAGCGTGTTATTTTCCACTTTTTTAATAATTGGTTGAGTTTACTTCATTGCAATTTAATTTAGATTACTGATCTACATTTTTTCTCACATAATATTGGTATATTACGTACTATTCAGTTCAGTTCAATTCAGTTCAGTTCAGTTCACTCCGATTCAATTTAGCTCAATTCAGTCAATATAACCACACCTATAATTAATTTGTCTCAATACAAAGAAAACACGACTATAGGTAAGGCGGTGCAATTCATGCCAAGAGATAACAATAACACTTGTACTTTAATTTTCCAAATTGAGAAATCCAATCATCAATATATATATATATAATTGAGTTGTCACCAATGTGGCATTGAATACGTAATAAATAGTCATAAATGCATAGGTGATTAAAAAGAAATTAAAAATATTTTAATTTTATTTTAATAAAAATAAGCGACATAAGTATTATATTTATTATCCTAAAAAATTTATATATTCACTAAAAATAAAAAATTCTTTGTTAAAAGAGTTTTTTTTCTTGATAAAAAAATTATTATTGTTCCTTGCTAGACTCCTATTATTCAACTTTATATATTGATGTGATTAAATTTTTTTTTATTATATTGATTCTAATAATGAAGGATGATAAACAAGAACTCATGTATTGCATGGTCTGAAATCTAATTTCTTATGAAAGTTTATCTCTTGTATAAAAAACCAAACAATGAAACAACACCAAATGGCAAATTAATTAGTACATACTTCTTTTGTAGCTGCAATGTCTTTTCCCCCACATAATCTAAAAAGCTGGTATTCGTTATTTCGTGTATGTTTTTGATTAAGTGCTCGTTTGGTTGAATATGAGAAGTAATTTCTCATAGGAAGTACAAATTTATAGGAAATAGGAATTTATGGGAGTTGCTTTTTTTTGTTTGGTTGAATAAAGGAATTGTAAATTCATGGGAAGTGATGTGGGAAGTCACTTACCTAAGGGAGGCTAGGTAAGCAATTTTTCCCATTATGTGGGAAGTTACTTCCTGCAGAAAGTAAATTCCTATGTTTTTTTTGTCAACCAAACAACAAGGAAATTCACACTTCCCAGGAATTAGCACTTCCTATGTTTTCTAGTTGTCAACCAAACGACCACTGATTAGTTGGCTTTAATTCTGAGTTCTGATTAGTTAATTTGTTGAGAGATTGGTGGGACCCACCAGTTCGGTTCCGGATTTATTAGCAATGCTTAATAGCAACATGACAACATCTATCAGATATTATTCTGATTTGAATATATGGATTAATTAAAAATGTATGACCTGATAGATTCCATTTTCTGAAGAATAACTGAATCTTTGTACATATTAGGAGGTTATCCGTGCGTATATTACTATACTTTTAATATGCTTAAATAATTTTTTTTTATAATTTTTTATATAATACAAATATATATATCTGAATGAAAATGGTGACAGATCAAAATGTTATACGTGTCATAATTAGTTAGATTATCTCCAAAAATATCTATATCTCCTAAAATAATAAAATAATAAAATAACAATATATATTAATTACTAATCACCTAACCCGTCATTCTACGTTGTACCTCACATATATATAACTTAACAAATTGTCACTCTAAATGTGACCCTGCTTGTCACTTTATTTGATTCGTCATATCCTTGAAAATTTTAGTCACATGTTAAACGGGTGATTATACCCTTAACCGGTTTGATCCATTCTAATCGTCCATTAATGTGTCTTTCGCTAATTAGAATTTAAAAGTTGAAAGTCTAACTTTCATTCGAATGGATATAAGAAATTGGGAGGACTAACCAGTCACCTTCTCAAAAAAAAAAAAGTTTATCAAGATGTGATACTTATAGTTACCAACGCCTATACCCACAACTATGTAGCCCTTATTATACTGCATGCATCTATTCCCACAAATATTCATCATCTATACCTAATTATATTTTGTTTTTCGAATGCAAATAGAATTTATTATAAACAACTAATAGTCAAATCTTCCATCCTTACATTAGCTAATTAGTTAACAATTGAAAATGTTAAAATGTTTATATGATATTCATTTTAGATTGCATTAAGTAAGATGAACGACCCATAGCGATTTTTATATGATATTTATTAATCACAACTCATTACTCTACATAACAAAAAAAAAATGAAAAAATAACCAACCATTACTTGACAGTGAACGTTACCTATGATCTTATCCAAAACTCAATGCAAAAATTAAAATGTTTCAAATCTATTTCATTCTAAAATAAAAATTAAAATATTATTTTGTAAAAATAAAATTTAATAATTTTTATTCTACTGGTACTAATTAATACTTTTATTATTTTTTTAACAAAAACTCTACCACCTCAAATGAGTTTTTGGTTATTATTAATTTTTTATTATTTATACTCATATGAGTTTTTGGTTATTATTATTTTTTCGTTATTTGTATCATTAACTACTCAAATAATGACATTGATTTAATAAAAGTCATTAACACTCCGTATTAATTTGACTCATTTATGTTTAATAATTATTCAAACCATAACTCATCTTATACAAAAAAAAAGGAAGAAAAAGTTTGAATTAAATGTCTTGGGTATAAGCCAACCGGAGAGTGACACTTATCAGCTCACCAACACTTATATATACCTGATATTGATGGTTGATATTATTATATCCGTACAGTATTTCATTATTTCTTTGTGGCTCTCAATTCATGCACGTATGCTCTCAATTCTTTTATATGGTTCAGATCACTTTTGCTAAGATCAACCGCTAATATAAAACTGTATTTTATGGTAATTTGCGATGGTTGATGATTATTCTAAATTTTTTGTTGGTACTTAATCTACATCCATGTTCATGAATCCATGCAATATGAATATATGATGAAATTTGGGGCTTCATGTATTGCTGCACAGTTGATCAGATTCAAGGATCCAAGTTTGTTGATGTGTATGTTACATTGTTACTCCCACTCTAGTTTTTTTGAGTTATTGGATGGCTCCACTGGTTTGACATTGATTAGATCTAATTAATATATCAACTTTTTTTTTTTTACAGAAACGATTTCTCTTTAAAGTTTACCTTATTTGTTTTTTACGATGTCATCTGAATATTTCATTTCATATAAAAACATACTCAGTTCTTTTCCTTTTTCGACACATTAGAGTGTTACTTCAATTTTAAATAGGTTAAATACCCTATTTTCTTACCACTTAATTATCTATTGAAAAAAGAAGGCAAAATAGACAAATATTTTGAAAGTTATTTCTCCCTTTGTCAGTTACATACATGTCACATCATTATTCAGGGGGAAAAAACTGTAGAGTGACTCCAGCCAATTTTTATTACCTGTGGATCAACATCATCATATCAAAGACAATTAAGTGCTTTGAGTAGTTTGTGATCCAAAGGTGGGTATATATCATGATTCAAAAGCAAGTCAAGGCCACCAAGAATTTATGTGTAATAATTTCAATCCCATTTTACCCAAACCACGCATATGATTAACTGTACTATTAATGTTTGTACTGATAGACATTTTACAGGAAAAAAAAGTTTTAGAATAGGTGTGATAATCTTCCAACTTCCAAGTGTATTAGTAGCACTACACACTCTCAATCTCATCATGGTTTGTCAATCAAACTTTTAGATTCCAATTTAAACTCGTATCAAATTCAAATTATCTTTTTGAGTTTTAGTAGCTGGAGAGTGATAGCCATAAATGTCTCGTGTCTGCTGGGTTTTAGGAACTATACTAGCCCATTGTTGATTATACGTTGGCGGGATCAGTGCTTGCGCTAATTTTTCAGCTAGTCTAATATGTTCACTGGTGAACACGAGAATCCGAACATGATGTAGCGGTGGTACATCGGACGCGGTTCACTTGCACCCTCTGTTTATATAGCAAAATTATATACACAGAATTATTGATCATAATAACAAGAAGAATAAGGCTGTAGCTACTTTTATTCAAGTCAAAAGTAGATGTCCACATCTAGGTATAATATTTGCAGAGATGCTTTAATTTGTTTTCTAAAGCTAAAAATTTTGTTGGAGGGTCACTAATCAACAATCATGCCATAATCTACTCGTGCAGATCCAGATGTAGACTGTTTTTTCTACCCTTCTTTCTTTTTAATTTTATTCTAATTTTGCTATAGATTTGCTCCAAAACCCTATGATCAGTAAAGAAGATATGGTGAGACAAACAAACATTCCATACTGACTCTTGTATGTACAATGTACATAACAGAGGAAAAGTTTTTACTACAACTTTGAAAGGAAATACTATAAACAACAAAATTCATCAAAATCACATAAACTTTCCCCATTATATTCCTCAACAAAACCACCAAAAATATAAATAAAAAAATGAAAAATAAAGAAAAAAAGAAATCCAATAATAATCAAAGATCAATTTTTGAGAGGGCCATTGGTGATTGCAGTAGCTGAAGATCTCTTGAAGTTTTCCATATGAGTAGTTTCATAAACAGGCAACCCACTTGAGCAAAACCCAGCAAATTCATAATCAATTTGAAGCTCAAAAAGATCAGAACTTGAATCACTTTCAGCCCCATCATCATCCAAAAATAATTCTTCCTTGAATTTGTTGTTGATTTCCCTCTTTTTCTTCTCTTGATTCCCATGACTTAAATTACTCTTATTGATGGGTTTCTCAACAATCCCATTTTTGATCTTGAATTTATCATCAACAACCCAATCTATATTATTTGACCCTTTAATTTTCTCATCCTTTTTGGTATTATTGTAATTAGACAAAGTAGCTAAAACTTCCTTATGATCACAAAAGCTTCTAAAATCCTTGTAAGATTTGATGGGTGTGTTGAGATTATTATAAGGAGGTGGAGTTCTAAACCCAGAGTTTGAAGAAGAATAAATGGATTTTGCATCAACAGCACTACTTGTAGACCTGAAATGACTAATGCTGCTCCTTCTTTTTCTTCTTCCACTTTGACTCTCATCATCATCCTTCATTGATTGTGTTGATAATTTTGATGATTTTTTCTTCTTGGAGCTTGTTTGATTGAAAAGTGAGTTCAAGAAGTGAGCAAGTTTACCACCAGGGGAACTTGGTTGTTTGTGTTTCTTGTCTTTGCTTTGTTGTTGTTGTTGTTGGGATTGAGTATTTGGGTGGTGGTAGTGATGGTGTTTTAAAGAAGGTATATCTAGGCTAATTCTTCCTCCCCTGGTATACCCTTCTTTTTCTTCTTTTGTCACCATCTTTGGGTTCATTTTTGCACCACCTACAAGGGTATAGTTGTCATTGTACTCCGAGAAGTACCGGGCCGCCTCAAACACGTCGAGCTCGCCGGAGCCGTTTCGCCGGTGGGAGGGCTTCCCTGTCATGGACATACTTGAATGCTTTTTTCTTTTTCTTTTTTTTTGTAATTAGATTTTTTTTTTTTTTTTTTTTTTTTTTTTGTGTGTGTGTGTGTAGGAAGGTAGGAGAGGTAGTGCAAGGGGGAGATGGAGGGAGAGAGGTGAGAATTTGAAATGATTGGGAGAAATGGGAAGAAAGAGTGCTTTATAACAATAATAATCAAAGGGAGTGCCTGTAATGTAAGGAAAAATGATGAAAGGAGGGCATGCATATAATGAGGATTTATGGTATGGTAGAGATTTATTGTGCTTTACAAATAGGAAGATTTATAGAACAAATTAAAGGGGGTGAGAATTATGGGGGGTCATACACTTTTATTCTTTCCCAAGTGTTAGTGAAAGATAACAGATATATGTTGGGGATTGTGGGGAGCATAGTGCTCTGTCACCTTGGATTCTTTGTAGGCAGTCAGGCAGATACAGAATCACTACACTATTTGTGTTAAACTTTGAATTGATAGTAGGACAAAGAGGGGCATGTGTTAAAGTCCAGAAGATATATACTCCCTTTTAATTTGTTTTTAATTAAGTTCATTGAATTTAGGGTGATAATTTGTTCGATTCAGTTCATTTACATATTTGTGTAATTAATTTGTTTTTGGAATAGAGGTCATATAGATCACTATCGTTTAGCTTTCCAATCATCAAGAATATCAACGTTTAGTTTTGGCCACACAAACTATTAACGTTCTATTTTCTGGTCGTCTACGTCACTTTTATAAGGTGGAGGAATATAATGAGAAAGTGAGATACATCATACATACACAATCTCCACCATAGCAACTGGATAGTCTTTTTGTACTATAAAAGATAATTTAATAAGTCTTGTATAAGGCCGCCTCACCTTGATGACATCATGCTTGTATGAGAGGCCTCACATTGAGGTCACCTCCTACGAGATTTTGTGAACATAATTATATTGTAAAATAATTATTATTATTAAGTTTCCATAATTAACTTAAAATTACATATCATAATAATGGTATTTCGGCTGTGAGCAAATGTGGGTAAGGATCCTCTGTTGTTCCTTCATGAACAACAGAGGTGTATTTCATGTGATCTCACTGGTCACTATTGGATTGGTTTTCATCTTTTCTGGGTCATTGGGTTGCAGGAAGAGTTTATAAGGTTGTAGGAGAGAGATAGAGAGAAAAGAGACTGATTATCTACTGTAGCAGTAGAGGATCCGAACTCAGCAAATATAGGAGGGAATGAAACCCGTTAAAAACACTATGCTGCATGTATCCATTGTCAACATCATACATGGAAGATGGGACCATTTTTGGGATGGAAGAACAGTTTTGGCGGTACACCATGCAACGCTGAGGTATATATAGACAACTAGTATATATCAATCGTGCACCAAATTCTTAGAATGATAAGCTCACCAAAAGTTTGGTTTTGTAACAATTTAAATGTTGCCTCACAGTATTTATAGTATTATACTCGTAAATGGCATGCCAATTGCCAACGACATTAGTGCAGGGCATGTGAAGGACTAAAACAACAACAATTTCTTGAAGTAGTGTCATCAAAGTTTTGCTCTTCCATATCCACTCTTCATTTCGTATCATGGACCACTAAGGTTAATCCGTTCACAATGAATCAATTTTCCCGCTATCCACTAATGGATGCATGTCTTAGCCTAATGATTAAGACTGAGGTGATGGTATATTAGACTATAAGTTTGAATCGCCCTTCCCTACATATATATGTATATTATACTAACCTTTACGCCTCATATGACCGAAAATTTCCATCTATCCAAAGACCCAACCTATAAACTTAGGGGAAAACGAAAACCTATGATCTATGCTTGCAAATATATACAAGTAACATTTGTATCATTCAAGGCATGCTTGAAATGAGAGTAATGCATTAAGTGTTAGGGAATATTATTCTAGTACTCTGAGGAACTAGATTAGCATATATTATAGAGATTGTGTAATCTAGAGTTTTCATAACACTAGGACTCACTACCTATAAATAGGGATCGATTACATCAATAATAATCAAGCATTCTATTATCTCACATGATATCAAAGCGATTACTTTCTTGGTAGTAAAAAAAAAAACCTAGCTTCCGCTCCGCCGGTGGCGGACAATTACCAGTTTTCCTTCACCATTGATCATCATCCCACCGTACTCCTTCAACCTCCTTATTTCCACTTTAATATTCCACTTTTATTTAATTAAAAGTCCACACTTTTTCCTTTTACAATTTCCATCTCTGCCAATGTTAGGTTCTAGCATATGGTTCTAGCAGATTTGCTTGTGATTACGAAACTTGTTCATCCAAGCATATGGTGATAATTATTGCCATATAACTCATCCTCTCAAACCAGCCTCTGTCTCATCTTCTCCAGTGTTGTGAAGTGCAATCCGGTGGTCCATTGTGTGTGTTGTGGTGGCCTACTCCTACCTTGGATTTTTTGCCGTGAATTACCTTCTCCTTCTCCCTCTTCCTCTCTCTCTCTCTCTCATGGCCTCACGGCATCAACCAAGTAGTCTTCTCTATCTATCTCTCTTCCTCTATCTTTGAGTCTATTGTAGTCCTTGCCACACATCGGTTGCCAGTCTCACATCGGCCTCCTTTCTCCAAGTGCCCTGTTTTGCTTCCGCTGCCAAACCACGCACTCTTCTATCTTTCCTGGTTGGCTATGCAGCAGTGACTACAAGCTTCGGCGACAACACGAGAGCTTCATGACGGCTACAATAATTATTATTCATGCTTGGTTGCGTTACAAGATTTTCATATATTTACTCTACTTTTTTTCAATTATGTCTTTTGTAATCTCCAATCGTAGCGTCCGTTCATCTACCGCTACGATTGCGGGAGAGTGTTAGGGAATATTATTCTAGTACTTTTAGAAATATTATTCTAGTACTCTTAAGAATATTATTCTAGATTAGTATATATTATAAAGATTGTGTAATCTAGAGTTTACATAACACTAGGACTCCCTACCTATAAATAGGGATTGATTACATCAATAATAATCAAGCATTCTATTATCTCACATTAAGGGAGTAATGGGTTAGAGCAAATTAAAGGATAAACTAAGATGGTATATGTGGTTAAGGTACTATTACCCTCAATATATTATTAAAGGGGAAAAATAAAGGAAAAAGGGGAGAAATTGTTAGCCTAGCAGGGGAGGGTGGTTATTAACTATCCCCCCCCTCCCGCGCGCAAATGGGGGTTAATTACTAGTATCAACCTTCACTCCTTAATTAAAATATTAACACCCATCACCACCTACACGGCTCCACCTCTCATTTTTCTTAAATCTTTCTCATTATTCCCTTATTAATACATTACTTTTATTTCAAACATGCCCTTAGTGTAATGTTATAATTTATTTTGGGTTTGAATCGCATGTTCACCCTAAATGTAATTTGGCAAAATCTAGTTCTGTTAGCCGAATTAATCCACGAAGAATAAAGTGCTCTCAACAAATAGTGTTTTGATTCACAAGTACTTTGCTTGAGGCCCAAGGGACACATCACTCACATACACTAACCACATATTTTGATCCAAACATTGCCACCTCTTCATGTCCTATGGTAGCAGGAGATAATGGGTTCATCATATCAGCAATTTGAAGACATATGATATGAATATATGTATATAATGTCCAATATCTTAGGTCCATGAAGGGTTCACATCAACAAGAATACATAGACCAAATTTGTCATAAGCCACATGCATGAGTGGATAATTGAGTTGGGCTTCTGCCTTGTAACAGTCACGGCGGCCAAGCCAATGAAAATAAGACAGGTGGCGTCGCTTGCATGACTAGACGCCTAGATGTCTGTCTTCATCCTAGCTAGTAAACAACTTAATAATTTTTCTTGGAGGGGATAGGGTTATATTACTCCATGTTAGATTGCTTTCCTTTAGTGTAGACCATGCATTATAAAGTTTCACTGTGTGGTTGTAATTATTTCAAGAGTCAAATCTCTCATTAAGTTATTTAGAAGGGCTTATTTTGAGGATGCTAAATAAGGAGCTTGGTTTTTTCTGACGAAAATGAAGATAATGGCCCCAAATTGGATTCTGTTCAAAGACAAAAGGGACCGCACTCTGTCCCTATCTTTGTGTACTATACGTCTTTGGCATTGCATTAACCAATAGTGCGATTTCCTCGTTTGTCCTTTTACTTATTTATTATTTATATTTGAAATTGCAAGAAAGCCGTGAGGTCGATCTTATATTATTGGTAGAGACGAGTAGAGGATGCGCCATTGTGTTATAATCCACCATTCCACCCAAGTTCTCATCATTTGTCCCGACTTATGTAATGTATTGTAAGTAACCCTTTGTTTGATAGTTTAGGGTGTGATTCTTAAAAGGTGGATCATCTTTACATTGTGTTTCGTGGGATATAATGGATTGATGGTAGCTTCCTCTTATGAAGTATTAAGTGTCTTGATTCCTTATTTCACCTCAAGTATCTATTCAAGATGCTCAACGCTGCGACTTTGACACTTACATTTCATATTAATTTAAGAAAAAAACATGAACAATGAACAAATGCTTGTACTTGAAACTAGCTAAACAGCTGTGGTTGAATTCAATCTCTTCAACTTCTCCTTGAAATATTCGGTAAATTTCAATTTAATTCAGCAAATTTCAGGTCTGTTCAGTACAAAAAGTTCAGTTCTGAAAAATTCATTTCAACTCGGTAAATCAAAGTATAATTTTACTCATTGTAGTTGTGAATTCAGTAAAAATGAGTTCTATTCAGAAAAATTTAGTTAAGTTTAATAAATTACAGATAAGTTTATTATTGTAAAGATAAGTTTATTATTGTGCAGATAAGTTCAATAAAAAGAAGATGAAAAGAACAGAGTCTAAGTCGAATTTGTACATACTGAATATCCATCCTTAACATAGACATTAGTTTGAGTTAAACTTGACCTTGGACTTGTGGCCCATTGTTCAGACTGAAATGCACAGTGGTTTTGGGCTTCGAGACCTCAATTACTCCGTTCGAGTCCAAATTGGAGGGCCCAATTCTCTGTCTAATGTTGTGACACAAATTGGACAATATTCAACTTTGTTCTATACTTTCAACATATAGAGGCAAAACAATTGCTGACAATATAGTTGGCGTGGGTTCCATCAATCCATCTCGGACAATTCCAAATGGAGATAAGAAGATGAGATAAAGCTTTGAATTAGATATGACATAAAGTATGTAACACTCCTTTTTATTGGATAACAATTTGATTTAGTTTTTTGGTTTTATATCAGGTATATTTACCGTTGATCACAGTAATTATTTCTCGCAATGACTGGTAGACACTTCAAATGGTGGGACAATGAACTAAGAAATTTAAAACTACTCAATGATCAAGGCGAAATTCGACGCTATTCAATTTAATTTGGACACCATGCCTTCGTTTTAAACTTTTAATACAGTTAATAACGATTGCTATATCATATCTGCGAATTTTGTAATTGACATGGATCTTCTTTAGCATCTTATTTTACTTGTGCTTGTGTCCAAAAATTCGTTATCATACACTATTTTACTATGTCAAAAAAAGTCATATCTCTAAATTTATAGGACCAAAATATCGTACTTGTGTATTCAACAAAAGGTGAGTATGTTGCAATTATGCATTGATCATCCAAAATTCTGCGGTACTGTTTATTGCTTTTTCGTATAGATTTATGTGCATGACCTATCCATCTGCTCAAAAATAAAATACCTAATTGTGGAAATACTATACCATTTTTTATTTTATTTTTTTCGGTGTAAGATGGATAAGCCTTAAATTAACTAAGTACAACCTTACGTGGTCTAGTCACTTGTTCAAACAACATGGAGTTAAGGCTAGAAGGAGCATTATCAAACTAACAAACTTTCTCTGTTTGATCACAATCCATATTTGCCAACCAATCCGCAACTTGGATATTTGGTTAATGATCTGGGTGGTAAATTGTCTATCAACTTTCCAGATACTTTTGTCCCAATCTTCTGTTAAGATCTTTTGCATGTATGGTATATATGATCAACGTGGCCAAACAAAGAGCACATCTAGTACCCCTGACCTTATAATCTACACTAGTGTTTCCTAAACAGGTGCATAGTGTCATGGCCTCTCCTCGAAAACCCAATCTCATAAATCTCTCACTAAAAATCTAAAGAATAAGTTTCAAAATGTTAAGTAAACTAGCCGTTAAAAAACAAATAATTTTCAAAAGGTTAATTGGCCCATGCAGGTCTCGAACCTACGATCTTCGCTCTAACCAGTTAAGCTAATAGGCCATTATAAAATGATATTTAGATAACATTATAAGACCTGTAAACCAGACAGCACAATGACCTGAAGCCCACCTAAGCCTTGCTCCAGATTAGCCTGCAATCAAAATATATATATAGAGAGAGAGAGAGAGAGAGAGAGAGAGAGAGAGAGAGAGAGAGAGAGAGTCCAGATCTGGTGTGAACCTCTGAATATATGCGAACTGTACCAACCAAAACGCAAAGCCACCCACCTTGTTGCTCACTGCCAATAACTCCATTTTCCAGCCAGCCGTGAGCATAATGGTAGTCGCCGGCAAGGTCGTCCTTGTAGGCTTCGTTTCTGTGAGCATTTTGTAGATCTAGAAGACAAGTTTGATTTTGGGGATATCAACACTGAAATTGGAACAACGTATGCTAGTTTGAATGGGGACCTTGACAGTGGCAATCCTAGTGGTGGCAACTCGCCGGAGTAATGGGATGTCGCCGGTGGGGCACCAACCGGCGTCGAGTGGCTAGTTGGTGTGCAGGTCACGTGGTTGACGCAGAGGTGGTGCTGAACCGGTGGTGGGGCAGTGGTTGTTGGGTGAAGAGGAGAGAGAAAATGTTTTAAAATTAAAATTGGTTCAATTACAGTACTGCCATTAATGATGGGTGAAAGACAGCCATTAGATATGGGCATGATGAGATGCGATCACAACCCTTAATTTTTGAAACGAATGGTCCAGATTGTGAGTTCGCATATAATTGTAGTTCACACCGAAACCTGATATATATATATATATATATATATATATATATATATATATATATATATATATATATATATATATATATATATATATATATATATATATGGCATTTTATGGGAGCAATGAGATCTGTCACGTAGACGAGAATTTTAATAGCGCGCCATTTAAGCGAGAATAAAGACAAAAAATATTGGTTCTAAAATATTTAGGAGTCTTAGTATCCTAATGGAGAAGAAAATAGAATTTGAGTAGGAAACTTAACAATAGTCGTGATAATATCCAATCTTTTATCCCTTTAAAAATCAAAATAAAAACCTATGTGCCTATATAAGCACTCTAATTTTCCCAACCCATGTACGTTTTTTTTGCTTTGCATTGCCTTGCTTCGTCCTAATTATCGTGTTTAGTGATTTGCTTCTCTCCTTTTTCTTTTTTTGCTAATTAGCCATGTTATTGTTCTTTTGTAGGCATATTGTTTCTGTGATCAACAACTGATGTCTGTGGACATTTAACGTCAAGCAAAGGTACATCTACAGTTCTATATATTTATTTGTTTTCTCATAGCTATTATTGTCAGTGTTTTTTTTGCAAATAAAGGTATTTCGTCTACACCATGGTCATGCCTTTTATTCTTTGTGCAAAGGTATTTTATCATAGCTACTGTGAGTTTTCTTGCCCATTCCATTCACTTATTAATATTTTTGTATATGCATATAAAAAATATAAAATATTACCCCATGTTTTGGTGAAAGTTTGCCATAGTTAAATTGCTAGAAGTCTGCATATCTCTTCTAATGCCTACTTATCTTAGCTTTTTGCTCATAAGAGGTGTATATATACGTATAAGGGCATAAAAACGGCATAAAAGTGTCTGACTTCTTTTGTTTTCCTTCTTTTACAGGATTTTGGCTTCACAAGGTGAAGATTTCTTACTGGTGAGATCTTCTTAATTGTATTGGTGTTTTTTTTTTTGTTGTTGTCAATTATCACTATGATGATCAAACAATATTTTTATATGATGAAAATTTAATCCCCAGTATTCAATATATAAGCCGTACTTTTCCAACCCCATTGTGTTTTTTTTCTTTATTTATGGTTTTGCTTCTCTCTTCCTATTGTAATTGTTGTACATAAGCTCTCATTGTTTTATTGTTATATTTGTTAGTTGTAAACTAATTTCAATTAATTTAAGAAGGTTATTAACTTAACTAAAACTTATTTTTTGCAGCTTTTGGTGTAATAAATTAAAATTGTTGAAGAATGACAATGTCTACATTATTTTTTTTGCTAACTATTCATTCAAATTAAGTTTTTAGCTTTTATATATAATTTATGTACCTACAAATAATGACTCTATTGTTTTCCATGTAAGGAATTTGTATATAATTTTATTATGTTGAATATTTATTTATTTCCGTTTCATGCATGGTTAAATATATGACTCTATATATTTGCATGGAGTGAGTAATAATACAGAGCATATCAATATCTCTTGCTTGATTGAGTAGAAAGAATGTTCCACTGAAAGGGATTAGATAAAGTGTAATTTTTAATATTAATAAAATTGTAACGAATTACGCCGCTTTTTCATATGCAGTTTATGAACATTATTTTAGGAAGTATAAAGTACAATATTATCTAAACTTTATTAAGGGGTGTGACAGGAGTACAATAAGAACCATTTTTAGATTTATAAGTTATGGGCTAATATCTGTTACGGGCTAATTTTTTGTTACTTTATTGATGCATTCCCAAATCCCAATTATTATATTTCTTTTTGGATTTACATTAAGGCCCTGTTCTTTTCGTCGATTACATGCTGCATTCCGTTCCGTTCCATTCCAATCTGTTCCGTTCTGTTCCGTTCCGCGACGCATTCTGTACTTCATTTTGTCTCACATATTTTTGAATTATCCGCGCCGCGCCGTTCCGTTCCGTTCCGTTCCTCGCCGTCCCGCACCATTCCGTTGAAGAGAACAGGGCCTAAGCAATTTTGTTTATGTATTGCAGGTTTTGAATTAGCACTACGTGGTTATACGTTAATGGAAAATGTAGAGGAATCGGCCCTGTTCTCTTCAACGGAATGGTGCGGGACAGTGAGGAACGGAACGGAACGGAATGGCGCGGCGCGGATAATTCAAAGATATGTGAGACAAAATGAAGTACAGAATGCGGCGCGGAACGGAACGAAACGGATTGGAACGGAACAAAACGAAACGGAACGGAATACAGCATGGAATCGACGAAAAGAACAGGGCCGAAGTGTCTTAGCATACTTCAATTTGTTATGCGATGCGTAGTTGATTTTGAATTTTTGATTAGGATTGTAAATAAAAATAGAGAGCCATGTTACAACTTAAATGATTATAAAAGAATTAAAAATAGAAACCTTATATGATTCTTTATAAAATAATAATATATGATTCAAGAATATATAAATTAAGTAATTATGCTTAATCCGTGCATCGCATTGATTTTTAAACTAGTATATTATATTAAAGCTAGCAAACTCTAATCCGATAGTGAAAATCCGACCCGACCGGAAAAAAAAAACCAACAAAAACTAACTTGGTAACTCGAAATCCCAATAAAAGTTTACACAAAGCGCATTCAAACTCGCCAAATTAACTTCACCGAATCTGAGCCCCGACCCTTTTTCGTTAAACAATAAAGGTTATTCCCCTTTTTTCCCGTTATCCTTCTGTTTTTGGTTCCATTACCATTGCATTTTTTTTTGCATGAACAAGGCAAGTGGTTTGATATGCAAAACAAGTTTTAGCAAAAATACACAAACCAAGCACAGATTATATCACAAGCATACAGAAAGAGAGTGCTCTAAGAATTTTTAATTAAAGTGATATTTTTATACAACTAAAAGGATTACAGTATGTTTTGTGTGGACTTAGTCCACTCTGGACTAAGTAATTTTGAGGGATGACTACAGGTGAAGTAGGAGGATTAATAGACTATGGGCATGTTCTTTTCAACTGGCTTCCAGTTTTGTCCAGTTTTCACCAGTTACCAGTTACAAAATACAGTTTTGTCCAGTTTTGCCCAGTTTTGTCCAGTTTTAATAATAATGATGACAACAACAACAACAATAATAATAATAATAATAATAATAATAATAATAATAATAATAATAATAATAATAATAATAATAATAATAATAATAATAATAATAATAATAATAATAATAATAATAATAATAATAATAATAATAATAATAGCCTACTATTTTCTAAGGCGACCCCCGAGGCAGCGTCTACTATCCGAGATATTTTTGCTTTATATGAGGGTGCTTCGGGTTAGATGGTTAGCTTGGAAAAATCGAAGGTTTCTTTCAGTAAAGGTGTTGATCTTAGGGCTCGTGAACTGGTGGTTGGTATTCTTGGGGTAGCGATCGTCGAAGATTATGATCGCTATCTGGGGCTTCCGACTACTATTGGGAGATCTAAGAAGGCTCTGTGTGGTTCGTTAAAGAGAGATTGTGGAAAAAACTTCAAGGTTGGAAAAGCTTACTGCTGTCCAAAGCGGGTAGTAATGATAAAGGCGGTGGCCTAAGCATTCCCTACCTATGTTATGAGTATTTTTAAACTGCCAGTAAGTTTTTTTTAATGAAGTTAGATCCATGTTTTCTCAAATTTTTTGGGGTCAAAAAAAAGATGAGAAAAAGATACATTAGGTTTCTTGGGGTAATTTATGTCGACCGAAGGGTGAAGGTGGATTGGGGTTTACGTGATATGCGTATGTTCAATTGGGCACTGCTAGCTAAACAATTGTGGAGGCTCATGAACGGCGCATGTGGGCTGCTTGGGGAGATGCTCAAGGCGAAGTATTTTCCAAATGGCGACTTTCTCTCAGCAAATATTGGGAGCAATCCGAGTTATTCATAGCGTGGTATTTGCGAAGAATGGGTTCTGCAAAAGGGTATGTGCTGGAGAATTGGGAATGGTGTACGTGTGAAAATCTGGGGTGACACCTGGTTTCCTAGGAACGGTTCGCACAAAGTCATTTCTCCATCGAATTCACGTGCTCGCGAGACCCGGGTTAGTTGGCTGATTGATTATGGTGCTAAGGCTTGGCGTGAGGATAGGCTACGTGTAACACCCCCGAATTCGCAACGATTTCCTGGGAACCATCGACGTCGCTATCCACGACTCGACACCGCTGAACCGTCCCAAACCCGGGGTATGCTACTGCAACATTTATCGCTAAGGAATAAATGCTAAGCAGAAAGGAAAAACTAGGTATCAAAGGAAGCATCTAAACAAACTACACATTAATATCAGAGTTGCCTATCAAGTGAACTTAAGACCGTTAAAGTATTATTACAACTTTGCCTTCATGGGCACAAACCAAAAATCCCAACAATCCAAACTAACTAATAAACAGTAGTTCTAAAGGAACAACCCACATTAACACTTCAAGCTATCCGTCCTCACTCGGCTACACCTGCACTTTGGTTTCCGAGACGGAAACAAGTTACAGAAGAAAAGAAAAGAAACAAAAGAAAACAAAAATCAGATAAACTGAATAAACGTCGTCCATACCTAGTAAAAACACTTTCGCAAACCTTACCTGGGTTTTAGAAGAATCATTGAAATTCATTTTCATGCACAAGTAATCATACAATCAAGCACACGCAAACTCGATATTCAATTACACGCAATTCTTGCTTTAGTGATCATTCGAACACAAATAGATAAACCATCTTGATTAGAGAAATAAGAGAGCGAATAGAACAGCGATTACTCATACTGTTCATAGATAGATATAGACATGCCATGGACTTACTCTAGTGTATACTCACACTGCCTCTAACATAATAATCGATATGTAGAGAATTAAACGATGGGGAATGATCCGTCCTGAACACACTACGAGGTGTCCATAAAAAGTAACTTGGGAATCACGCATCCCTAGCTTAGACTACATCAATTAGATGAGTCTTGATTGCTTGACTAGTCCTAGGGATCCATTAGGAGTCTTATTCTCATTTAATTCAATTCACATACTTGCATTGATTGACCTAGTGGTACAACGTGACCACGACATACTACTTCATTTCATACTCATGATAATGAATAATAATAACGATGATAACGACATAAATGCGTACTATCATAATTATGCTTCACATATGTCTAACGAAATTTCAGCAGCACTTCGGCAGTAAATCATGATATCCAAAAATTACACTTTCACAAATAAACATCAAGAAGTATTAGTAGGTGCTCATTAGCACTCAATAATAGCCCATTCCAATTAGCATATATATATATATATATATATATATATATATATATATATATATATATATATATATATATATATATATATATATATATATATATATATATATATATATATATATTATCATAATAATACTAGAAATTCAACATCGCCATACATGCTCAATAATTAGCATATGAACTAATTAATTAACTAAACTTCATAAACTTGTCATACTCAATATAATTCATATTTACAGCGAAGAATATATTTCTAATTCTCATAATTAACGACAATATAATTTAATCATGCTTCGCATACTAAATTCACAATAATTTATCAATTAGCACATAACACATCAAAATCATTTTGATGGGGGTTTGGAAAGAGGTAGGCATAATTGATTACCTAAAAAATGCTCACTACGCAGTAGGTAACCTTTTTAATCACAACCCGATCACGCTTGTCCGTTTGGTCCTAATTAAAAACAATTACCGAGACATAATCAGTAAATACGAAAATCCAAACAGTACTGAAACTGTAAACTAGTATTTTTATTAAATTTTTTGATTTATTCCAACCAATCTAGGCTTTTGAAAATCTAGATTCGGGTTTCAAACGAGTACAGAAAAATAATAACAGTTATTGAAAAATACTGAAAATACGAAATTAATTAAAACGAAATTATTAAACGAAACCCTAATCGGTTTTTCGAGTCTAGGCCTTGATACACCAAGCATGGGGACCCACGACCTAGCCCATCACCAAGACCACCACCCACCGACCACCATGGTCGGCGGTGGCTCGCCGGAGCACCGGCGACGGAGGAGAGAGAGAGCGCGCGAGAGAGAGAGAGAGAGAGAGAGAGAGAGAGAGAGAGAGAGAGAGAGAGAGAGAGAGAGAGAGAGAGAGGACCCCGCCACGTCAGCCACTCGCCGGCGACCACCCAGGCGCGGCTTGGTGGCGCGGCGGTGGCGTGACAGTCGCGAACCAGAAAAACATGGGAGGGGGCGAAACAGAGCACGGAAGGGAGGAAGAGAGAGAGAGAGAGAGAGAGAGAGAGAGAGAGAGAGAGAGAGAGAGAGAGAGAGAGAGAGAGGGGGGATTACCGGCGGGGGAGAGGAGGCCGGTGCTGGGCCTGGTGGCCGGAGACAGCAGGGAGAGGGAGAGAGAGTGAGTGTGCGGTGGAGAGAGAGAGAGAAAGAAGAGAAAGAATAGCGTGGGAGAAAGAAGAGAGAATTTGGGGTTTTGGCTCAGTTTTTGCAACTGATCAACTGGCCCATCTCTTAGCTTATATGGGTGGCTAGTCAATGAAAGTCAAAACCTACTAGACCTAGGACAAATTTTCTGATTTAATTATTAATTAAAACAATTAAAACTAATTAAAAGCTAATTAAAACCAATTAAAACAATATTAATAAACCTTATTCATATACAAAACAATTTTAATTAAATCCTCTCAATTTGATAATTATAACTCCCGAAATTTCCATAATAATAATTAATATTATTATGGCTTAATTTGAGTAAATCGAATCGTTAAATAAATATACGATTTAAATCTCCGAAACTATTTATAAATGTATTATAAATCGATATTATAATTATAGAAAATATTAGGGTATCACATTCTACCCTCATTAAAAAAAGTTTCATCCCGAAACTTGAAACATGAAGTAATCACTTCTTAACGACGAAACAAGTTTACCCATGCGAAGGTATAAAACGATTTTAGGACAACGACAATGCAATGCGTGTACTACGGTTGTGATCTACGTCGATTAGGAATGCAGCATGCAATGCTAGAACATGCAACTTGTGCAAAGCGGTAAACAAAAGACGAATTTACTAGGTGTGACATTCTTCCCTCCTTAAAAAGGGTTTCGTCCCGAAACTCAAATGAAATTAGTACCTTCGATAAAGAGTTCTGGGTACTTCTCACGCATCATGGATTCAGCTTCCCATGTTGCTTCTTCTTAACCATGACGGGGCCAAATAACTTTCACAATCGGAACATTCTTTGTTCGAGTCGAGCTCTCTTTGCGGTCGGTGATCTTGATTGGGCGTTCTTCATACGTCAAACTCTCATCAAGTTCGATCGTTTCAGGTTGAACGACATGAGTTGGATCATGTACGTATCGCTTCAGTTGAGAAACGTGAAACACATTGTGGACTTTTTCAAGTTCCACAGGCAAAGCTAAGCGATAAGCAACCTCGCCAATCCTTTCTAGGATCTCGTAAGTTCCAATGTAACGAGGACTCAATTTCCCCTTACGACCAAAACGAATAACGCCCTTGGTAGGAGATACTCGCAAAAGTATCTTGCTTCCCACCTCAAATTCTTCACGTCAACGACCTCTATCTGCATACGATTTCTGGCGATCTTGTGCACTTCGCATCTTCGTTTGAATCACTTTCACAATGTAGACAGTCTGCTGGATCATATCAGGACCTAAAACTGCAGTCTCGCTAATGTCGTTCCAACATACAGGCGATCTACACTTCCTACCATACAAGGCTTCATATGGTGCTCGATCGATGCTCGAATGATAGCTGTTGTTGTAAGAAAATTCGATCAATGGAATGTGTTTATCCCACGAACCTTGATATTCGAGGGCACACGCTCGAAGCATATCCTCTAGAGTCTGGATTGTTCTTTTCGTCTGGGCATCTGTTGCAGGATGAAAAGCGATACTAAACTTCAATTTGCTTCCGAAAGCTTCTTGTAATTTCTGCCAGAAGTGAGAGAGAAACCTCGAGTCTCTATCAGAAACAATATCTTCAGGTACACCATGAAGTCTCATGATTTCCTTGACGTACGCGTCAGCCAGTTTCTCCATTTCCCACGTGTCATGCATTGGGATAAATCTCGCAACTTTTGTAAGACGATCTACAACAACCCAAATAGAGTTGTTCTTCTTCTGTGTCAAAGGTAAACCCATGACAAAATCCATAGAAATCGAATTCCATTTCCAAGTAGGAACTTCCAGTGATTGTACCATTCTGCCTTGTCTTTTGTACTCGATCTTGACTTTCTGACATGTCAAACACTTTGCTACAATTTCCGCGACTTCTTGTTTCATTCCCTTCCACCAGAACACTTGGCGAAGATCTTTGTAAAGCTTGTCTCCACCAGGATGTACAGAATACGGCGTATTGTGAGCTTTGCCCAAAATCTGACTTTTGATAACTGGGTCATTGGGTACGCAAACACGTTCTCAAAACCTCAAAATTCCATCATGGCCCAAAGTGAAGTCCTCGGACCTACCTTTGTCTTTGTGGTTTAGAATCCGCTGAAGATCCTCATCACCACTCTGTCTATCTTTAATCTCTTCTAGCAATGTTGGTCAAACAGTCATATGTGCTAAGGTACACTGAACGTCACCTTGGAACACAATTTCCACCTCGAGACCTTGCAAAGTACGTATGATCTACTTAGGAAGCACTAATGCAGTGTTTAAAGTATGTCGAGTCTTCCTATTCAAAGCGTCAGCGACTACGTTCGCTTTACCCTTATGGTACTAGATATCGATGTCGTACTCCGTCAAAAGTTCTAGTCATCTCCTCTGGCGCATGTTCAACTCTTTTTGCGTAAAGATGTACTTGAGACTCTTGTGATCAGTGAACATCTTGATTGCGGAACCATACAGGTAGTATCGGTCAATCTTCAATGCAAATACGACAGCAGCAAGTTCCAGATCGTGTGTAGGATAGTTATCCTCATGCTTCTTCAGTTGTTGTGAGGCGTAAGCCACGACCTTTCCGTGTTGCATCAAAAAAAACCCTAAGCCATGCTTAGACACGTCACTGTAGACTTCATATCCTTCTGTTCCTGACGACAATGTCAAAATAGGTGCACTCGTAAGACATTTCTTCAACTCTTGGAAAGCAGTCTCACACTTGTTAGACCATACAAACTTTGTCGTTTTCTTCATCAAGTTCGTGATCGGCTGCGCAATCTTTGAAATACCTTCTACAAACCTTCTATAGTAGCCAGCAAGTCCAAGAAAACTCCGAACTTCGGTCACGATCGTCGGTCTTGGCCAATCTGTAACAGCTCGAATCTTCTCTGGATCTACGGCTACACCATCCTTAGACACCACGTGTCCTAAGAAAGATACCGTGTCTAACCAACTCTCACACTTAGACAACTTGGCGTAAAGTTGATGTCTTCTCAGAATCTCCAAGACAGTATGTAAATGTTGTTCATGCTCCTCGGTGTTCTTCGAGTAAACCAGAATATCATCGATAGAGACTACAACAAACTGGTCTAGGTAAGGCTGGAACATACGGTTCATCAAGTCCATAAACTTTGCAGGCGCATTCGTCAACCCAAAATGCATCACAGTGAACTCGTAGTGCCCATACCTCGTCCTAAACGCTGTCTTCGCAATATCAGGCTCAAAAATCCTCAATTGATGGTATCCTGATCGTAGGTCTATCTTTGAGAAAATAGACGCACCACGCAGTTGGTCAAACAGATCGTCAATTCTGGGAAGTGGGTATCTATTCTTGATCATAATCTTTTTCAACTCGCGGTAGTCAATGCACAATCTCATACTACCATCCTTCTTCCGTACAAACAAAACAGGAGCACCCCAAGGCGATACACTCGGATGTATGTATCCCTTTTCTAACAATTCCTCAAGTTGTGTTTTCAGTTCCTTCATCTCAGTAGGTGCCATACGATATGGTGCTTTCGAAAATGGTGCAGAACCTGGAGCAAGGTCGATCGTAAAGTTGATAATGCATTGTGGAGGCATTCCGGAAATCTCTTAGGCTTGACCACGGCTCCTCGATAAGTAATCCTCTTACCTTTAGGTCCTCGCAAAGAAACGCGTTGTTCGAAGCACTCTATCTTAGCCCTGTACTTGTACAACCAATTCATTCCCAAAATAACGTCAAAATCACCCAATTCGAACTGAATCAAGTTCGCCGGTAGCTCGGAACCAGCGATCTTAATTGAACACTTCTCATACAACGAATTACAATTAACATTCACCCCATTTGGCATCGTAATGTTCGCCCTATACACTGAACTAGGTTCTAGGCCTATCTTAGATGCAAAGTTCTTAGAAAGAAAAGAATGCGATGCACCACTATCAAACAAAACAAAAGCGGGAAAAGAATTAACAAGAAAAGTACCAGCGATCATGTTCGGGTTTGCTTCTGCTTCATTACGATTCATCACAAAAATTCTGCTATTAACCCCTCTATTGTTGTTGTTATTGTTCGGCGCGGGATTAACAGTTGCAGGAGCTTGTGCCTGGTTGTTCACGGCAGGAGCAGCGTTGTTGCGGTTGTTGTTGTTGTAACTGTCGTTTCCACGGTAGTTACCACCATTACCACGATAGCCATTGTTATTACCACCACAATTGTAGTTGTTATCGCGGTTCTACCCGTTACCATTCCTACCTCGGCTCCAACATTCAGAAGCTCTATGACCCGGCTTGTTGCATTCATAGCAGTGCAACACGTCAACTAGACAGTTCTTACCAGCATGCGTCTTGTTACAACGAGTACAAGGCGTATTCCTTCTAGCCATTATCGTAGCTCGATGACTATTCGAGTCACGATTTCTATTTTCATTGTGGTTCTGACCACCTTGGTAATTGTTGTTGCCATTAGGCCTTGGCCTCTTGTCACCATTGTTCGACTGTGATGGATTGGGCCTTCGTCGCGCTTGTTCTTTCCCAAATGCGTGTCACGACGTCCAACAATCCTCTCCAGGTTCAGGGCCTTGTCATAAGATTCTTGAAAAGTAACGGATTGTCCAGCTACAAAACGTTGAATGTCCCATTTCAGTCCATCCTCGAACCTTTCGACTCGCTCAGCTTCAGTTGTCAGCAGATTAGGAGCAAAAATAGCAAGCTTGTTGAACTTGGCAGCATACTCGGCCACAGACAGCTTGCCTTGGCTTAGCCCTTCGAACTCACGCTGTTTAAGGCGTCGTAGAGCACTAGGATAAAATCTAGCACGAATGGATTCCTTAAAACGATCCCAATTATAGTTCGGTGTTGCAAAAAAGTCCGTTCGCACATCGTTTCACCACTTGTTGGATTCACCTTTTAGGTAGTACGTTGCAGAGCTAACCTTCATGTTGTTAGGCCGACTCGTAGCCAGGAACAACATTTTGAACTCAATGATCCAAGTCTCCAGCTTTGTTGGATCGGCACCACCTTCGAACGTAGGAGGTTTAAGAGCGTCAAAATCTCGAAAACTACGTGCTGCAAAGGCTTGTGCGGTTTCCATCTCTTCTTGGCGTGCTATTTTTTGTGCCATGACCCGACCACATCGGTCAGACCATCCTCGAGTTGTGCAATTCTATCGGCGTTGGTTGTCATTTCGCGATCTGAGAATATAAAAGTAATGGTATGAACACCATTCACACAATTTGCATATCTCGACCGATTAAGGTCTAATTGTGAGAACTAGGTTGTAATTGAAACCTTTCTCTTGACATTTAGCATATAGCATATAAGTTTCGAAGATTGACCGTACATTGTAGGTCTAAGCAACATACTTGCTTTATTGTTCTCAGTTCTCATGCATAATAGTTCGATAGGCATATAAAACACCTTAGACACATTGGTCTCACAAGAATAGACAAAGATGTTCATAATGCACATAATGAGGCTCCATACTATTTTAGTAGGGCAATAGATAATCACACTTAATCATATTGATATGCTTTAGCACTTGGCTCACAAGAGAATTGATAATGCTCAACAACGATTTTGCCATAAATTCAACACGGATTTTCCATCATGTCACGACGATAAGAGATAGCATTCATGCTTTTGATCAACCATACAAATATGTGACAATGATAGTGATATAAACAAATCACAACGACTTTCATATAATCAAATGAAATAGTTTTGCAATAAAATAGATTGCAAAATAAATAAGAGTCATAAGTATTTGTTGCTTAGGCAACTACACACCACACCAATCTTGACCACGCAGGGTCATCACAAAAATGAAGTAATGTTTCTAAATAAAACGACTAACTCTAGTCAACAAAATAGCTAAACAGCAACTGGGTTTTGCTTCGATCCGGGAGACGTATCATCATCATCATCCCTCCTTGGCTTCACTTCCCTACATGGAGTATAAGGATGTTCGTCACCTTTAAACTTCTGAGGCATGAAGCGCCTTCTAAAGTTGTCCACAAGCTTGCGCTTCTTGGACCAGCAGCTCTCACATATGTCCTTCGGAGCAGGCACCAAGATGTGATTAACCTTCCATTCAAACTCGGACAAGCATAGCTCATTGCCAACACCCTGGAAAGTTAGCGCCCAACGATTGCCTTTGCCATACTTCTCGTCGTTGATGTAGCCACTCTTCAGTACCACATCGTCATACTTTTCCTTGAGACCTCTCCAAGGATGCAGGTTGGGTAAGCCAGCTAGTAAGAGTTCTACCCAGAAACCTTGGTGTATCCTCGTACGGATCTCATATTCATAACGCTCGATCGTAGTGAATGCGCGATCGATGTAGGCACAGATGTCATATAACTCGGCATCAGTGGCAAAGAAAGGCTCCACAGGAGGAGACACATCAGCATGAGGCGAAGGAGGTACAGAGTTGTTGCCGCTTGCATCACCAATATCCTCTAAGTCTGGCATGCAAGGTGAATCAGGGACACCAGCTCCATACTCGAATCGCATCTCTAGATCCACAGAGTGAGGCTCAACGCTTGGCTCGTCAGCAGGAGCATCGTCAGCCTCAGGTTCGGACTCGGTAGGTTCCTCTTTAGAACCAGGATCCTCGTTAGCCTCCAAGTCATGGTTAGGCTCAAGCGGTACGTCATCATCGCAAGCATCATGCGCGGGTTGATCCACCTCGAGCTCGTGTGCGCCATTGTCGTGCGCCTCAGGCTCGGGTACTGTCTTGTCATGCGTTGGCTCGCTATCGGAAATGTCTACGTATTCCACCTCGTTCTCGGGTGCAACGATCATCGCTCGCGGTTTTCTACCTCTAGTCGACATCATCGCGGTCAATCGAGTAATTGCCATCTACAAAAGGGCAATCAAACAATAGAACATTTAAATCACAATTAAGGTGATTTCAAGTAATTCCTAACTTCTAGGACTACTACGCTCAACGGCTTTAATTATATTCTATTTTTCCCAAAATGAACCTAATCTTTATTATTTCATTTATTAACCTATGCAACCTTTTAAACCTAGGGCTCTGATACCATTTGTAACACCTCCGAATTCGCAACGATTTCCTGGGAACCATCAACGTCGCTATCCACGACTCGACACCGTTGAACCGTCCCAAACCCGGGGTATGCTACTGCAAGATTTATCGCTAATGAATAAATGCTAAGCAGAAAGGAAAAACTAGTTATCAAAGGAAGCATCTAAACAAACTACACATTAATATAAGAGTTGTCTATCAAGTGAACTTAAGACCGTTAAAGTATTATTACAACTTTGCCTTCAAGGGCACAAACCAAAAATCCCAACAATCCAAAGTAACTAATAAACAGTAGTTCTAAAGGAACAACCCACATTAACACTTCAAGCTATCCGTCCTCACTCGGCTACACCTGCACTTTGGTTTACGTGACGGAAACAAAGTACAGAAGAAAAGAAAAGACACAAAAGAAAACAAAAATAAAATAAACTGAATAAACATCGTCCATACCCAGTAAAAACACTTTCGCAAACCTTACCTGGGTTTTAGAAGAATCATTGAAATTCATTTGCTTGCACAAGTAATCATACAATCAAGCACACGCAAACTCGATATTCAATTACATGCAATTCTTGATTTAGTGATCATTTGAACACAAATAGATAAACCATCTTGATTAAAGAAATAAGAGAGCGAATAGAACAACGATTACCCATACTGTTCATAGATAGATATAGACATGCCATGGACTTACTCTAGTGTATACTCACATTGCCTCTAACATAATAATCGATATGTAGAGAATTTACTCTAGTGTATACTCACATTGCCTCTAACATAATAATCGATATGTAAAGAATTAAAGGATGGGGAATGATCCGTCCCGAACACACTACTAGGTGTCCATAAAAAGTAACTTGGGAATCACGCATCCCTAGACTACATCAATTAGATGAGTCTCGATTGCTCGACTACTCCTAGGGATCCATTAGGAGTCTTATTCTCATTTAATTCAATTCACATACTTGCATTGATTGACCTAGTGGTACAACGAGACCACGACATACTACTTCATTTCATGCTCATGATAATGAATAATAATAACGATGATAACGACATAAATGCGTATTATCATAATCATGCTTCACATATGTCTAACGAAATTTCGGCAGCACTTCGACAATAAATCATGATATCCAAAAATTACACTTTCACAAATAAACATCAAGATGTATTAGTAGGTGCTCATTAGCACTCAATAATAGCCCATTCAAATTTGCATATATATATATATAATAATACATATTATCATAATAATACTAGAAATTCAACATCGCCATATATGCTCAATAATTAGCATATGAACTAATTAATTAACGAAACTTCATAAACTTGTCATACTCAATATAATTCATATTTACAGCTAATAATATATTACTAATTCTCATAATTAACGACGATATAATTTACTCATGCTTCGCATATTAAATTCACAATAATTTATCAATTAGCACATAACACATCAAAATCATTTTGATGGGGCTTTGGAAATAGGTAGGCACAATAGCTTACCTAACAAATACTCACTAAGCAGTAGGTAACCGTGCTAATCACAACTCGATCACGCTTATCCGTTTGGTCCTAATTAAAAACAATTATCAAGACATAATCAATAAATACGAAAATCCAAACAGTACTGAAACTGTAAACTAATATTTTTATTAAATGCCTTGATTTATTTTAACTAATCTAGGCTTTTGAAAATCCGGATTTGGGTTCCAAACGAGTACATAAAAATAAAAACAGTTATTGAAAAATACTGAAAATACGAAATTAATTAAAACGAAATTATTAAACAAAATCCTAATCGGTTTTTCGAGTCTAGGCCTTGATACACCAAACATGGGGACCCACGACCTAGCCCATCATCAAGACGACCACCCACCGACCACCATGGTCGGCGGTGGCTCGCCGGAGCACCGGCGACGGAGGAGAGAGAGAGAGCGAGAGATCGCGAGAGAGAGAGAGGAATTGCGCGCGCGCGCGCGCGCGCGAGAGAGAGAGAGAGAGAGAGAGAGAGAGAGAGAGAGAGAGAGAGAGAGAGAGAGAGAGAGAGAGAGAGAGAGAGAGAGAGACTGAGAGAGGGAGGAGCGACGGGGAGGACCCTGCCACGTCGGCCACTCGCCGGTGACCACCCAGGAGTGGCCTGGTGGCGCGGCGGTGGCGCGACAGTCGCGAACCAGAAAAATAGGGGAGGGGGGCAAAACAGAGCACGGGAGAGAGAGAGAGAGAGAGAGAGAGAGAGAGAGAGAGAGAGAGAGAGAGAGAGAGAGAGAGAGAGAAGGGGGATTACCGGTGGGGGAGAGGAGGTCGGTGCTGGGCCTGTTGGCCGGCGACAGCAGGGAGAGGGAGAGAGAGTGAGTGTGCGGTGGAGAGAGAGAGAAAGAAGAGAGAGAGAGAATAGCGTGGGAGAAAGAAGAGAGAATTTGGGGTTTTGGCTCAGTTTTTGCAACTGATCAACTGGCCCATCTCTTAGCTTATATAGGTGCCTAGTCAATGAAAGTCAAAACCTACTAGACCTAGGATAAATTTTCTGATTTAATTGTTAATTAAAATAATTAAAACTAATTAAAAGCTAATTAAAACCAATTAAAACAATATGAATAAACCTTATTCATATACAAAACTATTTTAATTAAATCCTCTCAATTTGATAATTATAAATCCCGAAATTTTCATAATAATAATTAATATTATTATGGCTTAATTTGAGTAAATCGAATCGTTTAATAAATATACGATTTAAATCTTTGAAACTATTTATAAATGAATTATAAATCGATATTATAATTATAGAAAATATTGGGGTATCACACTACGTTTTGCGTTGCTTCCTATTGATGTGGAACGTATCCTTTCTATCCCGCTTAGCTCACGTCTCCCAGTTGATGTACCCTTATGGAGCTGGGAGAAGAAAGGTAATTTTACTGTTAGGAGTGCATATCATGGTGTTATGGAGGGACGAAGGGCCGAGTCTCTAGGTTCGTCCTCATCCGTAAACCATTCATTGTGGAACTCGATTTAAGCGTGTAATGTGCTACCTCGTATCAAAATATTTATGTGCGAGCTTGTAAAGATGCCCTGCCAACACGAGTTGGGCTACATCGGAGAGTTGAGGCCATAGGTGATGAATGTAATTGGTGTCCGATTCTCTTGGAAATGGGGTTGCACGCGATACGTGACTATCCTCTTGCACAGTCAATATGGGAGAGTAGTGATCTGCAGCTCGGCGTTTTCGTTGGACACGGCTCTTTTGTGACTGGGTGGAAGAGGTGCGTGCTAACTTGGGACGAGGGGATTATAGACGTTTTTGTGCTTTTGCTTGGGCAATTTGGGAGACCCGGAATAAGAGGATATTCGAAGGTACAGTTCGCTCACCTGAAGAAGTCTGCATTTATGTGGAGAAAATACTGTGGGAGCTGGATCAAGAGGTAAGTACGCCAGGTGCTCGGCCTTCGTTGTGCTTGAGGCAGCAGGGGATGAATTCTTGGAGATGTCCCAGTGCTGGAACTGTCAAGATGAACGTGGATGCAGGTACATACGGAGACTTAGGGACTTCTGCTGGTCTTGTTTGCAGATCTGCAGGAGGTATGCCTATTGTTGGTGCTACTTGGAATTTTAGTGAAGTTTGGTCTGTGGACGTTGCGGAAGCTAAGGCTATTGTGCATGGGCTACAGCTGGCCTCAGCATACGAGTTTCCTAGTGTCGTGGTCGAGACGGATAGCCTCATAGTTTTTAATGCTTTGAATAAATTATCTAGAGGTTCTAGTCCTTTTTTCTTAATTATCGAGGATGCCCTCGGTTTAGTTAATAGTTTTAGAAGTGTGTCTTGGTCTTTTGTTCGAAGAAGTGGTAATAGAGTAGCCCATGAGTTAGCACATGTACAACCGTGGGTGTTAGGGTCTCGTTTTTGGGATATGTCTTTCCCTGCGAACGTTAATATTGCTATTTCATCTGATTTGGAGAATTTAATGAAAGATCGGTGACCGTACTGTCGATCTTTCACTCAAAAAAAAAAAAAGATTATAGCATGTTTTGTGTGGACTTAGTCCACCGTGGACCAAGTAATTTTGAGGGATGACTACAGGTGAAGTAGGGGATGACTCCAAGTATTAGTCCACCATGGACTAAGTCCACACAAGGTTTTGTAAAAGGATTAATAAACTACGGGCATGTTCTTTTCAACTGGTTTCCAGTTTTGTCCAGTTTTCACCAGTTACCAATTATAAAATACAATTTTGTCCAGTTTTGCCCTGTTTGATCCAGTTTTGCCCAGTTTTAATAATAATGATGACAACAACAATAAACGACAACTAATAATATATTATTATTATTATTATTATTATTATTATTATTATTATTATTATTATTATTATTATTATTATTATTATTATTATTATTATTATTATTATTATTATTATTATTATTAATAACAATGAAAACTAGACAATTTTTCAGTTTTTTCCAATTTCTCCCAATTTGACCCAGTTTTTCCCAGTTAGCAATTAGACTTTCCAATTTTCACCAGTTTTATCTAGTTACCAATTCCAATTTCCAGTTGAAAAGAACGAGCCCTATGAATATCCATTATTCACCCTCAGTATGGGAGTGTTGGGTCAGGACGAGTTGGACTTTGCCCCAATCCACTTTGCTTATGAGGCTAGAGGTCATAATTCATTTGTTCCAAAAAAATTCTTGACACTTGTTATTTGGAAGTCTTGCAATTTTTTATCATTAATATGTAACAGAAATATAAAATTTTTACAATGCAAAAATAATATTGTGAGATTCATTCTAGTTATTACTTTTGAAAAATCATATTTTCATAATTTTTATACTCATATAATAAAAGTTATTAGTGTCCGCCATTTCAAGTGGAGCTAATAGCTTCACTATTTTTTGGCTTCGAAATATAATGGACTAAACCAAAATGGCTCATAAAGTTATCGACACTTCTTATTTATTGTGAAGTTACATATAAACATACTCTCTGCGAGACTCTCATAGGAATAAGGTTGCGTACAACCGGTCTCTCTTATCCTACCTAAACTGGAGCCTCTTTAAAGACATTGGCATAATATTAATGTTAATGTATATAATAAAAGCTATTCACTGTCAAATAAACTAGCGTTTTGGAACCGTAAAAAAGTGAAGCATCAACTCTCTTTTTTTTAATCTGAGGAAGTACGAATTTACGACTCGCCTTCTTCGCAATCTCGAATCAATAAAATAAAATAATAATTGACATACAAAATACAGTTAGCATAGAATGTTTTTTAAAGCTTTGTGGATCTTCCATCTTCCTTTTGATTATAAGTTATAACTGGACATCCACGTGGCCCAATATCCACACCAGGCCCAAACATTCAGGCCCAACATACCAATAGCTTGGGAACTCTTGGTTTACTTAGAGATAGCACCTAAGGTAGTTACCTCATTCACTCTACTCACTATACTAACCACTCTTCACTCATTATCCACCACAATATCTGACATTAGGAAGGGGGGCTTTTCACGTAATTTGACTTGTTTTGCGATTAAATTAGATACGTTAATTGACAGACTTAACGACATTGTTCTATACATCTCTCAAAACATTTTTAATTTTAATCAAATCCACTCAACATCGATTCAGTCTACTCAGTACTCACCCCACAACACTATCCACTCTTAACTCATCCTCCATTATTATTAGAAGGGGGAGATTTTTCCCCACTCCCGAAAGTAATTTGACGTGTTTTACGAATGACATAAGATATCTTAAGTGACAGATTAATGGACAATATTTTATACATCCCAAAACACCTTTAATCCTAATCAAATCAATTCAACATAGACTTGACTCATGGGATTGACACCTCTACACTAACTAGCTACAACAATTTTCGTTTTTTCATTGGTCAATTGTCTACAAATATCAAGAGGGAGGGTGAGGGTGGGGGGAACCCCTTATTTTTGGGAGTTGTGGGGGTCCGGCAAAACAATGCCATATGCCATGCGTATGTAAATGATGGACTGCGGAACGACAGGAATGAAGTACGCCAATACATTGTGCGGCTCAAATTGGCAACAAAAAAAAGTTAAAAGTTAATGCAGTGATCAAATTATCAAATTGTAGTACATCTGAGAAATAAATACTCCACAGTAAACTTCTTCTCCTACCCCTCAATGAATTGAATTGAATTGAATTATATTAAACTGAAGTGAATCAAACTAAAGTGTATAATATGTAAAAAAAAAGGTATATCATAAAACTGAAGTGAACTTTACTGAACTAAATTAGAGTTTTACCACTATATTTTTCATATGTTCAAATTAATCTCCGGATTTTTTGAAAATTATACACAGTTATTATCACCACAAATAATAGTCAATTTTCATGTAGCCTACACTTATAGCAATTGATATAATTTTTGTTATTAAACAACCGTCAGTTTATTAGACTAACCCCTTAATTGGTGGCTCCAAAATCTAAACCTATTAACTTCGTTGATCCTACAAATATGACTCACATATCAATTCTAAAGTAGTCGATGCTTATAATAACCACGAATATAAAATTTAATAAAGAAAAAAATGACCGAATGCGACCCTTGTCATATTACATACAATTATTCTACAAATATCAGTCACGTGTTCGTTGTCACACATTTAACATGCGCTTATCCGTGCAGATTTTAGTCAAAAATCACCTACCACGTAATACTCACAGCTATATAACCTGAAAATGATGACGTTATATGTGATCATTGTCACATAACATGCGCTTATCTCCATAATATTAGGCAAATAAATATTAGTCACATGTTCCTTCTCACATAACCTATGCTTGTGCCCGCAAACTTTAGTCAACACAAATATCACCTGCCATGTAAAACCTACAAATATATAACTACTTAATAAAAAGGATTTTTTGCTAAAAACACCTCTAAAAAACTTAAGTGAGTGGAAAAACTTAAGTGGGTTTGCCCATAATACCCTCACGCGTATCTCACATGCTCATTTAATTTCACACCCACCCATAACCCTCCCATCATTTACCCCTCACTTACATTCTAACTAAGGTAATTTCCCTCCCCCTTTTAACATTGAAACCTAGCTACTGAAGCAAAAAACAGATCAAGCATCATAAGGTAATTTCCCTTTTCCTACTATCTTAATCTCATCTGTAAATTGCAACTCACTAAATAAGGGTATTATGGGCAAACCCAGTAAAAAGTAAACGGAAACCACCATGGAGACGAGCTTGGGGTGTCTTGGTAGGGCGTTTTTGTGGTATTGGGGTGTTCCTTCAAAAAAAAATTATTGAGGTGTTTTTCCACTCACTTAAGTTTTTTAGGAGTGTTTTTAGCCAAAAAATCTAATAAAAACAATGACTCTATATGTGACCATTGTTACACTACACGCGTTTATCCTATGTAATATTAGACAAATATATATTGCCAAGTCAAAATACTTGTTATTATACCCACAACTAGATTGCACGGGTTCTTGTTTATCATGCACACTATATTATTAGAAGAACTATGACAAAAAAAAATTAATCATACCAATATATAAAGTTGAATAATAGGAGTAGAAAAGAACAATAATTATCTTTTTTTCAAAAAAATATATTTAACAAAGAAATTACATTTTTAGTGAATTTATAATTTTTTTAAGATAATAAATATAATACTTATGTTACTTATTTTTTATTAAAATAAAATAAAACTATTTTTAGTTTCTTTTTAATCACCCATGCATTTATAGCTATTTATTACTTATTCAATGCTTGTTGAGAACTCAATTTTACATATATATACTCCCTCCGTCCCAAATTATATGACAATTTTGGGACTTGTGACTCACCTCAATGTGAGTCACAAGTCCCAAATTTGTCATTTAATTTGGTACGGAGAGAGTACTAGATTTCGTACCCGTGCGATGCACGGGACCTTGTTTATCATCCTATATTATTAAAATTTCAATATAATAAAAGAACATTATATATATATATATATATATATATATATATATATATATATATATATATATATATATATATATATATATATATATATATATATATATATATATATATATATATATATATATATATAAGTGGATGTTGCACGTTGCTTGATGGAGACGTGTGCGTCCACATAAGTGCTACATACTCACATAGCTTGACACGTCATCATAACATAAAATGCATGAATCTACACTAATGCATGAATCTACATTAATGCATGTATCTACACTAATATTAAATACTTCCTTAAATTTTTATATGATACATGCATATAACAATAAGATTATGTATATATTTTTCTATTGATACATTTTACTTTGGCGGATGCATGCATGCTTTAACAATAGAGCTCACTATATTCGAGTCAAAGTGTACATCGTTACTATTTGAATTTTTGTATTATTTTCTCTAACGGTAATATATATAGTAAAAATAATATGTGAATTAGCTTCCAATGATGGGTATACATAGTTGATAACTAATTATAAACACAATTTTATTTCATCCATTTGATAATTAGACTTTGATTATTTTGACTGGATATTTGGTGTAAACTGCATCAAAAAGTAGTAGTGGTGGTGGTTTTTTGGACTAGATATTGGACACTAGATATTAGGGTAAATTGCAAAAATAATAATAAAAATTTGGTTATACAAACCAGTTTTATATCATGATTAACAAGAAATGAGATATTGTATATTTTGGTATTCTACTCTACAATTGATACAATAATGTTGTAGGTTATTTATGTACAATATTAATTAAGGGAGAGGTTCATAGAAGAGAATCTTTGTACCAAACCGTGCATCGCACGGGATTGTAACTAGTTAATATATAAAGTTGAATAATAGGAGTAGCAATGAGCAATAATAATTTTTATATCAAGAAAAAGAAAATACATTTAACAAACAAATTATAGTGAATATATAATGTATATATTTTTTAGGATAATAAATATAATACTTATGTTACTTATTTTTATTACTTTTTAATCACACATGCATTTATGACTATTTATTACATATTCAATGTTACCTTGGTGAGAACTCAATTATACATATATTAGATTTCGTGCCCGTGCGTTGCATGAATCCTTGTTTCCATTCGTTGCAAGAAAATATTATTCTAATAGTTTCAAAATTCAAATTGTAGTTGTTCCAGTATTTTTGATCCTCTACTATACTAAAATAGTTGCATAGTTTTTGACTGCATAATTAAAAATAGGAAAATATTTGGTTAACCCAGTGGGTGGGCAACCCATATTCTCTTTGTATCTATCTCTTTCCTACCTTAAATGCCATTTTTTTGGAAATAGAGGAGAGAGAATTTGAAAATAGAGGACATAGAAAGATACAAATGAGAGGTGGGTTACCAACCCAGTGGGTGGACGTATCATTCTCCTTAAAAATATAATAATCTACTAAATTGCTACTTAGAAACCCGCTTCAAATCATCTTCATTTATATTCATTTATTTATTTTGGTGATCCTTGTATGAATATAAAGGGGGAACAAAACACTTCCTAAAACCCAAAAGAATGTAGAAAACAATAATTTTGAAGTTATTGTACTTATCTTTTTTTTTAAAAGATTATAAAAATATTCTTTTATTATTAATGCTTTTATGAATACTTAATGATCTTCTTACTTCTTATCAAAAAGAAAAATGATCCTCTTACTACTACTCATGTTAAAATATCATGAATTTGCTCCAAAAAAAATCTTATTGTATCTATCATGAATTCTCCATGGTAATATCCTATTGTATTATATTACTATCTATATAGCACTTATTTCGTGCCCGTGCGATAACGGGTTCTTGTTTATCATGCATACTCCGTTATTAGAAAAAATATAATCAATTTTTTTAATTAATTTTTTTTTAACAAAGAAATTACATTTTTGGTGAATGTATAATATTTTTTTTTTAGGATAATAAATATAATACTTATGTTACTTATTTTTTATTAAAATAAAATAAAACTATTTTTATGTTATATATATAATATATATATATATATAAAATAAAAATAGTTTTATTTTATTTTAATAAAAAATAAGTAACATAAGTATTATATTTATTATCCTAAAAAAAAATATTATACATTCCTCAAAAATGTAATTTCTTTGTTAAAAAATATTATACATTCACCAAAAATATATACTTATTTCTTATTAAAATAAAATAAAACTATTTTTAGTTTTATTTTAATCACCCATGCATTTATGACTATTTATTACCTATTCAATTCTACCTTGGTGAGAACTCAATTATATATATATACTAGATTTCGTACCCGTGCGATGCACGGGTTATTATTATTTTTTAATCTTAACAATATATAAAGTTGAATAATAGGAGTAGAAAATAGCAAGTAACAATAATAATTTTTTTAACAAAGAAATTACATTTTCAGTGAACGTATAATATTATTTTTTAGGATAATAAATATAATAATTATGCTACTTATTTTTTTATTAAAATAAAATAAAATTATTTTTAATTTCTTTTTAATCACCCATGTATTTATGGCTATTTATTATCTATTCAATGCTTGGTGAGAACTCAATTTTACATATATACTATATTTCGTGCCCTTGCGATGCACGAATTCTTGTTTATCATGCATACTCCATTATTAGAAGAAATATAATAAATTTTTTTAATTATATCAATATGTAAAGTTGAATAATAGGAGTAGCAAAGAACAATAATAATATTTTTATCACAAAAAAAAAAAAAACACATTTAACAAAGAAATTACTTTTTTAGTGAATGTATAATATAATTTATTTTTTGGATAATAAATATAATACTTATGTTACTTTCTTCTTATTAAAATAAAATAAAACTATTTTTAATTTCTTTTTAATCACCCATGCATTTATAGCTATTTATTACCTATTCAATGCTTGGTGAGAACTCAAATAAAATAGTGACATTAGTTGCTCTCATACTCATAAATATAAAAACTTTAATAAAATTTATAGCCAAGTATTTAATAGTGACTTTTATTTTTACATTTAATACATTTAACTTAAATATCACCATAAATACCATAATAGCAAAATAAAAAGAAAAAACGAAAAAAAAATCCTATAGCCAATAAGAATGTGACAAATATCACATAACCGGCGCTCTTACTCTATATATATATATATATATATATATATATATATATATATATATATATACTTTTCCGCTAAATAAACAATTAATGGGTATTTTGCCGAAAAAAGAAGTGTAATGATCGAGTGTAATAATGATATAAGGTGCAACCACTAGGGTCTTTTAATTTTTACCTTTAATTACCAAAAATGTTTTTAGTTGAAAATTGATAAGTTGCTAATTGCTACTAGGTCTGGCAATAGATCGGATTCGGGTTAGGTGGAGCATCAATCGTATCCACCCGATTAATTTTTCAGCTGTTATTGTCTACCTATTACCCGCCAAACACTTCACCCGCATCCAATCCATCCATTATAAAAGGATAAACGGATGGAACGAGTGGTTAATGGGTGAAATAATCAACTTAAAAAACTACAATTAGACGGCCATAAAACAACTAAACATTTATAACTAGCAAATCAAACGCCATAATCACTAAAATAATTATTGTCTACTAGGCTACTACATTACAATTATTAAGTGTTGTATTACAACATTACATCAAAAACTACTACCCCTGTTACAAACAAAGTAAAAAAGAGCAACTAATATTATCATATTTTTTGAAATTTACTATTTTTTACATTTTGAAATTACTAAATGGGTGATGGGTGGACTTATAGGTCAGGTCCGCGGGTGGAAAATCATCACCAGATCCATCCATCATCCATTTATTCACCCATTCAATCAAATTTTCATCCATTTATTTCGGGCGGATGGAGCGGATATTCATGAATGCGGGTGAAATTTTCAGGCCTAAGTGCTACCCTTATAAATGGGATGAGAGAATTGAGAGGGAGGCGATAAATTTTAATTTTTGCCTTTTGACAACAAGTGTATACTTCTATATGGAATAATAATCGAGCTCGAGCTAAATAATCGTTTTGAGCTCGAGCTCGACTCACTTATACTCGATTAGATAAACAAGTCGAACACTAGCTGCTAAATTTGTTAACAAACATACAATTTTAAAATATATATTGATTGTTAATATATAAAAAGATAAAATAAAATAATCGAGCGGTTCGTGAACAATAAGGTTCGCCCACTTAAAACGAGACGAATACAACCTCCATCATAAAGAGTATCTTTAAGGCCGGGAATGGTTAATTTTTCACCATTCTCGGACTGCGATTATTGTTTTTATTGCTTTTATTTGTTGTTTGCTTTTTAAACTTTTGATGTTTTTGTTTAGTTTTAAGAACTTTATCTCTGCCTTAGCTTTCTGGTAGTAATTCTATCCCTTTGTATGAGATTTTTAGTCTCTTTAATTATAAGAGTTTTATGGTTCTGCGGGAATGAGAATGAAGATTTAGAAGGCGGTACATATTTCTACTTCAACGAATCTATACCAGTAGTGGAGATCTCTGTCGAAATAGATGATATTCCATCGATTATTACACATGGTTGGGTTTTTGCCACGATTTTGGAGTCGAGTTTCAAAAGCGAATGAAATTACTGAGTTGAACAAAGAATTTTGTACTGTTATTTTAATTCTTTTATTGGTCCAGTAATGATTATTGTTGTATATGCCACTACTTGACTATCAATCAATGATAATTCACCCCTATCGGTTTCCATCGCTCAAAAAAGAAAAAAAGAAGACAAATACAGTCCATCTCATAAATTCTGTTCAAACTCAGCTCTTTTACTAGTAAACTAGATTTCGTGCCCGTGCGATGCATGGGTTCTTGTTCATCATCCTCTGCTATTAGAATTAATATAAAAAAAAAATTAATCACATCAATATATAAAGTTGAATAATAGGAGTAGCAAAGAACAATAATAATCTTTTTGACACATTTAACAAATAAATTATATTTTTAATGAATAAATAATATACCTTTTTAGGATAATAAATATAATACTTATGTTACTTTTTTTTATTAAAATAAAATAAAAGTATTTTTAATTTCTTTTTAATCACCCATGCATTTATAACTATTTATTATTTATTCAATGTAAGAACTCAATTATACATATATATATTGATGGATTTTGACCAAACTTCTATGCAAACGGTTCGTGCGGTTCATGAGTGTATTGATTCGATACAAGTCTACAACCCTGGAGTCCTACTATGGAGTAGATTATACTCGAAAGCCCCATAATATTTTTCAAATTAGCTTTTGAATTTTATTTGTTACCGATACAACACTGTATATGAGATTTTCATCTCATACGACTCCTCCTTATATATCATACTATTGATATTGTATTCTGTATATATCAAAGTATATAGTTATTTATTTATATACTACCAAGTTTACTACTAGTACTCTAGGTACTAGTCTAGCTGTGCGTGTATATATGTTTCTTTTGTGAAAGTAAGGAGAGCCTAGCTACTTCTGTGTTGAGTTAAAGGGTTCAATAGCAAGAGCGAGAGGGGATAGGAGATTCTAAATATCTTTAGTGAGATTGAGATTTGAACTCAAGTGGTGAAGGAAGAACCCGAAGGTGCCCCTAATCCCTACCACCAAACAAACTTCTGTTGGTTTACAAGTGCGTGTTTAATGCTTGAAAACTTGAAACGTGTCCAGTAGACATTGATTACACAGAGGATTTGTTTGGGGTGCGCTTGATTACACACAAAAAGACAGAAAGAGTGAATTGTACGGAAAAAACCGTACGGCAGGGAAACTTTTGTTCCACAAATTAGGGAAACGACTGTTGGGTTTTTCGTTGTTCTCGTGTCTGACATCTGAACTCTGGAGACTTTATTTTGATTTTTGACAATGGGTGTGTTCTTTAATTAAACCTTATTCTCTTAGTTTATAATTTAGGAGTGATTTCGTGATAGTTTAGTTGTTTTTATTTCATTTAAATAATGTTATTTTCAGTTCAATTTAGGGTGTATTTGTTAGAGTTTACACTGTTCATTTCAGATGTTAATTCAATGATTTTGAATTTAGTTAAATGATGTTCTGTTCAGTTTAGTGGTGTTGAGTTCAGAAAAATACCTTTTATCTCACATATCAAATTGTGTTCAATTTAGTTCGGTTGTGTCCAATTCAGTTCAGTTGTGTCCAGTTCAGTTCAATATTATCCGGTGGATTTGAGGCATACCTTTTGGTCAGTTCAAAAACGTTCAACAAAAAGGTTTTTTTTTGTTGTTTGCTTTAAATTTTGATGTTAAATAGTACTCTACCTTTTTTCCTCTGATCTCAAAATCTTTTTACTCCTAAACATTGCATAGATATAAACGAATAAAAAAATTAAACAGGGATATATCAAAGTAGTTATGCTCTGTTGGTCTGTTGGTCTCAACAAACAGAAGTTCGACACGTATATTCGTGATGTTTTCAAGAAGTGACAGGCCTCATGTGGGGATTCAATTAACCAACGGTCTGTCTCCCCTCTACAAGACTACACTCTAGTGCCCTTAAAGCTTGAGTGATTATAGGCTGTAATATTTTCCACTTATTTTTAAAATCTATTTAATTTGTTTCACTTCAATAGAGTTTAATTCAGTTTATTTTGATAATTTTTCTCTCTCTTTTACATATTACTATTTGATTCAGTTAAAATAACACATTGATATGCCCATGGAACCAGCAGACATTAACACTCCCTTTCCGTCACATATTTGTAAACTTCATTTTCGATGTAATAGGACCCTAGGGTGTTCTTATTGTTGATTGGGCTATTGGTTCTGCATAAAACTGCAAGTATGTCGTCGTACTATCCTCGAGGATACATAAAGATCATGAGTGTGTAGAGGCTGGTGATTAATCGAATAAAAAAAATACAAAAACTTGTTTAACATGGTCTTATCGTAACTTTTGGTAAAAAAATAGTTAATTTTTAGTGGAACAAAAATTACTGATTCATAATAATTGACTCCTACATTACTAAATGGTGACCTCATTTTAATGTGAATTGGTCTCACACAAAACTTGCTCAACAAAAATTAAATATCCTCTGAATATAATAACATTTTAGAACCAATATCGATGCCGCTCATTTAACTAAAGAAAAACAAAATACTAGTTTCTGTAATGTAAAATATATATGGGCAAATGTCATCACTTTGAGTTTAATTAGGCCACTCTTATTGCCACGCTGAAAAATACTAATGTCAGATTATTAACTAAATATGTGAATTGACAATACAATCCTTCATATTAATGAGGCAGAAAACAAGTTCTCTCTCTTCTATCTTTAGTTGCCTTATTTACATGCAAATTTATGAAAAGGCACTATAATTAGTGATCCTCTAACTCCAACAATTTAGCAAATTGGCATTATTGAGGATCAAGTTATTATTTTCCTTAAATGTTCACATGCTATCTATGCGCTCTTTTTGAGCAAGATATAGCTGATTTTTTTTGTTTTTTGTTAGTAAGTAGGCAACTCTTGTACATACCCTTTTTTAGGTTTAACCATAGGTTGACCTACGTATTGTGACCTAAGACTAATTATATTTGCACCGGTCGGCCCAAAGAGGAGTAAAGTGCTCGCACTAACAAATAATTTTTTCATTCACAAGATTCGAACTCTCGACATAAACCACTCTCATCAATCACTTATTGGTCTTATACATACCTTAATAACCTTCTTTACTCATGTTAAATGTATATCAAATTAACGGGACATCAAAGTGGAAGTAGAATATATAATTTGTTCATTCATAACGTGGAAGGCATTAATCACATAGGGAAGCAGAAATTGGCAGTTTGGTAATAGTTACTATGTCTGAAAGTCATGAGATGAGAACTCATTCAATATTGAATCAGAGTGATGAAGTAGAGTGATGAACTTGGTTTTTATAAATTAGGCTTTTTTGATTCACCTTAATTTTATTTAAATTCAGTTCAGTTCAGTCCAGTTCAGTTCACTTCAGTTTTTGTGTAACTTTATCACTCATATAATTTTTTATTCTGAAATAATTTCATAATGATAATTACGTCATCGGAAAGATCTCAAAGCATACTTTCAAATGAGTCCAATATTGACTATGTTTGGACGAATTTTAAATGATTAACGGTCAAGTTTAAAAAATCAATTCAATTCATTTCAGTTTAGTTTAGTTTAGTTCAGATCAGTTTTATCTAGGTGAACCAAACGGAGCCTTAGATAATTCACAAATTATTGCGATTGTCAATCAACATGCATGCCCAACTCGGCAACTCGTATTTGTTATTCTAAATGTTCGTCGTATGGTTATCCAACTATTTTCTGAGATATATTATTGTGTGATCAATTGATCAAAGTATATAACAACTTAATTTCTTGGATATTTTCTAATTTGTATGAATGAAAGTGCTTTTATGTTATTTTGTCAATATATCAATATGACTAATTATGATAAAATACTATACTCAATATGTAAATAAGGCAAGTGTACACAAATCTATATCATGAAGAGAGAATAATACATGTTGCCAATATTTTATTTTTATTTTATTTTATAATGAGGGGTTATATTGTCAACTAATTATATTACTCGCCTGCCCTGACATACAATGGTGGTTTTAGGACTGATAATAAGGGCGTGTGTTCTTTTCTACTTATTGGACCTTACTCCGATCAGTGGAAATCAGTGACAAGACTTTACCCAATCAGTGAGAATCAGTGGCAAGACATTACTGAATCAGTGAGAATCAGTGGCAGGACCTTACCCAATCAGTGCAAAAACCTTATCCAAATTGTGAAAACCAGTGGGAGGGCCGTACCCAATCAGTGGAAATCAGTGGCATGACTCAAATTCCTACTCACAAAATCAGTGACAGAACCTTACTAAATATGTGAGAATCAGTGGAATGAACTTTTTGAATAAGTGGAAATATGTGCTGGAACCTAGCCCAATAAGTGAAATTCAGTGGTAGAACCTTATCCAATCATTGAGAAACAGTGGGAATAAGCGGAAAATAATGCACCCTTACAGCGCCCTAATTAGAATACTTATATCAATACCACTCATTTTTCTCTCTCCCCAAATAAAAAACTTATTTTCAATTTGATCTCCATTTTCTTGTTCAAGGAGTTGCCATTAGTGATTAATCACTAATGTTAAGCCCCAAACCATTGTATTTTCTTTTATTAATTAGTATTTTTGTGTCTTTTCATAGAATAAAGGTCTCTCCATTTGTGAGAGTTGGTTTCTTTCTTTATATGAGAGTCTTTCTCTCACTTACTGTGAGGTTTTCTAGGTTGCTAGATTGATATGATCCTATTTAGATTTGGGATGGGAAGACAAGTTGGATCTTCTATATCAAGTGGAACTATATTTCCGAATACCTGCAATACTTTTGGTGATCATTTTCGATCAAAGGGATAATAAGTGGGCACCTAAAAATTCGACGGAGACGTACAATACATTGATTACAAGCGGAAATATTGGAAATTATATCCATATTGTTATTTTAGATTTACAATTATTTAGAGAAATTATTATTCTGACATTTCATCATGAATGACAAGTTGTTATCAAAAAAAGTAAAAAAGAATTAAAAGATGTTTAGTGGTTAATAGATAAAGAAAATGAGTATTAGATTAATATCAAGTTTTTATCTTTAAAAAAGCTAAAAGCCGAATTGATGTACTGAAACAGTAAAACTTTCCTCTTATCATCCTATCAAGCCATCTATCTACATGTTTTGGAAGTTATCCCAGTTGGTGTTTCGTTGCTGTGGAGTGTGGACCACTTTCATGTGTCTTTTGTGGCCTTGTCTGATCCTTTTCTAGGACATCATAATAATTCAGTTCATGAGAAGTTGCACTATCTAGTTCATCAAATTAAGTACAACGAAGTTTATAGATTATATTTAACATAATGTATGTGAGTTCTTTTCACTTATTTAGTTGTTCACTTTAAAAACAAGTTGTTTCTCTCATATTTGTATTACTATTTAGTTTAGTTCAAGTCGGAGTTGGTACTATATTACGTTTGAATTGAATGTTGATACTGCCTACTTCCCACTCAAAGGTCCTCGTAATTAGGCGTATGCAAAAGCCGATGTAGGTAACCAAAGATATTTGTCATTAACCAAAGGTACTTGCTGTACGAAATTAATTAAAAGAAAGAAAATAAAATTGATATGGTTAATCCGTATTTTATTCAATGATTATAAACGAAAAAATGTATCCAAATGATAAATATGCATACAACAAGTCTTAACTATTATAGTTTTTTTCCTGGGTTTGAAGAACCATATGTTTACGCTGAACTCTTCGAGGTAATAGTAATTAACCTAGTTTACATTGAGTTAACCCACGAAAGGGTAAAATATTTCCAACAAGCAGTTTCTCCATTCAAAAAGAGTCAAACTCCGACCTTGTTTAAGGTATAAGAGTACTGAATTAGCAAGTTAACTTGAATGATAATTAAATCCATGCACAATCACTTAGCTTTGGATATCTTATTTATTAATGTAATTAAATTAAAAGATAGTCCATATTGTTATACTTTCATCATCAATTAGAATATAATTAGCAAGCTGCTATTTATTATCACAACAAAAATGAAGCATGGAATAATAACCTTAACCTTAACCATAACCTTTGTCAAAAAAGAACTACTCTATATATGTATAAAAAACATAACATATGAAGCTTGTGACAAGACAATACTACCAATATTAAAAAAAAAATGTAGTAACTTAACTATCTATATTTTACAATATTAATGTCCCATTTCCCATACTTTGGCAGGAAAAAGAAAGAAACTGGCATACATCTACTTCCATCCAGTCTTTATTATGTAGCTTTAGCTACTATAGTCCTTGAGATAACAAAAGTATTTACAAGGGTTTCTATTTTCTATCACTCTTCTTTCTTTTTCTCTTTCCTATCTCTAGACTGTAGTACTTACCTACCCAGGAAAGAAACCAAAGAGGAGAGAGAGAGAACAACAACTCATATCTTGATCTATCATGGCCTAGAAAAGAAGCTATCTAATAAGCAGAGAGAAGCAAATTCAAAGAAGAAACCCAATTCTATATTTAGTATCAATATCTGATAATTGATTTATTGCTTGATAGAGAAAAGAGAAATTCAATCAAACAAAGTTTGTTTCTTTTTTTTTATTGCATACTATTATTATATACTTCTTTTTTTTGATATATATATATAAAATGGGAAGAGGGAGGGTAGAATTGAAGAGGATTGAGAACAAGATAAACAGGCAAGTTACTTTTGCTAAGAGAAGAAATGGTTTGCTTAAGAAAGCTTATGAACTTTCTGTTCTTTGTGATGCTGAAGTTGCTCTTATCATCTTCTCTAACCGTGGCAAACTCTATGAATTCTGCAGTAGCTCCAGGTACATACTACTTCTCATCATATCTATTATTAATTTTATAATAATAAAAAAAAACAATTATTTCCCCTTTATATTTTATGGTTTTTTTTTTTTTTTTTTTTTTTTTTTTGCTTCATGTGGCTGATTAAATATTGAAATATAGGTTATTAAAAATGTTAGCTTTGATTTGCTTTATTACTTCTGGATTTATTAGAGTCTTAGGGCAGTTATTGATTGGGTTATTCTTAGCAAGTAATTAAAAGGGAGGGAAAAACAAAGAAATAAGACAAAAAAAGGAGAGTACTTTTTAAGGCCCCTCTTCATTAATTTTGATGTCTGATCTGGGTTAGATGTCAGATCTTTGTTTGTATGATGTATGATATCTGGGTTGTGATGATTTACTACATCTGAAAATGGGGTTTTTTCCCGTTTGATGGTTTGATCTGCTTTAGTACCTTCAAAATCAACAGCAAATTAAAGAATCTATTACTTTTACATAAATATATATTTAGTTGGAAAAATGATTATTATGCCATAAATTTTGTTACTACTATTATTTGTTGACCATGGTATGCAGTATTATAGGTTGGTTTTTGGTCAAGGATATAAAATCTAGATTGGTGCTTACATAGTATATTGTACAGTACTTCTCTTCTTATTTCCAGCAGAAATCTATGGAGTACTAAGATTAAGATTATGTTTCCAAGAAGCAAATAAAGCCATTCTTTATGCTAAAGCTGCAAGCAATGCAAAACCATACAATCATATTTTAACCAGTTATTCATTATAGTCTCATTTCCTACCTTGTATATAAGTTGCTTTTGAAAGAACTTCAGTAAAGTATTTCCTTCATTTTGGGTATACAATTTCTATTCTGATTAGACCATTGATCGAACTCGTAAGTCGTAACTAATCATGTTTTTAGTGCTTAATCTTGGGGGTTGAGGCTATTAAGGCATGTATATGGTACTGTTTCGATGTAGGAGCTCATCATTTTATGCATTTTGAAGCCTGATTTAATTTGCTTGCAAGCAGCGCGCTTACATGTGTAGCGAAAACTCTTTCATTGATTGTGTTCTTGCAAAACATGACAAGTTAATTCACTAGAGAATGCTAATAAACTACATGGTGAAATCTTAAAGTACATAACTTATGGTAACTAATTCAATTGGTTCCTTCATATATTGTTCCTTTTTTTCTTTTTTTAATTTCCTACTGTTGATCTTTTTCTCTTTTGTGCTTGAAGTACTGGTATGCACATGCAGCTCATCGTACTACATTGGTATTTGGCTTGCAACATTTTATTCTGCTAGCTTTATCCTCTTGATAAGACATTATTGTCCTCTGAAGTTGTTATCTCCTTCTAAAAGCTATTCTCTCCTTGTCAAAATCCTCAACCTTACCAAATCCTTGCCTTTACTTATTCTATATTTGACTGTACATCCTTCCCTCAATTCTGGCCCATGTTGAGTGGAATAGTTAACATTAACATTACCCCAGTGCCTTCAAAGAAGCTCCCGCCTAGGCAGGATAAGGGGGTTGATTGTACGCAGTCTTACCGCTATGAGAACAGAGTGAAATAGTTAAGAAGATGAAAAAAGGGAGTTAATCTCCCTCTAATGCTAATGCTATATATGCAAATCTGACTTACAATTGTTAGGGGATCCTTAGGCTGCTTAACGGTGGCTTAAAGTTGGATAAATGACTAGCATTTTTGTTTTTTCGGTCAGAAAGAAGCATTTCCATTAATGTACGTCAAAAAAAATTTACATGAACGAGCATATGTTCTCCCTTAGAGATCATCATTGTAAGTAGATTCACAACAATCGTTTGGCAAATTAAGTTTAATTACATAATTATACGAAGGCCAAGAGCCAAACATTCCTTTGCCAATATATCTTGGGAGTCTGTAAATGACTAGCATTACTTTAGTGAAAGACAGACTTGTTAAGTGGAGTTATTGATAACAGAAAATGAGGAGGAAAATTGATGAAACCATGATTCAATATCTTCACTCTAACCATGCATGAAGGGGATGAAGCTATTTTTGGGATAAAACCTTAGCTGGTAGATGCATTCTTCCTCATCGTCAAGGAAGATGCATTCTTCCTAGGGTGGCGGTTCACGTAACCTGTTTGGTTGTCCAATTCGACAATCGACATTACTATATGGTGTCCTAGTAGCATGTTCAAATGAGAACTATCAATTTCAGATGAATGATCTACGTGAGTTATCATTTATCAATGAATTAAGTAGATTCCAAAAGGGTGTGAAGAGGATCTTGATCCTTTATTTACCTCTCTTTCATTGAGTTGCATACTTCGGCCTTAAATGTTTTGTTTTTCTGTGCACTTCTTTGATATCCTCCTAGGTGAGCCATTCTTTGATAATTGCAAGTAAGCAACCTCCTCCGTGCATGTTGAAGTATAAGCTTTACCAAGCTATTTTGAAACTCTAGCTTAGGTAGTTGTTTCACTTCTTGATTAGTAAGTAGTGTTAACATAGGTTTTGTTATACCCAAGGATAGGCATAGTTCTACTTATAAGTTATAACAGTTCATCCGAAATCTTTATCATAGGTATATCAGTGATTAGAATTCTACTCAGGACTACTCTAAGCTAGCAAACTTCTTTTTTGAATTGGAACTATTACCTCCAAACTTCGCCATATTGACACATACTTATTGCATGGAAACCACTCTTTTATTGACCATAAGTACCTAATCCAACTACATCTGAAAAATCCCACGACTTGACAAGCAAGTGCGCTAAAAACTATATAAGAAACCATACTCCATTGGTCCAAGATCGCTGTGAAGTTTAGAGTACATGAACAAGAAAAACTCATTACATAAAGATTATATCACAAAGCAATTAAATAAAGGTTGTTTTGAGCTAAGCAATTAAACTCATGAACAAGGAAAATCGCTCTTACTAAGCAATGAAAGGTTGTTTTGAGCTATCTTCTTTTTGTTGCTAACATCACTCATGCCCCAACCTCTTAGTTTCCTCTTCATCTATAACTTTGAACCACAGTTGAAATGGGCCCGTAGTTTTAAGCTAAAACTTCAACTTCTAACCTCATTTCAAATATATAGAAGTAGATGGAACATGGAGGTAGAAATTGAAGTTTAAGAGCAATGAATCAAGTCAATCAACCAAAAGCAAAGCAACAGAGAAGCGATGTTTTTAATGTGGAGGTTGAATTTTGCGACCTTATTGCCTAGACCCAGGGTCCAAATAGTTAGGAATAAAAGATTGGTAGCTAGCTTTTAGAAAGCGATAAGCTACTTCAACTAGTTTTTGATAATCTATGCCAAACACCACTAGTTTTCAAAAGTAGATCATTTGAAGTATTCAAAAGGTATAAGGTGGCTAGAATGGCATACCAAACACAACCTTATACCAAAGCTAGTAGTTGCCTCAAGTTATACGAATTGGCTTAGCTTCCGATGTAGGTTGAACCTTTCACTATTTATTCTGATTTTTTCTTGTCAAATATTAATCAACAATGAGGGCCTTTTACCCTACATATACAACTACTCCACTATGGAATGTCAATATATATATACTGATGTACACCACATTGCGCTGATCCTATATTTGCGTAAAACACAATGGACTGGTATTTCCTTACTAATCTAGTTATTCTCAGCATGGCAAAAACACTGGAGAGGTATCAGAGGTGCAGCTATGGTTCACTTGAAACGAACAACCCTTCAACGGAGACTGAGGTAGCTAACTTGCTTAATCTTTTGTTTCCTTTAGCTGTACATTCCTATATCATTGATTCATTGCTTGCTAGCTAAATGGAAGTTTTGTCAATTTTTTGGCTGTTCGACTGATTATATTTATTACATTCTGAAGCAGAACAGCTACCAAGAATATCTAAAGCTGAAAGCCAAAGTTGATGTTCTACAGCGAACCCAAAGGTATATTTAGATTCTATAGTACATAGTTGATCAAGCATATACTGCTGCAAAGCATACATTATTGTGACTTGTGAGGTTTGAGAAATATTGTCAAATAGAGTGCAAGTTTTGTGAATGTAGTAGCTTATATTGCGCAGAACTGAGTTCACTGATTATAAGATATTATTCATGTGGAAGTGTTTGAAGAACGTGTGCGACATGTATTGTAAAGAGGTTAGCGTGTTTGCTCTTAATAAAATTATGAGAAAACTTATAGTTTGGTATCTTACAGGAATCTTCTTGGGGAGGATTTGATGGATTTGAGCACAAAGGAGCTCGAGCAGCTTGAGCATCAGCTGGACAAGTCCTTGAGGCAAATAAGGTCGATAAAGGTAATTTATTAGCAATTGTAGATAAAATGAAATGGCTTCAATATAATGGAATATCCTGATCATGATTTGGGCGAGTTTTGGCAATATGGATTAGTTGTTGTTTGATTTTTTGATCTGACGACTATAATCACTACTTGTGTAATATGCTGCTTGTGACACTCTCTTTGTTGTGCCATAAGAGCAATAGTTAGTCGAATTTATCTGTTCAACCATTTTCTCATCATCTTTTTTGCTCCTTATTAGTGATATAATTGTGACTATCACCATTCACCATATAACTAACTCTTTCTTTCGTTCCATGCTAATGTCAACAGACGCAACACATGCTTGACCAACTTGCAGATCTTCAAAGAAAGGTACACAGACTATACACACACCTCATAAGCTTTATGGGTTTAGCTTTGAGCATTTGACAGGCTAAAATATCCAGTTGTTGAACTAGAAATTTTGGCCTAAGGGGTTTGTACACTCAATGGCAAATATATTAGAGTACTTGCTAGTTGCTACATTCATCCTGGATTTTCATGAGCTTGGCGTAGTTGCAAAGTCTGACTAGCTCATATATACCTATATATACTAGCTCTCTTTAGTCTTTACATGAATAGTGAGCAATTGGAAGTTACTTATGTGCATGAAACATGATGCAGGAAGAGATGCTACTGGAGTCTAACAAAGCTTTGAAGGAAAAGGTGGCATAAATTTAGGAGCTTACATTCTCGGTACTTATTGTTACTTCCATCTACATATGCTTACAAATAATGGTGCATTTCATGATTGGGTGGCAGCTGGATGAAAGTTGTGCGTCCCTTCGACCAAATTGGGATGGCGGGGCGCAAGATGTTCCTTATGGTCGCCAACCTAATGATCAGTCTCAGGGCTTCTTCGAGCCATTGCCATGCAACAATAACACACTCCACATGAAGTATATTCTTTCGATCTTGTTCCTGATCATGCTTCATCTATCTCAATCTCAATTCTGTTTTATGACTACAAACTCATTATTCCTCCTTTGTGAATTTTTTTGGGGTGCTATAGCAGTTATAATGCAACGACTCAGGATCACATGAACGCGACAACTTCAACTGACCAGAACGCGTATGCATCAGGATGGATGCTTTGATTGTCATAGCTTAACTACTGTATGGTAGTTGTAATTGCTATTGGATGAGAAGTTGAATAAGTAGATGCTGCAATATATTGTCTGGAACAGAAAAATGTATTCACTCATGAATCAACTCTTTAGGGACTTTGTTAAGGAAATATCAAATCGCAGCAGCTGCAATAATAAAGCGTAGTAAAGTTCTTATGCTTAAAGAGCTGCCTGAGTGGCTTCCTGTAAAAGGTGAATGTTAACTTACACTGCCATGGACAACTTATGATGTGTATATATGTATAAGTTTATATCTGTACATATACAATGAGCTTTCTATATGCTATCAGATGGTAAATGATGTGTATATATGTACACAAAAGTGTTTTGAACACCGGCTCAAATTTCAAGCGAACGCAACGTTGAATTTGTAAATGGCGAGAAATAGTGTATTGGAAAAGATTCTAATCGGCTTGTAATACATACCATTTACAAGTTCAAGAGAGTTTTATCTTGTGAAACTAACTAATAGAGTAATAGATAAGGAATATAAAATCACAAGAACTTATATAAGACGGTCTTTTTGTAACTTTTGGTGATGTGGGTCACTTTTCAATGAAATATGGGTCACTGCTCACCATAAGTGGCCCCAATTTTCTATGAGTTGGTCTCGATCACACAAGACTTGCTGATTTTCACTCTTTATGGAACCAAATTATTTGTACTATTAAGGTTTTGTTTCTCTTACCCTTCTTTTTAGTAATTAAACTTCTTTGCACAAAATTGAACTGAATTCTATGTTACGGACCTGAAATGTAGTGAACTAAACTTCTCTTTACTAATCTACAATTAGAAAAATAAATTTGCACTTCTCATCACCGAAGTAAACATCTTTTTACTAAGCTAATTTTCTCTTTACCGAACTTAAATTCTTTTTTATTGAAATGAATTGAACTAAAATTTAAAGTACCGAATTTTACTGAAAAACCCCTCAAAAAAATCCCCATATGTGGGAAGGTCCATGGATAAGGAGTTGTGGTTGTGGGCATTCATTTCCCTATAAAAAAGGACACTAGTATTCTCCAAACCAAACATGTTGGTGTCACAACTCACAATTCACTTGTTCATGTGCCTGCAATGTTGGTGCAACGATATGCCTGTAACCAGTGAGTAGTGACCACTATGAAAATGCTATGGAATCTCTCTCCCAACTTTCGAAAGTCCGGATGAGTGATGACAATTCAGTATTTCACTTCACGTCATTGTTTCCTCATTAACATTTATGAAACCCAAATGCATAAATGAAGGAGCCATCAAGATTTGCACACCGCAATCTTAAACTTAGGACTCGTTCGTTTCAATCGAAAACTTAGATGCCTTTATGGGCACTCAGATGTGCCCTCCAGTAAATAAGGAAGAGCAGAAATACCGAATATCTAGTATCAGAACTGGAATTAATGGTTCTCCAGATCCATAGATTCTCCAAAACAAGGTCAGATTCGGTAACATGCAGTTCTAAATTCGATTCCTAACTTTAAGAAATCAAAATCAATTAAATACCCAACGTAAATCAATTACAAATATCAGTGGTCACTCAGAATTAAAACCAAAATTTTCATTTCAAAATTTCTCACTCGTCAGCCACTAAGTTACCCAAAATTAGGTGAAAGAAAAGCAAAAAAGAAAATTCATTGAAGTTTTAAAAATTAATATTTTTTGATGTGATATCTTTACCTTTTTATTTCTAAAATATAAAATTATTCGATTTTCAAAAACAATGAATTTGAATTTTAATAAAGACCTGATCAGTTAGTAATTAGTTGATACTCCACTGCATCCAATTCTAAATCCTAAAGCAGTATCCAATAGAGCCAATACCAAGCAATTCGATTTTCAATTCCCACGAATGAGAAACTGATTGATCAACTTCCAATTCCAAAAATGGAATGTCGGAAGGATATCTGTTCATGGTCATCCCTACCAATTAATTGATTTTTTTTCGTTAAAAAAAAAAAGGAAAATTATTTAACATCTCTACCACTAAATAATTAAATTTATTAACTAGCCAGAATAAAAATACAAATAATATTACTTATCTAACCACTTTTAGGTACCCCCATTAGGTCATTTTGCATTATTAGAGTATATTATTCTCACTTTGATAAAATAAAGGTGTGTTCTTTTTTGTTTTTTGTTTTTTTTTATCACAGTGTGTTTTTTTGTTTTTTTTGTTGAGTTGTGAGAGAAAAAAAGTATCTTTTTAAACTAAATTGAACTAACATGATCGAATCTGAATTAATAAATTACAATCTGACCTTGTAAATTGAAAAGAACACACGCACCTTTGTTTTCCCCATTAGTTCAACAAATTTTTTTATTTGTATGATAGACATTAACTTTTAGGTCGGGGCAATAACGAGATAGATCAAATAAAACTAATTTATATCAAATAAAGAATTAGAATCAACAAAAATGAAGAAGTAGAGCTGATAATAGGAGAGATAGCATCACTATTGTAATAATGTGCTAAAATACATAATATCAAATAGTTAGGATAATCATTGACAAGTCAAGAAACATTACTATCGGATCTAATATTAAAAGGGCTCAACTCTTTTATATTTCTTCATGTAAAATAATTTTTGACAATGATATTTTACGGCCCGTACAATAACATTGCCCAATATCTATCATATAGTTTCCTAAGTATCATCAAATAAATTCTTATTTATTCATCTAATATATTTTCTCATATCTATCTCTAATAATTACTAACAGATAATGCATATTTAATTTTAAGGTTACACTTTACAACTAGCTAGCCGTTTATTGTAGTGACGACCATGGTGCTCACTTTTTTCTTTTCTTTTCTTTTTTTCTAAACTAAAAGGCTTATGTAGTTGTCCGCAAATATATGTATTAGGGAATCAAATCCATCTTTGATGGGCTAAGAGGTTCGAGCAGAAATTCAAAAGTGGAGAGTCTGGAGACTCTCCGTGCAAATAAAGGTGGAGAATGATTTATATCCCAATATGGATGAATATTTGAACCTCAATCAACCAAAGAGTTGTGAGGGTGAGACACTTTACACTTGTGCTTTCACCGCATTCTCACTTATAGTGCTCACTTACAAAAGCTTGGAGTTAGGGTGCGTTTGTTAGAGCTGAACATACTAGAATCGAACTGAATTCAACATTATTAAACTGGACACTACTGAACTGAATTGGACACAATGGAACTAAATTAAACACAACTTGATATGTGAGACAAAAAAGCGTGTATCTGAACTCCACACCACTGAACTGAACTTAACATCATTTAACTGAATTTGAAATCACAGAATTGACACTTGAATTGAACTGAACTGACCTTGTAATCTCTAACAAACGCACTCATATTGTGTGTTCTCTTTCACTTAGGGTGTGTTTGTTAGAGCTGAAGGCCCTGTTCTCTTCACCTTATGTTTACTGAACTTATCCACACAATAGTGAACTGAACTGAACTGAACTTATTTTTACTGAATCTACAATTACAAAGAGTAAAATTGTACTGTACTTCGGTTTACCGAGTTGAACTGAATTTTTTTGAACTTAACTTGTTTTTACAGAACTGAACTGAAATTTACTGAATTGAACCGAAATTTACTGAACTGAACTGAAATTTACTTAATACTTCACATAGAAGTTGAATAGAACAGGCGCGAACTTACCACAACTGAAGTGAGTTGAACACAGCTTGATATGTAGACAAAAAGTATTTTTCTTAACTCAGCACCATTGAACTGAATTGAACATTATTTAACTGAATTTGTAACCATTAAATTGTGAACTAAATTGAATTGAACTTAACTGAACTAACCTTGTAAGCTCTCACAAACGCACCCTTACTCAGTAATTGGTTAAGTTCATTTTAGTATAGTGGAGTTGAGTTCAGTTCAATAATCTACTTTTTCTCTAATAGATTATTATTCAATTAAGACCATGTTCTCTTTACCTTTTTATTACTGAACTTATCTGCACAATACTGAACTGAACTGAAATTTACTGAACTGGACTGAATTTTTCTGAACTAAACTTATTTTTACTGAATCTACAATTACAAAGAGTAAAATTGTAGTTCGGTTTACCAAACTGAAGTGGATTTTTCTGAACTGAATTACTTTTACTTTTACTGAACTTACTGAAATGAACTGAAATTTACTGAATATTTCATGGAGAAGTTGAAGAGAACAGCCCTAACTGTTCTCTTCACCTTATTTTTACTGAACTTATCTCCATAATACTGATCTAAACTGAAATTTACTGAACTGAACTGAATCTTTTTGGATTGAACTTATTTTTACTGAGGCTCTGTTTGATTCACCTTAATTTTACTTAAATTCAGTTCAGTTCAGTCCAGTTCAGTTCAGTTCATGCGTAACTTTAGCATTCATATAACTTTTTATTCCGAAATAATTTCATGATGATAATTATGTCATCGGAAAGATCTCAAAGCATACTTTCAAATGAGTCCAATATTGACTATGTTTGGACAAATTTTAAATGGTTAACGATCAACTGTAAAACATCAATTCAGTTCAGTTCAGATCAGATCAGTTCAGTTCAGATCAGTTCAGATCAGTTTTATCCAGGTGAATCAAACGGAGCCTGAATCTACAATTAGGCTCTGTTTGATTCACCTTAATTTTACTAAAATTCAGTTCAGTCCAGTCCAGTTCAGTTCAGTTCAGTTCATGTGTAACTTTATCACTCATATAACTTTTTATTCCAAAATAATTTCATGATGATAATTATGTAACCGGAAAGATCTCAAAGCATACTTTCAAATGAGTCTAATATTGACTATGTTTGGACGATTTTTAAATGGTTAACGGTCAAGTTTAAAAAATCAATTCTGTTCACTTTAGATCAGATCAGTTTTATCCAGGTGAATCAAATGTAACTTTACAAAGAGTAAATTTGTTCTTTGGTTTATCGAACTTAACTGAATTTTTCTGAACTGGACTTACTTTTACTGAATTAAACTGAACTTTACTGAATTGAACTGAATTTTACTGAATATTTCAGGAAAAAGTTGAATAGAACAGACCCTAAATGCAGTTCAATACGGTCCAGTGAAGTTCAGCACAGAAAAGTTCAGTTAATTAGTTTGCACTTTGCAAAGAAAGTGTACGAACTATCAAGCCCCTGAATTTAACCCAACAACAACCATTGAGAGCTCGACAGCACACCGAACCTAAAAACCACATCTGATTTTTTCCTACAACCATAATATAAACAGAAAACCCCTTACACTCCTGTGTTGTACTCAAACAAACAACACCATTGATCAACAATATCCTCTCCTTCATTCCATTAATCACTACTGAAGTGTTGATATATAGATTGAAGATAGTACCTCCACTCTCTCTCCTCTCTTCTATTCCCTCACTACTTCTCTCTCTTCCTAGATTTCCTTTTCTTGTGTTAAATAGGGCACTCCAATCTTGCTTGCTTCTTCACATATATAATTAATCACAATCTTTTATACACAATCCTAACATAATATTTGTAATAAAGCATATATTTTACATATTTTATATAACAACAACAAAATATAAATAAATCTAGCTAGAGAAGAAATTATGGGGAGAGGAAGAGTTCAGCTGAAGATGATAGAGAACAAGATCAACAGGCAAGTGACATTTTCAAAGAGAAGAACTGGGTTGATCAAGAAAGCTCATGAGATCTCTGTGCTTTGTGATGCTGAAGTTGCTCTTATTGTTTTCTCTCATAGAGGAAAACTTTCTGAGTATTCCAATGATTCTAGGTATATATATATATATATAATCTCATTATATTACTTCATTTATTATACAACACAAATCTATTAGTGAGTAATTATTAATTTGTTTTTTGCTCTTCTCAAAAAAAAAATTATTAATTTGTTTTTTGTTTATTTGTTTGTTTTAATTGCAACTTAATTCCAAAGAAATAATATTTATTTTGTTCCTTTTTTTTTCTTCTCTTGTTGCTTGTTTTGGATAACATTTCCCCTTCACGTGTGTTATTTAATGTCACAAATTACCTGAAAAAACTAAGAACAAAGGTATGGATGATTTCCTTATATAAAAATGACATTGTTTATGTATCAATTCCTATGATGAACTTGTATGAATCAGGAAATTATGGAAATAACTTTTACTACCAATTTATATATGAGTATATCATTGTCTTGCTTTCACTTGACTATTTTTCTTTCACCCTTTTAGGATATAGTCATATAGTACTTCATTATCATTATTTTTAGCATAGCATAAAAACTAAAAACATTGAACATGTTTTTTTTTTAAATCAGAAAACAACTTTTATTTGGCATGTATTATTATCATTTGGAGTATAATATGGAATTATACTACTACTTCTATGTTAAAATTATAGTTATTTGAATAGATTAATTTGAACCAGTTATATGATTAATAATTTTGGTGGTATGGTTGTATAGTACACATGATTTCATACTCCATTATATTACCCATTGTGTTTGTGTCTGGATGATGAATTTGCATTGAGAACTAAGTGTAAAGGTATGATCCAATGGGTAATGTGGATTATTTGACCATATATATCAATACAATTAATTCAGATTCAGCTTTAGTTTGCATCAATCTGGTACCTATTAAGCTTCCATGCCTTGTCCTCTCTTACTGTGCTATGCCTTACTTTTTGCTTTACCCTTATCCTAGCAAGGTTTAATTTTATTTTTATATATTAATTTAAAAATAAATAAATCACATTTACTTTTAATTTACCAACTTTAGACAAACTAGCTTTGTGAGTGCTGAGTAGTACAAATTCAATTTTTATATTATCGTTCAAATATATTATGAGGTTACTCCATGGGATGTACATACTGCTCTAATGACCAAAACATATACATATATATACCTCTTGTTTTATTTTGTTCGTTACAAGCCCTTTTCAATTATGATACGAAAGTTTTTGAATCTTCAATTAGAGTAAACTATTTGGGGTTTCATTAAAATTCATATTCAATTTTTATTATATGTGATGTGATATAATGCATGTTTAAAGTCACTTGCTCTGATAGTAGACTATAGAAAGGTAACGGGGTCGTTGAAGACCAAGGTAATATGACATTAACATGGCAAAGAGGGCGAAGATAGCTAAAGAATATATATTCGTAGGTCAATATGTGACCAGCTTAATTGGTAAAGTTTTCGAGGATGAGGTTATATTGTTATAGTTAGGAAACGAGATTTGCAACCATCTTTATTTGGATTGCCTTACACAAAAGAAAGACAGATATGTGATAGTTTTATGTGTAAGTTAAGTACTTAATTTGTTGCAGCATATGATCATTACGCTAACGGCGTGTATCAAATTATGGTTCTTATTACTTCTTCAATTTTAATCAGGACACACACACATATATACTACAACATATTATATACATGAGATTATGAGAATTGATGATTTTGCAATTTTCTTTCATTTTCAAGTATGGAGAAGATACTAGAAAGGTACGAGAGGTATTCTTATGCTGAAAGACAGGTAGCTTCAAATGATCCCAACACACAGGTAATAACATCTATACTAATTAATGTAATTACCAATAGCTGAGAAACCCTTTTTGTCAGAACTTTATTTCTGTTTTTCTGTTTTTTTTTTCATGAAAGTTGCCCACCAGTTTCTCACAAAAGTCACCCGTCTCACCGTAGGATATATAGTCCTATAGAAGACTTATTGATTATCACATATTATAGTTGCATAAATCAGTTTCTGTTGTTTCTTTTATTAGTTACCTAATCATGTATTAATGTAGGTAAGCTGGACCTTTGACTTTGTCAAACTCAAGGCAAAGCTTGAGCTACTACAAAGAAACCACAGGTAAATAAATAATCTGTCATATATTTGTGATTATACAGTTGCTCAGATTCTGCTAGCATGAGCTTAATTAGGTCATGTTTTATGCATACCATGATCAGGCACTACTTAGGACAAGATTTGGACTCACTAAACTTAAAAGACCTCCAAAGTTTAGAGCAACAGCTTGATGCAGCTCTTAAACACATTCAGTCCAGGAAGGTAATCAATTTCCTTAACTATCTCTATTTAATCAATTAGCATTCCTGATTTATAATAATGTGTTCAACATGATTATATACACCGGAAAATACGAGAAGATTGGTAGTACATTTTCACTAGCTAATTCCTTGGTATGGAATTAACTTAATGATTGAAATTTAATTTGTTTCAATTCCATGGCAGAACCAACTGATGCATGAGTCCATCTCTCAACTTCAGAAGAAGGTAATTAGGCTGGCCTCTTTCTCATACATATATAGCTATGTTTATACTGTTTGCTATACTAGAAGTTATAGAGTAGAGATGATTGTGGTGCATGATTGCATGCTAGTACGATCGAATGAGCAGGAATTATGGAATAATGGTGGATGATTGTGATGGTTAACATGAGGATAACAAGCAGACCTGAATGAGCATATATATAGAGATAGTAATGTCAAATGCTAGCTACAGATCAGAATGATGTCACGAGTAATTCGAGTGTTTTAACGTTAAGTATGGTAGTGTGTCATTCTTTTCTTGTATTTGAATGGATTGGTAAAAGTGTTGGGAAAGGTAACAACAACAGCAGTACAAAGACATGAGTCGTAATTAGTTCAACCACCAAAATCAGTGTGGAAGTTTCGACAGTAGACTGTAAATTCGTTAAATCAGGTGAATTATTCTGCAGATGTTTGCATAGTTTGTTATAAACCAATTTTTCAGACAGGATCATTAGATATGAAGGATATGAAATTGGGTTTAAATTTAGCTCTTACCATTTGAATCTATTGCACCTTGCCGGCTTGCCTATACATATATAGTCGTCTGAGATATCGAGAATGCTTTCCTTAACACTAAGAGGGAACTGTGGTATTGCTTATACATCCAAACATACTGTGCTTCTATTGCAGGAGAGAGCAATGCTGGAGCAAAATAACATGCTAGCAAAAAAGGTACTTTGTTTAATTAACCATCCTTCCATGCATAATACACTAGTACAGTACAAAACAAGAAGCAGATATACTCTCCCTCCGTTTTGTGTTTGTTCTCGAATTCCATTTGGTATGTTTCATGCACATTCAAAATTCTTTTGGTTTGTTTCAGTTTGATTGTACTTGCACTAAATGTCACAGATTGTCTTCATTAATGCACTTTTAAACTGAACTCAGATACTAGTATTAATTTAAATACAGTTCTTAACATGTCAGAAAGGTTAACTACTTAACTAAGACAATCACTTTCAATTAGGTTATAAAGTTTTCCTTAATTGTATGTTACTTATATCTTTTTGTAGATGAAGGAAAGAGAAAAGGTTTTGGCGCAAGTTCAAGAAGTGCAGTGGCAGGAACAGCAGCAGCAGCGCCCTACTCCTCATGCATCTAATTTCCTACTCCAAGCTCCACTCCCTTCTTTGAACGCAGGGTACGTACCCTCTTTTACTCTCTTTAAAAACCGCGACCAGTACAACTCAGACCTATTTTGTGAAGCGTGCGTGATGAGCATTCAGCTTTGTTAAAATGAATTTATGAAACAATCAATGTATCTTGAAAAAGGAGGGTCCTCAAACAGTTCAAGTGTACATGCTCAAGAGTGCCTGCAATTGGCTTCACTAAGTTTGGTAAATGTTGTATGGTCATACAGAGGTGAATATCAAGGACAAATAGCTGGAGAAGGAAGGAGGAACGATCTTGACCTCACGCTCGAACCAATATACTCATGCCACCTAGGTTGCTTTACAACCTAAGAAGAGGAGAACTGAAGGACAGTGATGAGTTTGGGTAGCTAGATATATGAAACTAGATAGGGATGCATATATATATCAATTGCTCAAGCTGAACTTATGATGATAAATGGTCAAAGACTTGAATGGCCAAAACTTGTTTTTGGTTACTGTGTGTTTTTTTCAGCTAGTTATTGCAAAAGACTGTCATATGGCAAATATGCTTTAAACAAAACCTGGTGAGCATCTTGCACTGTTGTGATTTGTTAAATGTATTTGGTATTTTAAAGATCCTTGCAATGCTAAATAGATATATATGTTTTAAAATTGAGCAAGTTTATTGATTCATGAATATCAATTTGAAGCCTAGTTCAAATTTGTGCTCCAGCTTGCTAATTTGTACTCGTATTAGAGTTAATCCCACACAGACCTATCAATAGGCACGATTGTGGTTCATCCCCCTATTGCCCTACCCATGGGAGAAGATCAGAGAAATCGTATTTCAACCATCATATTTTTTTTTTGCCTAATCTTATTTGGGATTTATGACAAGCTAGAAGAAAGTAAGACAACCAGAAAATAATGAAAGAAATAACATAGATTCATTCAATTGGCCATTGCAAGAAGAAAACGTGATCCACTTTACAAACATTCAAAACTGGAAGCAAACTTGAAGTTACTTGCAATATTCAACACTCACATTCCGGTTTCCCAACTATCTAGTAGGTGTTGGTTGAGCCGTACCAAACACTTCAGAAACTAACTAGTTCTAAGTTCTAGATTTCGTCTACTTGAAGTTGAGCGAGGTTCAAGCCTGTACACCCAAAATTTGTACTTACTTTTTGCCTCTTTAGTCTTTCCTTTCTGTCCTTAGTAATCCACTGTATCTTCCAAGCACTCAACAGTTAAAAAGGTTCGTCAAATTCCATCACCTACAAAACCATTCAAACAAATTAGTCAATGTGTCAAAAATGCTGGTAATGTTCCAAATGTAGAACGAGTGTACGAGGCAAAAAGGAGGACTCCAAAGTCATGTAGGAAAGTTAACTAAGGTATTGGTATGTTCCTGAAATCATTATATGTGGTTATAGGATAAAGAGTATCTGGCTAGTTTATGTTGTAAGGGAAGGAATAATCAAGTTACTTACCCTAAAACAGACAGGACAGCTCTGACTTCTTTCCATCCACTCGTATATACAAGCAAGGTGAAAATGGTGTGAGCATCGTGTGATAATCTTCGGATTTTCAGGTTCATAATCTGCAAGCAAAAGCCATACAAATTCAGAATATAGGAGAAACATGAAGGACATATCTTATTTACAGGGTCTGACATATAGGAGTCGTCAATTATCTGAGGAAACTAAGCAATTATTCCACTGGAAGTGTAAACTTCATTCCCACCTTCTAGACATGTGGGGCATACATCTTCATTGTCTGAAGATGGAAATTTGTCGTAGAATTCGATCTCCAGTTCTGGAGCTGAAGGCTTCACTGGACACTGATCAGGACAGGAAACTGTCTCAGTCTGTTTACATAGTACTTGGTCTTTCAACGAGGGACTTGCAGCATTGCTGAGATTTAACAAAGCATCAGCGCCATATCCGGTTGGGGTATTATCTGAGTGAACCCCATGAGAACAACAGCCATCCAAGAGCCCAGCTGCTGATCTCTGAGCTTGATCTGAAGGGACAACATGATGGACTACTTCCCTTGTATGCACTATTTCTTTACGCTGTTACAGTTAAAGAATCGACAAGTAAGGTCAAGTTTCTGCTATGAATCTTATTTCTAGTCACCAACATGTATGCCATCACTTTACAGTTATAGGAGTAGTTATCTGAAAGAAAATCACTTTATTAGAGTGAACATTCTATAAATTACACCGTTAGAGAGTACTTGAACGAAGAATCATTATGCTTTACTTCCAAGAGACTTCAATACAAGAATAAAGATGGTTGTAACCAATAAACACTGGTGTAAAAGTACTCAGAAGCAAGCCTTTCTACTCTATTGTTTTGATAGGTTGGATTCTAGGAAGTTCACTAACAATGAATTACTCTATACTCTTAAATTCTTAATCTTCTTTTAACATAAAGGACACATAGCATTCATTTAATCACAAAGCTTTTGGCTGTTAATGATACAGGATTGATGTATTTTTCTAGTATAAGCAGCCAATTGAAAGAACCAAGGGGCTCCATTTGATCATCAGCATAATGAGCATTGTAATTTCGTAATTTGGTACAATGGAAGTTACATAACATATGTGATATGTTGCTCATGATTATGTTCCTTTAACTTAAAACTAAGAGAAGCAAGCAAGAAACCCTGATACTATTTACGCATATTCACTGTAAAAGATCATATAATCACATAATGCCATACATGTAACACCTATGTCACTCAAGCCTTGGGAATGCCTTGTAGACCCAAGGCTCTTTTTTTTTTGTGAAATTGCAAGAAATCCACACTCTTTAGGGGGTAACGAGACTCGAATCCCGAATCCAGGTGACGCGCCACTGTGCTCGCTTATTCTGGGTAACATAACACAACATCATAGCATAATGACCAAGTTCGAGTAACCAAGTTAGAAGACTTTGTATGATAAGTGCTAGTACAATTAACAAATTTAGGATGTAAGAGAGTTGCATTGCAAACCTTGCTGATTGTGATATGAACATTAGGCACACAGTTATTTCTAGGAGTAGAAGTCCTCGAGTTTCTGGCTGGTGTATCTCTAATACCAAAGCAAGAAAGTAAAACGCCCATTGTTCCTTCAAAGCTCTGCATCATGGTAAAAAAAACAAAGATCGAAATTTATTTTAGTGCAATTTATATATAGCATATAATAAAGTATACAAATTTAAACATGAAACCCCATAAAACAAACATAAACCTCTTAAACCCTATACCCAAAACACAACTATACATACATAAACTGCTTGGACAAAAAAAACAAAAAATTCCCAATTTTAAGAGAATATACAAAAACAAAACAATGAATCACATACATGATGAACTCAAATCGTTGGAACAATCATAGTAAAAACTAGTAATAAAAAGTACAGAAAAGGGGGAAGAAGATGATAGAGAAACCTTTGAAGTTTGGAGAAGAGGATTTGCGCCAGAGAGTGGAAGTTTAGAGACGTGTTTAGGCTAGGATTTTCTGTTAAGGAGGATCCTTTATTTTAGTGAATTGCTAAATACCGCCCCAAATTACTACCTACCGCCCCCCCAAATTCCCTCTTTGCCCTTCACTCATCCTCACTCATCACTCATCCTCCCTCAAACTCATCCTCACTCAAAGCACCAGCACCACCACCACCACTCACCACCACTCGAAAAACCACTACCACCACCACCACCACCACTCACCACCACTCGAAAAACCACTCACCACCACTCAAACTCATCCTCACTCAAAGCAAAACCACCACTCACCACCACCACTCACGGATTCGAATTTTTTTTGCTTTATTTACTCTAATTTACTTATTTTCGAGTTCGTCGGAGTAGTCGGGCGTCTGAAACAGGCGACTCACCCATGGGCGAGTCGCCTGCGGCAGACGACTCACCCATGGGCGAGTCGCCTGTGGCAGACGACCGACACAAAAAAAAAAAAAAAAAAAAAAAAATTATTTATTATTATTATTATTATTATTATTATTATTATTTATTGTTATTATTATTAATATTATTATTGTTATTATTATTATTATTATTTATTGTTATTATTATTAATATTATTATTGTTATTATTATTTATTATTATTATTATTATTATTATCATTTATTATAATTATTATTATTATTATTTATTGTTATTATTATTAATATTATTATTGTTATTATTATTTATTATTATAATTATTAATATTATTATTTATCGTCTAGCCGTCGCAGCTGAGTCTTTCATTAGTTTGATTCCTCCGGAGCAAGCGGAAGGTTTTCGATCGATTATGGAGGAGTATATGAGAGATTGGCGGGCTGCCAAATGATGTATTGACCCTAAATGAATTTGTTATATATTTATATAAGAGTTTCATTGTTATTGTTATTTATTTGTGTTATTGTAATTTGTTGTTTCTTATTTATCTTTTTTGTTTTATTGTAATTTGTTGTTTTATTTACCTCCAACTCATCAGTGACGAAATGCGTACTGTAATCAACACCATCACCATCGAACCGCTCCAAAGGAACCTAACGAAAACAACGAAAACAATGTTAGCTTAATCTTAAATTCAAACGTCTATCAAAACCGACTGAACCAAGGGACAAGCGTCTGAAATTTCCGTTTGGACCATGGAAGAAACAATATTAATAATAACAATAAATAATAATAATAATAATAATAATAATAATAACAATAAATAATAATAATAATAATAATAATAATAATAATAATAAATAATAATAAAAAATAATAATAATAATTTCATTTTTAATTAATTAAACAATAATCAGTAATAATAATAATAATAATATTAATATTAATAATAATAACAATAAATAATAATAATAATAATAATAATAATAATAATAATAATAATAATAATAATAATAATAATAATAATAATAATAATAATAATAATAATAATAATAAATAATAAATAATAATAATAATAATAATATTTTTTTTGCACAGTCGTCTGAAATTTCCGACTCACCCTTGAGTGAGTCGTCTGTAGCAGACGTCTCACCCAAGGGTGAGTCGTCTGTAGCACACGACGCCCCCAAGGGTGAGTCGTCTGTAGCAGACGACTCACCCAAGGTTGAGTCGCCTGTAGCAGACGACTCACCCAAGGTTGAGTCGCCTATAGCAGACGACTCACCCAAGGGTGAGTCGGAAATTTCAGACGACTGTGCAAAAAAAATGCGCAAAAAAAAAATTTACCTCCGCCACCGTCGACGGCACTTCCTGGTCGCCGGCAGACATCCGCGGCCGTTGCTTGAGTGAATGTTGATGAAGGTTGGGTATGAGAGTGGGTGGTAGAGAGGGAGAGGATGAGTGAAAATTTAAAAAAGGGCAAAATTGGAATTTGGGGGGGCGGTATTTAGTAACACCCTTATTTTATCGTTTGTACTTTTCCTACTTTAATTCTGATTAGCATAATCCAAAATATTTTAAACTCTTTAAATAATAAATTAAAAAAAAATATTTAGAGCCATAAACACTTTCAAATAAATACTCGTACTTCCCTTTGCCGTAGACCCGGCAACAATAGCCCAAAGACCCAGACGTGACAATATCTAATGGGCTTGTTTAATCAGAGGTGGCCAGCCCATATCAACAACAGCCCAAATAAATATGAAATTAACATTTCAAAGCCACTATTAAGGAGGATAGAGTTGTCATATCATTTTTCAAGAAGTATTTCACCTATGTATTCTCTCGGTTTCTAACTCATTTACCCACTTTTCCTTGATATAGAGTTTAATGAGATATAATTTTGAAACGAGAACTTCCCATTTGCCTCTTGTTAGTAGTGGAATGGGTGTGGGCCGGGCCAAGTCATTGATAAATAAACAATGAGGATGAAAAGGTAAGGGTGCAAGGGTAATTTAACAGCTAAAAATATTACTAAAAAAGAAAGTGAGTAGATGAATTAGTAAGAATGTAAAGACAAGTGAGCTGATGATCTAGGAAGAGTAAATTTTGTTTTCAAAACTGGCAAACAAATTTAGGGTATATTGGATGATGAGGTTAGCTTTTATTTTTATTTTTTTTTAATAATAGTGGTTAGCTTTTAGATTAAAGTTACAACTCTTACTTATTAGCTATTGTTTCAACTCTGGGATACCAACCATTATAATATAAGTTACCCATATAATATAAGTTTTCATATTTAGCAAGCAATTTGTCACCTTTAATAGATTTGATGGACTGTTTTTTCTACCTGAAAGGTTAGAATATGGTTAAAAGAAAAGTAGAAAATAACTAACAAATTTTTTGAAATGGTAAAAAATTAGTTGTATTGTTAGTTGAAATTGAAAGCTTATATGGGTAGCATTCATGTTTTAGTTGTTTTTGGAAATGAAAGTTGAAAAAATAATCTGAAATTATTTGGTAACACAGATTGAAAGTAGTATTTGAAATATGAAAGCTGGTAACTTTGATATAAAAGCTTTTTTTTTTTTTTTGGATACGAGGAATCCACAACCACTACTCTTAACATGTGCAATGGATAAATTCCGAGTGCATGCTATAGCTTGCAAACCACACACAAGAAGCAAGTCAACAAGAAAAATATTGTAGACAGGCTCAACAAAGAGGCTTATTGGGATTTGAATGAACCATGGTCTTTGTCATGAAATTCAACCTCACAACCAACTATACTATCCCTTTAGATGGCTAATATAAAAGCTAGTTGCTTTTGCCAAACATACCCAAAAAAATAAGGTGACAAAATTTGTTGCAATATTCCAATTTTTTTACCTAACCCTCTACCAAATTTGTTGCCATGTTACAATTTTTTGACTAGTAAAACATTAAAAAGTAATTTTTGTTTCATAAAAAAAACATAAAAACTCGTATGAGACACGACTTCATCACATCAACATCAACATTACCCCAGTGTCTTCAAAGAGGCTCCCGCCTAGGCAGGGTAAGGGGGGGTCGGTTGTACGCAACCTTACCCCTGTGAGAGTCTCACAGAGAGGCTGTTTCCGTTTGACCCGAGATCCGAAGTGCGACGACCATCGGCAACTTCACAATGAATAAGAAGTGCCGACAGTTTTATGAGCCATTTTGCTTTAGTCCATTGCATTCCGAAACCAGAAAGTAAAAAAGCTTTTGACTCCACTAGAAATAGTGGATAATTCGTTAATCCATTCATGCGCGTCACTAATTAGATGACGAGACACGACTTCACAAAACTCAAAAAAACTGATTTTGCACCGGTAATTTTACGTTTTTCCCCTTTGATCCTGCATAAAAGGAGGTACAAAAGTTCGGCATCAAATTTGCGATGACTCGTGAGTTACCAAAAAAAATAAATAAATTGAATTGACTATTTGATAATTATTCGAAACACTCTTCGAAATTATGCCTAATCATTGTTATCTCAAAAGTTGAGAGTAAAACCAATTGTAGCCCAGATAAGATGGTCGACTTTTGAAGAAGATGGAGATGTAAACGATGTACTCAATTTTTTATGAGTTATTGGAAGCTTGTTTTCCACTCAATAAACAAAACTGTCCACATTATACTATTTTGTTTGTTTTTTTTAACTTAATTCCCTGTTCTTTAAATATTATCCCATTCTCTTTCTTATATGGGAATGATGATGATCAAAATGGCTGAATCATGAAATGAATTGTCCTTTATAAGAAAGAAGTGTGCATTATGTCGGCACATGGTATAATTGAGATATAAATGGATCAAATTCACCAAACTCTGCCATTCTTTTTTCCTTCTTTTCTTTTTATTTCACCATAGAATTCTTAATAATGAAATTTCAGACAAGTCAAATTTTGGTACACCTGAGCTGAAGAACAAATGAACAAAAATCAAGGGAGTGTGGTTGAGTGGTAGGAACTAATCTATCATTAACTAAGGTTCAGAATTCGAATTTCGTCTTCGGCATGGAGAATATTTTAATCCTTGGTCAGTTGTCCCACCTTTTTAAGGTGCCTACAAGCCAGCGCAGGGAGATAGTCACTGTGGTCGATGATGGGATACCCTTGATGTGAAAAAAAAAAACAAATGAACAATACATATCATCTTTCTAGAAGGGGAAATATCTTTTTGTTTTTACAAACTATTGACATTTTTTTTGGTAATCCAAGATTGGTACAAACTATTGACATTAGTTATGGTGATTTTGTGCCAACAACCTGCGACTTATAATAATCATCATAAACTTCTTGAATATATGCTAAAATGATCTAAGCTAATCAAAACTTCACTTAACTGATTTTTTATTTTATTTTTTATCTACTCTTAACTAATCTTTTAATCACCCTTTATTTTTAGACCTCATAAGAGTAAAACCCAAAATACACATAACTGTCGTAGCTCAATCCAATCATAAAAACATCAGTCTTAATAAAAACACTTATATAAAAGACACCAATAAAAGTTGAGGCTTCACACACCTCTAAGAGACACCCATATGAATCTAATCTCAAGATCAGACATCCTACGAGCCGAATCTTAAAAACAGACAACCCATAATAAGTATGACCAAAGCTCCAAACACCAATATTTCACGCCACTATCTATCCTCATTTTTTAGTTGGAAAATAAATCCAGTCCCTTGTTCTTTCTAGCCTTTTTCCCAGTTCTTTTTTTGTCTTCTTGAAGCTAAAAACTCAAAAAGAAAAAGAAAAAAAAAAAAAAAAAATCTTTGTCTTCTACAATCAAACCAATTGCCTTCATTTTCCTTAGTTTCATACTTAATCCAGGATAAGAACAAGGCAACCACATTTAACAAAAACACAAAAACATTCTAGAGAAATTAAAAGGGACCTACACTTTGATGGCAACCACGTTGAGACTTCAAAAGTTTAACCCCAAACAAAATAAAAAAGAAAAAAACAACATAGAACCATATGATGGCAAGCCAAAAGCAACAAAAAAAAAAAAACAAAAAAAAAAACAAAAGCAATAATATTACTACTAGTTAGTATGACCCACATTTAACACATTATACTCATACTCACCAAATTGCAATGACCAATCATGATGGTCCTCGACAAGTAACAAATTCTCCACTATTCCACAACCACCATATATATACTCTAATAACTTTCTCCCATTAATTTGCTTCACAAAACACACTCAAAACCTCGAAACAAAAATGGGAAAAACAGGGGGAAAGAAATTGCAAACATTTTGTGTAAACAGAATTAGGCCACTTGTTAGGGTTGTTGGTGATAAAAAGGACCAAAATTATCAAGTTCATAATAATCAAGAAAATCATAGTGAAAAGTTTCATGAAAAGGAGAAAAATGAAAACTTGAAGCAACAAGAAGGGAGGAAAATTATGGTGGTTGTTGATTCAACTGCTGAAGCTAAAGTTGCACTTCAATGGACACTCACTCATACTGTTCAAAGTCATGACATTATCATCCTTCTCTATGTGTCCAAGCTCGACAAACAAGGTTATTTTATTTTATTTTATTTTATTTTATTTTTTGTTAATTTGAAAGTTTTCAACTCAATTTATAGATTAAGAAAATTTTAGTTGATTTTAATGTTCAAGAGAATAAATGTTATAGGTACGGAAGAGATGAACAAAAAGACATCTCCAAAGGTTTATCAATTACTACACTCCATGAAGAAGACTTGTCAATCTAAGAGGCCAGAGGTGAGTTCACTTTAGAGTTTAGAAAATTGGTATTAATATGTTGTGAGGTTTTATTCCATGAGAAATTGGATAACATATGCTACATCAAAAACTTAGTTTGTATAGTTTATTGAACATAACTATGGCTAAGAAGGGAAATTTTGATTCAAGTATGTGAAGAATTACTGCAAGAATGTGTTAAATTTTTGAAGAGTCATAATATATTTTTATCACCTTATTTTGTTAAAATAATGTATTTACCTCTCATGCAGTGAGTTCTATTTTACTTAGTTGGTTGATTGGTTGGAGTTTCGGTTGGTTCTTAACAAGGACAAGTTATCAATTTTTGTAATTTTTCTTTAGATAAACCATAATAATTAAGTAACATTATGATTTATGCTTAAGAAGTGGGTGATTTTATTGCCAGTATATAGACACTATTATCAGCTCTAATTTCAAAAGACTCAACTCTTATATAATTCTATAAATGATATAAAATGACCTGACAATATTATTTTATGACCCGACAATAACATTGGTCAATAAATTTGGTGATAGATAACAAAAGTGGTATGATTTCCTTAACATTCAAAAGGTAGAGTGTAAAAACTAACCAGAATGGAAAACATAGGATATTGGAGAAATCTCATCATATCTTGAACTCACAAGTCAACGTTATGGTTAAATAATTAATGGAAGTACATTAATATTCTTCATTTCTATGTTTGTACATATAATTAAGATGTAGTTATTGTGTTGGTTTTTTTTGTAGGTGGAAGTTGAGGTCAAGACAGTAGAAGGGAAAGAAAAGGGACCAACCATAATAGAAGAAGCAAGGAAACAAGGGGTATCCCTTCTAGTTTTGGGTCAAAAGAAAAGGTCAACGACGTGGCGGTTGTTGTTGATGTGGGCTGGCAACAAGGTTGCAGCTGGCGGTGGTGGCGGCGGCAGCGGTGGTGGTGGTGGAATGGTGGAGTATTGCATACAAAATGCAGATTGTATGGCCCTTGCAGTGAGGAGGAAGAGCAAAAAAGTTGGAGGGTATTTGATCACAACAAAGCGTCATAAGGACTTTTGGCTCTTAGCTTAATAATTGTGTCAAGAGTCTTTTATTTTGATTGTCCATATATATTCAAAGTCCAAACTCAATTCTGTTAATATATGGTCGAGTAAAATTTAGTTCGATCAATTTAACAATAATCTTCAAAGCAATATATACTTGAACAATTCAAATTAAAATTTTGTTTAAACAAATTGGATTTAGCTCGTGCTACTGCTACACATACGTATAATATAAAAAAGAAATTAATTATCTTGACAAAGTCTATTTTTTGATCTACATCTTAATAAAACTGAACTCAATTGAGTTTTTATATTTGACTTTTAACACTATATTGTTAAATCCCTTTCAACATTGACTCATTAGGCTAATTTAAAACTATATGTTGATTTTCGAGTAATGATGACATATGTATCGTCTTATATAAATCGAGTTTTTTTTTTTTAATAATTTTATTTCAGTTCAACTCAACCCAATTTAATTAAACTCTACTATAATTCTCACTGGTCTCTTGAAGCTACGATCAATGAAATGGGATAATTGGATTCCTTTCAACTTTTGATGGTGATTTAGCTGTTCGATTGCCTTTAATTATGGCACATGGCCTATTCCTCTTTTTGAAGGACAAGGGTATGCATTAGGTTAGTTGCTAGCTAGTTTAGGACCCCAGTGGCCATTTCCATCTGCCTCTATATGCGTGGAACAACAATTAATTAACAACAACCAATTCAAGGACACTTCTATCCATTTTCCAGGCTTAAGCTTAAAATTTGCTTTGGAATTTAGGAAAAGCTACAAGCTCGGGTTACGTCTAGATTTATTTGGGAAAGGATGGTTGGGGCTTGGGGTGTTTGTTTGTTTGTTTTTTTTTGTTCTATCGCAAGAAAATCACTTTTTTTTTTTATGGATAATAAGACTATTTCAGGTAATAAGTGGAGCAAAGGTCCACTATTGAGGTTTTGGTGCTTTCTAGTTTCTACCCTCTTCTCTTTTTCTCTTTCTTCCTAATTTTCAAATTTTCTAAAAAGAACTCGTAAATAAGGACAGGACCTATGCGACACTGCAGAAAATCCAAGCCGATCTGGGGACGAGTGGGGCATACGCCACTACTCTATCCACCGTACATTACAAGTTTTGAATTTTATAAAAACTGAAAACCAATTTTTAGAAATCAAGTTCTTTTATTTTCATTGTAAATATTATTATAATTGAACGAGATAACAAAGTTGTATTGCACTCACTCCAAGGTCGTACATAGCAGATTCTCGTGTTCAATATTCAGCCTAATAATGGATATACGACATCTGCTTCAAAAGATTGGCCATTACCGCCTTCAGCATAAATTTCGTGAAGCAAATCGGGCATATGATTGGATGACAAAACATGAGATAACTATTGCTACCAACTCACACTGAAGACTGGACTACTTCTCCAACTTTGGCATTTCATAAATATTTTAAAGACTGATACAATAAGAGTGGCCCTCAAGATGAGGACCTCCTCATCGTTTTTTCTTTCCTTTATTAAAGAAAAAGAGACAAATATGCATCTCGAGAAAAATTTGGGGCAAAGGGATAAAGTTTGCCAAACGTATAGGCACATAACCCATCCATTATTGTAGTAAAACCGCAAAAAAGATACAATCTATCTATCTTTATATATATAAGTGGATATGTACAATTGCTTGATGGACACGTGTACGGCCACATAAGCAAGGCATATCCCTATATCTTGACACATCATCTTAGTATAAGATGCATGAATCTACATTAATGCACATTTTCTCACATTTAATAATGTTTACTCATCTTATTTTATTTTATATAGATGCATGCATGCTTTAACTTAGAGAATTAGAGATCGATGACTATATTCAAGAGTTAAATTAAACCTTGCTGTCAAGATAGATGGTAGCTAGCTGTCAAGATAGATTGTAGCTATTACAAAGACTTAGCGGAGGTTGATGGTCAATTCTTTTGCCAATTTTGTGCAATTTTAGAGTCTGTTAGATGTCTAACCGAGCTGGCTTATATTAGGTGCTGGAGTTTCCTACATGAAAGGAGTTAGACTATTGTTTCTTAGGGATAAATTACTATGCATTCAGTTGATATTTAGGATAATTTTTTTTGATTGGATATTAGAGTAAACCATACCAAAAAGCGGTAGTGCTATGGTAGTAGTAGTGGTGGTGTTCTTTTGGACTGGATAATAGTATTACACTAAATTATTGAGTAAATTGCAACAAAAATAAAAAGCAAGTTTATCTACACAAACTAGCTAGGCTTATAGCATGATTAACAATGAATGAGATATTGTATATTTTGGTATTCTTCCCTACAATTGATGCAATATTAGTATCCAAATACGACATATGCGAACAATATTTTGAAACATTGTATACCTATGAAAATCACTACAAGAAAAAGGCTTTTTGGCAACAACATAAGTCGTTGCCAAAAGTATTTTTAGCAACGAAAATCGCTTTTTCGCAACGACTTTGGGTTATAATAATAGGCCTCGTTACTAAAGATTCACGCAACGACTTCCTGTTGTTGCCAAAAATAGTCATTTTGGCAAAAATGTCATCGTTACCAAACCTCCATCGTTGCCATACATCACCTTCAAGCACTGGTGAAACATACTTTTAGCAACAACACATGTCGTTGCCAAAAAATTCAATTTATTTGCAACGACTTCTTTTGTTGCCAAAACTGCACTTGGGCAACAGAACTCATTGTTGCTGTAAATGGTATAATAATATATTGCATTGTCTGTACACCATCAATATGTATGCAATTATATATCTTAAGAGAAATGATTAAGCTAACAATAAGCCAAATTTTGGACTCGTAACAAATTTTCAATAAATATATAAACTCTCCAAAGGTACAAAAAGATCATTTAGAATTACACGAGTTTTACAATGGTTCCAAAATATTCACAAAATTAAACTAGATTGAAAATACATGCTTTTACAACACATATCATCTTGAAGCTTTCTTCCTTCCTTTTCGTGAATTTGATGCATCGCACTTAAAGGTATCATTTTCGTCATCACCGAACATGTCCCTGTTAACACATAAACAAAGAGAAAAAGATAGTGAAAAAACAAAAATAAATAAGCTATTACAAGTATAGCACCAAGACAAAGCAGCGAGGATGAGGGAACCTAGATAATAACAGGCCAGGGTTAAAGATTTTGGGAAAATATTAGAAAGCCAAACATACTTGCCCATGAATGGGAACTTCTGTTCTTCACAAGTACCGAATCTCTCAAGTCCGCCAGACTTCATGACGTTATTAGCAATGTTACCTGACTTCACCTCTGCAGGAAAAAAAAAACTTCCAATAAGACGTAAAACGCAGCTATATAAATAAAGAATACGAAGTGGCAGAGGAGAAAGGGAGCCTTTGGGGGAAAGTCCTTGACTAACTTTGATTAAATGAGCTCCCAGTTAAAAAAAGCAATCAACCAGAATCTTAAGTAATTGACAACCAAATAAGTAGGCAACTAGAAGCATGAAACGTTAAACCATGGCTGCAGCAGGGCATGGGCGAAGGGCCTAACTTAACACGAGCAAAACATACGTCAATCTCCACTAACTAATTCCTAGGAAGAAAAGAGCCCCTTGAGTAGCAAAAAAAACAATGGTAACAGCCAGGAAAAACCAAAAGCCTAGCAACAAAATCATTGCTGTTCAACAACAGCAGCAAGCAAGCCAGCAACATTGACAACAAAAGATAGCAAACAACAAAATAACAGCACAACAACTGAAAAGAAACACCAGCAGCACAGAAACATGACAGCAACAACAACACGTTAAGCAAAACAACACCAGGAGCACAGCAACAGGAGCAAAAAGAAGAAGCTTGCCGACAGCATAACAACAGCAAAAAAAAACAGCATGACAACATCAGGTTAAGAACAACAAGCCTTCTACAAACAACATCCAGCATATCCTTCTAGCAATAACATACTCAAAAATTATGCTTCCCTCACAATAAAAAGACATTATTGATTTATTACCAGTGTACTTAACAATGGGTACTAAGGAAGACACAAATATAACCGATCATTCTAAAAAACATACACCAAGAGGATAATATCACAACAGGTAAACAATTTCATTTTTCCACTTGTGAGAGATCTCAAAATCTTTATTGAACACCAAATCAAAAAGACAAATAAAAGGTATCCTTGCTTAAGATACCTATTACTAGGTTCTTGTCAACAGTCTTGATGGACAAGGGCAAGGGCTCACTGCTCGTCTTTAGCTCACCCAAAGTAGTCTAAAATAACTCAAAAGACCAACAGACAAGGACCCTATTTAACTCAATAACGAACTCTACGTCTAAAAGACAAGAGTGTAAGTACCTCTTAAAGATAGAAGATACTATCATGATGAACATAAACACTCCCAGCCTCTTTTCCTTTGACTTCAATACCAAGAGACAATCAAGAAGACAACAAACATGGCACTGAGATTGACACTAGGCAGTCTGTGAACAACAAAACATGGAACAAGCCAACAAGTCAATAACTACATATGACAATCAACAACAAAATAAGTAAGAAAATGGTATGAAGACAATATTAAATGAAGACAAATATATTAAACTCTGTATATTTACATGGAGAAGACACCCGGATGGTGAGCATGATTTTTAAAACTTTTACAAACTATCAGAAGTATCATCAATTAGTAAATGTGGTATATTGACAAATATATTAAATATTCACAAAACACAGTAGATGCAGCTCCAAAAAATACTATCAGAACGGAGCGCTCTTCCTTTTACGATTTCACATAACAATAGAAACTTAAATGCAACTTCTTGGAAAACAACTCAATAATATCAGACTGAGGTGTTTTCTTTTTAGAAGTAAACTCTGCAGTTTTAGGACAAAAGGAGTCCCATGGCTCGAGCTCACAACAAGCAGGTTAAAAAAACTCACACAATTTCAGAACCCAAAATTCAGATTTCAAGTCAACATTCTCAACAAATCCCAGCAAATACAACCTGCAAATTCGCACAATAATCTTAAACCAAAATTACCCAGAAACAATCAACAAAACACTCAACAAACCCGACATCTTACATCAGGTATGCCACCATTAATTTCAGACTCAAACTTTTAGAAATAACCCAATTACAACTGATTGAAAAGCCAAAAATCAAATTCAGAAACAATATCCAGTATTACTCGCAATTTTTGCATAACAAAATCGAATAATCCACTGCGTTGTTGTTATAGAGTACCATTTTGTGTCCGATATCCCTGGGGAAGGGTGAGCCATTGAGCTTTAAGTGAGATTTATTCTGCTCTTTTTATTTAGTTTCCAAGCTTTAGGTCGAGCCTAAGACCTTGTAATCAAACTCATGTATCAATGTTGGAGGAAATCCAGAAACTTTTAGATGAACCTATGAGTAAATGTTGTGCTAATAGAAGAGCTCACTTAACTTGCTATCCTGCTTGCATCAGTCAATATTTGACAGGATAAAAAAAAAAAAAGAAAAAAGAAGAAGAGAACTTCAATAGTGGTGACAGGATACGAGGAACACAGGACACAACATCACAACTGCCATTAAGTTCAAGATACCCTTGCATCCCTCAATCTAGTAGCTAACTCAGAAACCAGAAATCACATAACAAGCAATCAAACCCCTTTAAAAAAAACCAGCAATTTGACAACACAAATCTCTAAAACATGATTCAACAATCAAATCGACACAAACATGAGCAATTTAATACAGCAAAATCGAAAATACCCCATATAAAAAGCAATTCAGTCTAAAATCTCAAATACCCAAATCCCTAAACTCCACAAAAACCCAGAATCTCTAGAATTATGCGTTTTTCTCTAATTTGCTAAGAAATTACCAGCCTCATCACATTCTAAAAACAAGGAAAGCTAAAACCAACCAAATGTATGAAGAAATTAGAATAAACCTAATAATTCTCACCTAAATAGATGTCAGGTCAGGTCTGATGTTAAAACCCTAACGAAATCACCACCAGGTCGTCAAATAGTGGAATTGTGAAACCTCGACGGTCGCCGGAGAGTGTAAAGAAAGCTTTGCCGGTGGGAGAAAGAAACGCCAGAGGGAGAGGGAGAGGGAGAGGGAGAGGGAGAGGGAGAGAGTGAGTTTTTGTATCAGATGTTTCAAGTGTTAAGAAAGGAGGGCACAAAACAAATATCCCGGTTGAGTATGTCTGTAGAGTTTTTACTTTATTTTATTTCATTTTATTTTGTACCATTAGCAACGAGACTGTTGTTGCTGTAAATTCCTTTGTATTTTGCAACGATACCCACGGTTGCAAAACATTATTTATTTTTCCCAAAAATATTTTTTTGTTGCTATTAAACCAAATATCTCAAAACCCAGCGCTACTTCTAATTTTTGGGAGGGAAGCGAAAATTATTTTTTGGCAACATGCTTTTGCAACAAGTTCTTTTGAACGGTTGCCAAATATTATTTATGACAACAACATGTTGTTGTCAAAACTTGTTGCTAAAAAGTTATTTTCTTGTAGTGAATGTCTTATTTTATATTGGCACAAACCGTGCATCGCACGGGAATGTAACTAGTCTTACCTTACTATTAAAACACAGTGCAATCCTCTTAAGGCTTGCCACGTGGTACATTCGAGATTGACACATGAGATGCCACGTAAGCCCCTAAAATCGTATGGTAATGACACGTAAGCCGCCACGTAATCCGCTCAGGCAAGTGTGTCAAACATTTATTTGACTTAATAAATACAAAATGACATAATTATTATCATATTGTTCAAGTTATAAAATCAAATAACTTTTGATACGCAACTATATAAATTATAATTATTACTTCATTGGATCGCGTTCAGAAAATACTTCAAAATGAGATACATATGTCCTATATTTGACTTTATAATGTTCAATTGAAGTTATAAAACATATACACTACACAGTTTCCCCTTGTCATATGGCACTTCTACGAGATATTTATTATGTTTGTCATGTGGCCTTTATATCACCATTGCATCGTCATGTGTTGTTATGTCATTCGTTAATTTCATTGTATGATTAATCTGTTAGCTAAATTGTCACCAAAATAGATAACTGAGTATTAAAACTTTTTTAATTAGAACATTTACTTACTTTATTTTAGAAAAAGACAGAAGAGAAAAGACCCTTAATCACATGACTATAACATCCGTGTAATTAAGACACCTACTATAGCACCTAAAAGACTAGACAACATATAAAAGCAAACTAACCCGAACATCAGCGGGGACAAAAGCTAGTAACTCTTTGAAAAGACTCTTAAAGTATAGAATATACCAACATTTTAGATTTTATGGTTTATCTTCCGTATTGTACCTAATATTCCGAATATTATGCTTACAAATATTGCACTATGTTGTGTACTTGTATCACTACAAGTATTACGAGAGAAATTGGGTCGATTTATTAGATGACAAATCTTCTATATTGTGAGGTTTGACAGGAGTCGAACCCTCAATATTAGGATTGGGAGACAATGTATCAATCGACAGGAGACAAGAACATTTAGATTTATTTATTTATTTTATTTTTATTGAGGTGATTTTATTGTGTGATTTCCTCAAATATACATCATTCACAAACTAATTTTCAAATTAGCTTCGGTTCAAAACTATTTCCCCATATATACACCACGTAGGATCGGACTGTGGCCTGGAAGCTTTCGCTATAAAAAAAAAATTAAATTCGCTTCCAGGCCACAGTCCGATCACTAATTTTTTTTTTTATAGCGAAAGGCAAAGCCACTGTGGCCTACAACGGCTTTGCCTTTCGCTATAAAAAAAAAAATTAAATTCGCTTTCAGGCCATAGTCCGATCCTATGTGGTGTATATGTGGGGAAATAATTTTGAACCGAAGCTAATTTGGGAATTAGTTTGTGAATGATGTATATTTGAGGAAATCATTCGATTTTATTTATTTATTTATTTTATTTTATTTAGCTAGCTAATCACTTTTCTAATTTTCTTAACTGAAGTAAAAAATTCAGGAGACGAGATTTACAATTGGTAAGAGAACGACCACGAGTCCACGACGCCATAAGGCATAAACCTCTTCCCGCATCTTAAACCCTAAAACCTCTCTCTCTCCTCTCCATCTTCAACAATGGCGAAAAAGAGCACAACCGGAAGCAACAGCACAAAGAAGAAGAACAATAAGAAGAGCTCAAAAAAGGGAGGTCCAGATGCAGTAGCCATGAAACTCAAAGCTCCAAAAGAAAACCCTTTTGAAACCATCTGGTCTCGCCGTAAATTTGACATCCTTGGTAAAAAACGCAAAGGCGAAGAGAAGCGTGTTGGTCAAGCTCGAATTCGCGCCATTGAAAAGGCACACACACTCTCTTTCCCTTCTCCAAAGCTCTCTAAAATTTACTATACTATCAGTTCAATTGAGTTTTAAGCTTAATGTTTGATTCATTTTTTTGGGTTTGTTGAATAAAGAAAGTTTGATTTTTATTTCTGGGTTTGTTGGAATTATTGAAATTTGAATTTTTTTTCTGGGTTGAAACTAATGAAAGTTTAATTCTTTCTTGGCTGAGTTTGTTGAAATGCACGAAAGCTTGATTCTTTTTTCTGGGTTGATTGAAATGCATGAAAGTTTGATTCTTATTTCTGGGTTTGTTGAAAGTAATGGAAATTTGATTTTTTTTTTGCTGGGTTTGTTGAAAATGCATGAAAGTTGGATTCATTTTTCTGGGTTTGTTGAAATTGATTATTTACTTCTGGTTTATTGAAATTTGATGTGGTAACAGAGGAATAAGACTTTGCTGAAGGAATATGAGCAGAGTGGTAAAGCTTCAGTGTTTTTGGATAAGCGAATTGGAGAACAGAATGATGCACTTGGTGAATTTGATAAGGGTATTTTGCGGTCCCAACGTGAGCGCCAGGTAAATATTTTTCTTAGTGTTTTAGGTTATTTGGGGACGTATGGAAGTTTGAAGAGATGAAAAATTGGAACTGGGTTGGGTGTGTTGTTAAGAATTATGATGATGCCAGGTAAATATTTTAGTGTCTGGGGTAAGTGGGAGATTGTGGAGAATTTAAAACGGATAAAAATGGGAACATGGGTTGGGTGTGATTTGATGATTTGTGATAATTTGTGTTGGTTTTGTTGTATTAATCAATTGGGGTTTTGGGATTTGTTTGTTATGTTGATGTTGCAGATGAAGATAAAGAAGACAAGCAAATATAATTTGTCAGATGGAGAAGAGGAAAATTTTGAGGGATATGGTGGGCAATGGGATGATTTTAAGGAGGATGTGGAGCGTGGTAGTGATGATGAAGATTTTGGTCATGCGAATGATGGGAGTATGTACATGTATTCTGTGCCCTTTTCCTTTTTGGGTATATGTGGGTGGCCTTTGGAATTCAAAACTGTTAAAGAACATATTGGTAAAATGGAACTGAAATATGGAAGAGGTAGATTCTCTAAAATCGACTTTTAAATCAACATTGAAGGTGCTGTTTCTTTAGCAGCTGAGAGAGTGTATTTTATGTTGGAAAGACAATGTGTAATTGTTAGTTCATCACAAAATGGTTTATGACAACATGGATCATTTAATATCGCCTAGTTCCTCCCGTGAGGCTTCCACTTCTAATGAACTTAGTTGCAGAGAGGCCATTTCCTCTCCACCTTTGACTTTGGAAACACATTGATTGACCTGCCATGTCACTAGAAAGAAAAATTAAAATAAAATTTTAGTTCAGTTATGCAATAAGTTTATTTCATGCCTTTTGATTTTGTTCATTATAATCCAAACTAAAAATTTGGACAACGTTGACTCTTTTTGTGATGTTGGAAGTGGATGTGAAAGTGCTTTGGAACATTACTTATGAATACTACACACACACCCTAATGGATGTTGTAATGTGAAATATCAAACTTAAGTTTGTGTCTTGTGATAATTTTGTATGTTATTTCTTAAGTTTGAACTACAAGAACATTTAACTCTTTCTTCAAATCTCGCAACTCTTTCGAAAACAGCCTCTCTATTAGGCGACTAGGTAGGAATAAGGCTGCGCACATCTGGACCTCCCCAGACCACGCCCTAGGCGGGACATTTACTGGGTTGTTGTTGTTTCAAATCTCGCAACTCCGAATCCCGCCTGGATGGGAGCCTGTTTGGGGGCCCTGGGTCTATATTGATATTGATTTAGGATAGAGAATTGGAATTGTTTACACGGTGGAACACTTGATAAAATAATCATATAATGGCAAAGAGAGGAAAACCGAAAATAAAATTTTTCCCATGGTCAGCAATCAGTTCTTATCTTCAAGCTGTACTAGGTTTCAAAATCAAGTCCTCTTCTTGGACGGATGATTAAGTGCTCCAGATGCAACTAGTTCTTAACTCCGTTCTTTCATCCTCTGCTGAAGCAATCACGTTGTTTACATGTTGTAACAATTAGGGCATTCTGGACAATAGGTTGAACGCTGTTTGTGACCTCAAATGATGGCAGTTACGCTGACTGGTGGTTTTCTTAGCTAACTTGGTAGCCTTTACTTGCAGCTGAAACTCTGGGTCTATGTCCCGCTTCAGCACTGCCATCTCTTCTGAATCCACAACAACCACAACCAACTTTTATTCCACTCCCCCAAAGGCATTACCTCCTCTTGGCGCTCCCTTCTGGCCACATTCTTCAGTCCGTTTCACTTTATTTCTCTTAGGTCTTATAGTTTCAGAACATTTTGATCAAGTCAGCTTGCGGAAGTTTTAGTATGCTGCTGGACCAGCTGGGGTCTTCAGTGCTCTTTGCACTAAAGTAGACCCAATATGGTGTATCCCAGATTGAATAGGAACAACTTCAGTGCAGATGCAACCTTGGATCAGCCAAACACTTAGATTGAGTTAGAGAGGGGTTTAGTTTATAGGCAATTAGATGATCTCATTTTCATTTTAATTTATGAAAACTGTTTTGCTCTAAATGGAACTTTCTGGATATTTTATGGTACATGAAATAGTGGGCTGTCTGTATATGGATAGTGAAGATGTTAGTGACTTGGGGTATTTGGTTGTATTTGGTGGTGAATAATGGGAGTAATGGTGAAAGCTGAAGGTTGAAAAATGGTCGAGCTAGAATGGTCTTTGGTCATTTTCAGAGGCTGAAGGTGCTTTGAGTTGGACGGATGTTGAAGTCCATGGGATAATTGAAGGAATTGTTGCTGTAGGGAAGGATCGGGATTTTTTTATCTATAAAACAGGGAGATATTTGTGAGAGAAATGGCTATTCTCCAACAGTTGCTATAGCTGCTTGGTTCTAGGACCTCAATTGATGTCTACATGCTTGTGAATGTCTCAGGAATTGTAGGAAAATTTTTCTTGGACCTAGTCTATGTCTATCTGTCTATCATGTGAATTTTTGGAATATAGCATGGACAAGATTGTGGAGACCTCTTTGAATGCTGTTTATAATCATGCATTTGGATATGCTGGTTAACCTGCAAGATTGCTAAAGATACTCTTTTTCATAAGATGATGAAGCTTAAAGTAGTCAGTGGCTCAGTGCTGCCTTCATCAGCTTGTCCATATCTCTCCACAATAATGTGTTACAAAATACTAACTTCATAGTTGATCTGAGCAATTTTGGAAAAGTTGAACTGATCCAGCAGATAAAGTGCGATGTTCTTGGATGCTAATGGTTATCATAGATCTATGATGTCTTCTAAGCTGAAGATCACACTTTTGTATTAGAATCATATACCCTTTAGTTGTGATCATCTTTTGCATTGTCAGGCTCTGGTTGCCAAAAGCCCAACAAATGCTAAAATTTTTTGTGAGGAAGACTATTTACCCTAACCATGTGAATGGATCAAATCCTCATTGTTCGAATGATATTGCTTCTTCTTGCTTTTATATTCCAGTACAAATGATACAAATGAGCTCTTCTCATGTCTTTAGTCTATACCCTTTTTATTTTTATTTTATGCAAATATGTTATTTTTGTAGCTTATAGCAACTTTTGACGTCTTTTCTTTTCTCTTTCTTTCTTTTTTTGTTCTTTTCTTTGGGTGCAGACACCGGCTTAAAACAGCTAAACCCACTTCATCCTCACGAATCTGGAGATGCAGGTTTTGCTCAGGGGGAGGAAAATGTAAGATTTGCAGTTATCTACTCCATTTAGTTATTGGTGTATTTATGAGGAGAAAAAGAAAGTGTGTGATAGAGTATGCGTTATCTGAAGTCTTAACTGATGATAACATATTCTTTCCATAAGTGACTTTGTATCCTGTGGTTATGTGGTAAACAAGAGGATACCGTTGAGAGCCTCACGCAAGTTTACGATTCTCTTAAAAAGCAGGTAAGTAATAACAATGTGAACAGAGTCCAGCGATTCAGTCAATGGGCACATAGAGCTCCAGTTACTCTTGTCAGTGCTACATGAGACCATTTACAATTCAATATATGCCGTTAATGTTCATGTAGATACTTCTACATAATTTAGGTGCCCGGGTTTTACGCCTTTGCCCGACTAAATAATCCCTTGAGTCCTGAAGTTAATGGCCAGAATCTTTAGTGGCGCCAGGGGGGGCTCGAACTCGTGTTTCTGTAGCTCTTAATGACATGTTTGTGTAAGCACTGGTTGTGATGTCTTTTTTTATGTCAGTGGAAAGAGAGGGTAAGTGAGTATTGCACAAAAATGACTAATGCTACTCGGGGGAAAAAAAGACAGTCAGTTTTAAGGGAGTATCAATTTCAAGTAATTTTGTTTACTTGAGAGTCCTTTTTTTCTCGTTATTTTTCGAGTAATAGATTCATTTATTAGCAGACTTTCTCGTTCTTGAACTTGACCTTCTTTCTCCCGCTGTCACAAAACATCATAACAGTTGCAAAGGGTTATCAGCTTTTTATGTTTTACTGAAAATAAGGTAAAAAATTACCTCAGAACCCCCTCTGGTAGCATACTTATAATTTCGTAGTGTGATTTCAATTGTGTTATATACTCCGGGTTCTAGTACTCGAGAGTGAGGGTGCAAGTTCCCTTTCTTCTTGCATCTTGCTCCTTAGTCAAAGAATTTTCTTCTTTCCCATTAATATCTCCAATCTTATACTAATAGTCACACTTTTTTGTTTTTTTTGGTTGACTCCTTTTTCTGTTTTGTTCATAAACACTAGAAAGTGATGGTGTGTTTTTAATGTAAAGTTGTTTGCTTCTCATGTTAACAATTGAAGTGTGCTAGATTAGAGATTTGTCATGTTCTGAGAATCATTAGATTGTCCAAGTTATATTCTTAATGAGATTTTTGTGCAGAGACCCAAGACCAAGAAGGAAGTTATGGAAGAGGTCATTATGAAAAGCAAGTTTTTCAAGGTGAATTTTTATTTCTTGATGCTTCAAAAATTATTAGGTGTACCTTTTTGCTGTTGATCTCATAATATTTTCTGATATCTACCAAGGACATATTGGTTATTACAAGCATGGTTAATCTATTGGGAAGATTGTCAACAGAAACTGTTTAAACATTTAGCTTGATTTGCTTACTGAGCCAAAGGGAACAAATAGAAATCTTTGGGCCTTTTCTAGATGATGAATACTTTTGTGATGATGACATATTTACCACACTTGTTAGATTAGGGCGTAGGGGTTGGAACAAAGTTTATTACAAGATATGTTTCTACATCTTACTGTTATTCTAGAATTGTAATGAGTTGAGGATCCTCTCCATTTTCGAAATGGAGGGATAGATCTCCTTCTTTTATTTTAAGCAAACTAAAATAAGGTGATCTGGCCCTCCATTTTAAGAAATGGAAGCAAAAGAAAAGGGGAAGATCCTGTCCTAACTATAGTACCCACAGTATGGAAGTTTCAGCGTAGAAGCAACTTGTGCCACTTAATCTTTTTGATTTTCATGCGGTTTTATTCGTGGGATCCCTGTATGCGGTTTGTAGTACCTGTTAACTAGAATGTATTGCCCAAAACGGGGGAATCGAAGGTTATTTCTGGCATTGATTCAAATGTATTTCTTGTAAATGGAAACTAAACTCTAAGGGGCCGTGTAGTTCAAACACTTCAAAGGAAATGAAATGTAATCAAATAATGAGGGGAACGGTGAAAGTGATGGTTACTTTTAGAAGTTGTTTGGTTGAAAAATAGTTATAACCACTAGTTTGGTTGAAATAGTTAAAACCTATAATTAAAACCAATTGTAGATTTTTTTTTGATTTCATTTGAGGACATCTTGTCCTCCTATACTGTATTCTTTTTACAATGGATTAAGAAAACTTTTTCTTATTTAAAAAAAGTTAAAAACCAATAGTTTGGTTCAATGAGGGGAACCACTTGTATTTGATTACCTTTCTTATTGTTTGGTTCAAATAATTAACCAATACTTCAAAAATAAATAAATACCCAAACTACTGTAGAATATGGATTTAGGAGGTAATAGACAAAGAAAAATATGTTTTGATTATCACTGAGGTTTCTTCGGAAAACTAGGGAAATCAAACTAATCATTTGGTCAAAATTCAGTTAAGGGCAAAGTATCTCAATATGTAAAGGGAATTCTTTATGACAGTTGTTTGTGTGCTGAAGTACAACCACCACAAAAAAAAAGGTAAACACCCCCCATTCAAAAACAAAAAGTGGAAAGCAGGGCAAATTGTGTCACGTGTTGGAGAGTAGAAGAGCTTAGTCCAGAAAACTCCAACTTCCTCCATGGTGGAGAGAAAGAGTTTCATAAAAGAACCTCTCGTTCCCCCAATGAAAATGATGTTGAGGGCTGAGGCCATTGGGTCTCCAATCGCCGGAGTCCGGAGATAGGGGAAAAATCAATAAACCTTCAGAAAATTAGATCTAGAATGAACATATTGAAAATAAAACCTAACTTTAAGATCTAGGGGTGAAAATGCCGAAAATTTCAAACAGAGGGACATGCCTTGCTGATGAGAGAAAAAGTCAAGTTACGTCACGTGCGTTGATCGGCAAGATATTGTCGGAGCAGGATGATTTCGGGAGTGGCAGGAGAGAGAGAGGCCGGAGTTCACCCTTGCCTGAGAAAGAGACCGGTTGGGGATCCTTTTTTTTTGGGTTTCCGGCAAAGTAACTTTAATTGAAACCCATGAGGGTGGGGAGAAATCAAATATCCCGATTCCATTCACCTAGGATTTGATTACTCCAGTTGCCCAAGCCAACATTCCAAAATGGAACGGGCTTATAGATTCCTTTTGCAGACCACTGAATCTAGCCAACCAATTTGCAGACCACTGAATCTAGCCAACCAAATGGACCCTATGAGGAAGTCATGCCAAAAAATGATGTCTTTTTTAGGTATAACTATCTAATTCTGAACAGGGAAAGTTTTCTATTTCCAGCTATTACTTGACTTTGGGCCTAATATGACTTGAGTTTATACTTGGGAATTTGTATGCATTGATCCATGATTGAACTTATTTGAAACGTTAACATCTTATGTACCTGAAAAAGAACTGTCAACATCTTATTTATTTCTTTGCTAGGCCCAAAAAGCAAGGGATAAGGAAGAAAATGAAAGATTGGTTGATCAATTGGACAAAGAATTTGAATCTCTAGTTCAGTCGGACGCTTTCTCATCCCTTACGCAACCAAGCAAGATGAATGCCTTGAAGGCTCTTGTAAACCCAAACTCTGCGAAAGAGCTTAAAAAGAAGGACGCGATGTCTGTGTCTGAAATTTCTAAGCAGGTATAGCATATGCTTAATTTCTTGAAACTCCTTTTTCATTTGCTGGTCAGCTTACTTTTGGGTTGTTTCACATTTCATATTAATCTAAGTATATTTCTGTTTACTAAGGAACTGGTATGTTCCTGAAGCTCTGTTCTTATTTTCCTTATTTTTTTAGATAACATGGGTGTCCAAGCTTTGCTTGACTAATCTCATGGGCCCTGAAGTTAACGACCAGGAAAACCTGCAGTGGCCCTGAGGGGACTCGAACCTGGGACCTCTGGAATACTTCTAAGAGGTCATACCAGCTGAGCTACCCCCGTCAGGGTACTGTTCTTATTTTCCTTTTCTGTCAGTTTCTGTTTGTTTAAGGTTATAATATTTCTGATCAGCTGTGGATCTTCACAAAGGTAGAGCAAGTTCATAGTCTGTGTTTTAGCTTGTTCATACATCAAATCAATGTATCTGCTTGTTTTCGTAGGAGGAGCCTGATACTTATGATAAATTGGTTAGTGAAATGGTGTTCGAGATGCGTGCTCGTCCGTCTGATAGGACAAAGACACCGGAAGAGATAGCCGAGGAGGAGAAAGAAAGGCTAGAGGGGCTGGAGGTATGGCTTCATGCAATTGCTGCAGTTAAAATTACTATTATTACGTGCTATGAAATTATTCTGCTTGTCAGTAACACACAAAATTTGACAGAGTTCACTTAATATGAGGTTGATTACACGTTGCTTGAGGAATCCATTACCTGTTTTGAATGACAGTAAATAATTTGGTGCTGTAGGATAAGAGCATGTGGATGTGTGGTATTTGTTGGTTGGGCCTGTATGAATCCCATTTCCGATCCTTTTCTTTTTATTTTTTTTCAGTGTATTTATCTTTATCAATCTATTCTGCTACACACTTGTGGTAAGTGAAGCATTGATATGTAATTCTATTTTTCTTTTGAACTCTTTCTGCGTTTAACTTCAATTTGTTTGTCCTCAACATCGTCATTGTCAATTTCCATTACCATGGACCTCTCGACAGATTCCACACCAAAATTAACTGTAGAGATTGTGTTCTGTATTTGATGTGGCTAACTAGGTCGAACATGTATGAAAACACGAGGACTGCATGATAACATTTCTCTTGTTCACTGTTTCTAAATGTTATTTCCATTCTAACCTATTTGTGGTTAATACTTCCAGGAAGAGCGTCAGAATCGGATGCTTGCTGCTGATGAAGCTACTGATGAAGATGATGATTCTGAAGATGTTAGCAATCAATCTGCCAAGAGGCTCAAGACATCAAGTCATATTTCTGGTGACGACCTTGGTGACTCTTTCACCATTGATGAACCACAGAATAAGAAGGGATGGATTGATGAAATTCCTGAAAAGAATAGCACAGAGGAAACTGGGAATGACGACAGTGAATCCAGTGATGATTCAGGAGATGATGAGGAAGGGACGGAAGACGATGAGGAGAATGATGAAAAGGCAGAAACTTTGAAGGATTGGGAGCAGAGTGATGATGATGTTGTTGACTTTGAGGAGGATGAATCAGGTGAAGAAGAGGTTGGACAAGATGATGACCCTCATCATAAGATGGTGGACAAAAAGAAATTAATGGTTGATAATTCTGAGAGAGTGGGAAAAAAGAAAACTACTGTGTTAGATTCAGAGAAGACAAAAGGAGGTGTGAAACAGCCTTCAAGTCTAAGCCAGGAGCTTCCTTTCAAAATCGATGCTCCAGGCACCATGGATGAATTACGCAAGCTATTTGAAGGCCGCTCCAATGAAGACATCATTGAGGCAATCAAGAGAATTCGTATATACAATGCTATTGCGCTTGCTGCAGAAAATCGGGATAAAATATCAGTACGAAAATTCTGCATCTTTATTCTGGCTGTTGATACTTGCACTAGTTTATTCTGCTCTCAGTTTCTCAAATGTGCCTTGTTGAATCCTGAAAATGGCAGATGTAGAATAATATTCCAAACATCTCTGCTGTGTTAATTATTTTGTACTTAATAAGGAATGTTTCTAGATGTTGGCTTCTTCATTTCTAGTGCTCACTCGAAGTGTTGCTCTCTTTCAGGTATTTTATGGTCTTCTTTTGCAGTATTTTGCAACACTAGCAAAGCCATTAAAATTTCAGCTATTGAACATGCTTGTCAAGCCATTGATGGAATTGAGTGCAGAGATTCCATTATACTCAGGAAAATGTGCTCATGTACACATGTCAAGAATTCGGACAAAATTCCGGGAAGATATCAAAGACCCAGGTTTTGACAATTAATTAAAGAACCCTGTTTGTGATCTCTTTCTGGTTCAGATCTGTTGCTATTGTCTGGAACTACTGAACATACCATTCTTTTTGTTTTTTACCCCCTCATTTTAATGTTTGCAGAGAAGAGCTGCTGGCCTTCCCTTAAGACGTTGTTCCTCTTGAGACTGTGGTCCATGATATTTCCATGCTCTGACTTCCGTCATCCTGTCATGACTCCAGCATTACTATTAATGTGTGAATATTTGATGCATTGTCGTGTTCTATCAGTTCGTGATGCAGCCATTGGATCTCTTGTGTGCTCCATGGTTCTTTCGGTACCGTTTCTTAACCCGTACTTGTCGCTCGCTTACTATTGCTGTTTCATACTGTTTCCTTTTTTTTTTTTCGCTTTGTTTTTGGGGTTGATCTTTGTTCATACTGTTTTGATTAAATTGCAGAGTCGTGAAATTTCTTTAGTCAAACTCTGAATTTTGATACTTTATAATAGATTGTGGATTTTGTCATGGAGTATAAATATCTTGGAAATAATTGGCCTATTGCTCTTAAGTTCAATATTGTGTCACTTGTTCCATATAACTTTATGTTAAGATGCTTAGACATAGAATTCCCTTCGATAAATTGTGGCAAGTTTAATCATTAAAGACATGTCCTTTTTCATTATTATGATGAGAATCCTCACAATATTAGAAGTTGCCACAGAACAAAAAGCACCTATTTAGCTGCATATGCAAAGCTATCTTCTAATTTTTTTTGTGGTGGGTATGGGGCGGATGTTGCAGGTATGCGGCGGATATCCAGTTATACCCGTGGCGGGTAGACATTTCCTTCCCCACCACCCGCCCACCACCCGCTTGGCTATCCCCATACCCAATTGAACTGGTGCATATCCGGGGCAGTATCGACCTATACCCACCCCTCTGCGACATCCGTGTGATTTCTTTCTTAATTTAATGCTTAATCAGTCATCATTTGGCTCTAAGTTGATTGCTTAGGGTGGATGCAACTACCATTTTGCTCTTATTTGACAAAGTGGTGATCTTTTGAGGGACTGAGAGTCAAATTAGCCATTGTTTAGCTTAATAGGGGTTTCCTCTTCTTCAACTACTTGCTCCCTTCAGGGGTTAGAAGAGAGTGCGACTGAGATTATGAGATGAAGTATCCAGTTCTAGTCTTTATCTTTATTTTTAGATCTCGCCAGATGTCATTTTCTTTTCTCTAAACAGATGTCAATTGTTTCTTCTTCCTGTGTTGTTTGATCCTCTATTGCAGGGAAAATGTCCTGAAAAGTATTCCTAGCACATTTTGTTATCCACCATGTTCATTGTCAAGCCCTCAATTTTTAATTGATTTCCTTCATTTGATTTCAAAATCCCAATCGATTGAGAGTAGCATTTTTTAATTTGCTGTTGTGGGTAGACTTTTAATTGAGTGGAAATGGGGATGAGAAGTGGTAGAAAACGAAATCAAGTACTGATGGAAAAGAGATGAAACCCTAATTCTTTGTCACCACGGTAAATTGAACGAGGAATTATTTTTACCTCTTTGAAGTAACAGATCTTCTTCAACTTTGTTAAGGTGCAGAAATTTTGTGTCTTGGCCGTCTTGGTTGCAGCAACAATGGAGGAAAGATGTAGAAGGAAGAGAAGCAGGAGAGTCGTCAATCACTTTAACAAAGAGAGGGAATAAATTGTGAGGGTAATGATTAAATTTTGAAAAATTATGAGGGAAATAATTTAAATCCAAGCTGATAAAAAAATATAGCTCAAGGAAAAGGGCATTTTGGTTGATGGAGAGGCTTTTTGGGTTGGAATCCGTCCAGAGGATAGCAATTTACAAACTAATCAGTCATAAAAGGCAGTAGTTTTAAAGAAAGAATTATATAAGCAAAAACGTGAACACTAAAGGTTGTAGTTGGTCCTGGTTACAATGGCAGTGAAAAAAACTTAATCTTCTCTTCTCGTAGTTGGTCCTTCTTAAAATGTAGTCTTTGCCAAACTCACAAGAACAATGTCAACATTTATGCTTTGATATTTAGGTTGCTTAAAAAGAAGGGTACAATAGCTCAGTAGTGCATCCAAACCAAAAAAGAAAAAAAAAATCCGGAAGAAAAGAAAAGGAGTGGCAACAGTTTTAGGGGGACATCTGTCCTGTGTGAGAGTACTTACGTTGAAGTTGATAAGTGTGTGCAATAGTAGTTGCAGTTGAAGAGGGCTTTCTCTGGCCTTCCCTCCTTCCCCTGTTGGGTGGATGTCTTGGAAGGGCGAGCTATGTGACAGAGACAAATGATCGGATGAATATTGGTGTACTGACTACTGGGTGCTTAACAGTAGCATTCTAGAATGTGAGTTTATCTGCTTTTTCCAGACTCGAACAAAGTTGAGACTAGCTCATCGTTGTGCATCACTGCTGACTTTATGGCAATTTGTAGCTTGGGAAGTTCATTCTTACAGAACTGGATGTCGCAGTTTTTCATTTTGCGACCTGTGGGTATTGACTTCTGAACTTATATCATTAGGTGATCAAACAGTCCCAGAAGTTCTGCCCTGAAGCCCTAGTTTTCATCAAGGGTTTACTATTTGCTGCTATGGACAAAGATGAAAGACCTTCACTAGACTCTCAGGTAAAGGTGTTTGCTGCTGCATCTAATATTCATGGAAAACTAAGGTGGCCGTATGCCTTGGCTTAAAATGGAGAAGTTAATGCAAACCCATTGGTTTATGTATGATTGAGTACTGATTTTAGCTTTTAATATGTGGAATGTGTTAGGTAAATTTTAGGTGAAGTAATTAACACCTCTGCTTTTTTTTTGTTTGTCCAGAAGTTTCACCGTCTTCTTGACGTCAAAGAGTCCATGCAATTGTTGTGTATACAAGAGCAAATAGAGGAGATTAAACCTCTTGACTTACTCAAGATAATGAACATGCCTGAGGATTCTTCCACCTTCAACACTCATGGTTTCAGGTAGTCTAGTTGTTTGTGTTTAGTTGCTTCCAAGCGTTGGGTTAACTTTCTGTGCACTAGTCATTCTGTTACATTCCTGCTGAGCTAGATGTCTATTTGTTGGGCCTTAAAAGGAACAAGCTATGTAGAATTTCCAAATGATGTTTGTGTTCCTCATGACAGCTTACTGTCTGTTACTCATTATGGAGAATTACTGTGGATGTATGCTTCCTTGTATAGTGGGTGCACTCAAAGATGATAGGGTCTTAGCCAAGTGTTCGCCTTATATTTAAGGTTAACTTTGCTTACTGCTCCTTTATGATTGTGCCTCAAATAATGAAATGTTGTATGGAAGTAGACTGCTAAATTTAGCCATAGAGTTTTTGCATTCATTGTTATTGTTCTCCATTTAGAAGTAGCACCTTTTGGTGCGAGGCGGTTGATTTTGCTTCATAGTTGTTGTTCTCCATTTAGAAATAGCACCTTGAAGTAAATTGAATGAATGTATGATGATCCATTTGTCTTGTTCACTTTTTTAATCAACAGTGGGCTTGGCTTGTTTCTGCTCATGAGCTGGTTGTTTACTTGCTCGGTTAATAATAAGTTATTTGCTGGTTTATGTCTTAAAGTGAAACTTGTGTATAAGCTTATCTAAACCTTGACAAATATGGGCCATTACCTTTCAATTGTTCTTTTTGGGGTGGCGGGGGGGGGGGGGTGTTTGGGGAGGGGGTTAGTTGACAAGCATGTTGTGAATGTGCTAAGCTATTTGATCAATCTAGCATCCTCTGCACTTGTAGACACAGCAGCTATTGACATGCTCAATCGAGTTTTCAGCATTGATGTACTACATGAAATTATGTGATGTGTTTGCTGTGTTTTTGAAGATGTTTTCAGTTTTTCTCTTTGTTGTGTGTTTCTTTTCCGGATAGCTTTCTACTTGCATTGTCATTATTTGTGAAAAACTGAGATTTTCTTGAGGATCGAAAAAGTTTTTGGTGGTCTTAGTAGGTTAATGTATCAGCCTTTGAGCTGTCAGCTGATAATATTGGTCAATTTGTGAATCAGTTTTTTTTTTTGGTGTACGTCTTCATGGAATTGATGAAGGTAGCTTATTGTTGTTAATTAGTGAATATATTTGCTTGGTCTGAAGTCATTCAAGCTGAAGTTTGCCAAGTTTTTGTGAATATATACAACAACAATAAAAGAGAGTAGATGCTGAGGGATATGGGTATGGCAGCTGATAGTGTACGCAGCTGTACCCTTGACTAGCTAGCTAGCAGAGAGGTTTTCACTTGTCACGTGATGCTGTATAGAGGTTACTTTGTGGATTATGTACAATACAACGGGAGGTTATGCTGTGATTAAATAAATCTTTGTCAAATCATAAATTGCTAGATAATCTCCATAGTTGTTTCTATGGTTCCAAATTATAATTTGCAACTGAAGGCTGTCTACTACTATCTACTAATCAAGATGTATGAATATGTATTTATGTATGCCTTTGTGATGTATAACCTGCTCCTCACTGACAGTGTTTTCTATTCTTTAATTTTATTTGTCTGCTTATTCCCCCCCGCCCCTTCTCTTCGAAAAAGGTCTATATTTAATACCATTCATATGTGAGAATGCAGGGCCAGTGTGCTTATGTCTGTGTTGGAAACTCTTCAGGGATTTGTTCACGTCTACACGGAACTTAAAGCCTTCCCTGAAATATTCTTGCCTGTATCTGCAATGTTAGTTGATGTGGCAGACCAACCAAAAATGCCTGATCCTTTGCAAGAGAAACTGAGGGATGTAGCGGAGCTCATAAAAAAGAGGGTGGTAGAACATCACAAACTCAGACGACCACTTCAGATGCGAAAGCAGAAGCCTGTGCCTATCAAATTACTGAATCCCAAGTTTGACGATAAGTAATTTGCCACGTCCCATTATGCCATGTATTATACGTAATTTGTTGTGCGATGGGCAACTAATGTTTGTTATTTTGCAGTTTTGTAAAGGGTAGGGATTATGACCCTGATCGTGCACGGGCTGAGGCGAAAAAGTTAAAGAGATTGCATAGAAGAGAAGCTGTAGGAGCGGCTCGTGAACTGAGGAAAGATAACCACTTCCTCCACAGTGTGAAGGAAAAAGAGAAGCGACGACTTGAAGAGGAACGAGCAGAAATCTATGGGAAAACAAGAGCTTTTCTACAAGAGCAAGAGCATGCTTACAAGTCTGGGCAGCTTGGAAAGGGTGGAAAGAGAAGAAGATGAAGCGGTTTCGTGGGCCAATGAGGTACTTTTCTCATGCTTCGAGGAATATTTGTTACGTTATAATTGTTTTGATTATCCTTTTGTACCATTTTGCTGATCTAGTTGTTTCCAAATGTTCGTCAAAACTGCTTATCTTGGAATGCTAGGAAAGGCCGGACAGACGCCACCATGCACTTGGCCAACACTACTGAAGTTGTGGTGTTCTTTTTGGATCTGATTATTCTCAGTTAATACATGTTTGGTCCCGAATCAATAGAAGCTAGAACAGATTTGCGATGGGGTTCATCATACGCCTGCCTGATTACTGCCGCAATTGTCCGGAATGGAATGATCATCGTCGTTTCTGGTCACTGAAAGCCACTTGAGAGAGAAATTAAAGCAGCATGCCCTGGGTTTTGTTGTAAAAACTTTACATTGGCTTCTTTTAAATGATTGCTTTACTTTTATCTAGGGGACGAGAAAGTTCCTGTCCATTGTAAATTTGCAATATACTCGAAGCAACAGCAGGCCATAATCTAAGGAATGCTGTGAGCTTTCATTTACCATTATATATGATCAACAATTTTGCCTATGTTACTGAATGGTCTGCATCAACTTCTCACCTTTCTGATTTACCTTAAAGATTATTGATCAATGTCAGGTATGTTTTTCGCGGAAAATGGAAAAACAAGTTGAAAATATTTTAGATGGTTGAATGTCGATTCTAAGGCTAAAGAAAAAATGCATCATCCAATGTATGAGCATATTATTGATTTCGATTTTCGAACCTGGAATGAAATACATCGCATAGATATATAATGCCTGATAAATTTCCATTAGAACAGAAGCTATAAGAAAAATTAAGGATTTGGATTGGGGTTATAAGTGAACTATCAAACATCAAACATTTTTGGTTCATACCAATAACCAAACTTAACTTGAGCTAGCGCGAGAAATAATCACTATGGTCGACGGTGGACACCCTTGGTGTGAACCAAAAGAAACTTAGCTTGAGCTAGAGTTTTGGCACAGAGAGCGTAGACTGTGACACCAAAATCCCATCACTATCAGCCCATAACCAGTCCCCATCCTTAATCACAGCCCCAGCAAAGTGAACAGTCACGTGCTTCTCACCTGCACCCTTCTTATTGGACTTAACTGGGCAAGGGCCCAAGGCCCGAACCCCAATATCACAGGCATTAATCTCATCCACATCCCGTATGCACCCATTCACCACAACTCCAGCCCACCCATTGTCTTGGGCCAGTCGGCCCAAATCCCCGCCCATGAGTGCACACCGACGACTACCTCCACCATCAACCACCAAGACTTTCCCTTGGTGGGCCTTGGACTCAAGGTACTCTCGTACGATCACGTTGTCCTCGAACACCTTTAGGGTTACGATGGGCCCATTGAAGGCCCGTCGTTTCCCGTAGGATTGGAAGAGTGGAAGGAGTACCTTTAGCTCCCCCGTTGTGAGGAGACTTGAGTTTGCATCACAAACATCGGTTGTTGCTTCCATGACTATTATGAATTGGTGGTTGAAAGGGAAACTTAAACTTTGGTAGTTTTTTTATATTTTGCCAATTCTTTTAGAGGGTGTATATGAATGATGAGGTGAAGAGAAAAGACCACCGCACAAATGTGGTTTGATTTGTGTGCCTTTTGTTGTCACTTTGCTCAAATGTGGGACTTAGTGGGACAAGATAGGTTACTAGTTGGCAGCTCAAATTGCCATCAGCTATCTTATCTCTTCCCTAAGAAACTTAGAAATCCATGTTGGCACTTGGCAGGTAGTGGATAGCAAATATTATTATTATTATTATTTTTTAAATTCACATTGCTTGGAAGTTGCAAGTGAATGGTGACCGAGACACGTTTCGTTACGCCATTTCAAACTCTTGTGTTCTACAACGAATATAGGATTATCAAACTAAGTGAATAACCAACGTAAGTACTGACCCCGTCAACGTAACACTATCAATGGGCAAGTATAGTTACTAGAACCTAAGCCGATAGAGACAAAGTGTGGGGATGAAGAATCGAACTCATGATATTACCTTACCAAACCACTCGAAAGCGAATTTGACCACCACCCTTATCGTCAATTAAAGTAATACTGCTGGTTAAATTGCTTTACTACATGGATTCCTCACTTTATTTGCTCAAAGAGAGAGGCAGCGCGAATGAAAGAAATTAAAAAAAAAAGCACACAACTTGCAGACACCGACTATAACAGAAAGTAAGATTTGAGAGTAAAGAACCACGAATAATGGTAAAGAAAAAACAAAGACATTTTGATGAACAATCGTATATTTTACCGTTCATTGCTTTAATAAACTCAATAGTAAATACCCATCTATATGCTTACAACCAATTGAAGCGATAGCTTTTACTAATATATTGGTGGTGAATTAATTTGACTGAACACTGAACAGATATTCTATCCACACAATTTAAAAACCTCATTCAAAAAGCATGCATATAACACACTACTAAGTAAGAAAATAGGCTTTGTTTCAAATGTGGTACTAGAAGATCCAAATCAATTTTATCTTGCTCAATCAAGCTTGCTACTTGAGAAGGAAGACGATCTGCTCGTTTGAAAAATCTACTCCCTTGATCAAGCAAAGTTCCGAAGAACGCCAATTTATTGGCTACTCTATTACCTTCTCTTCTTATGAGCTTAACCCGAGACTCGTAATCAATTGACTGCTCAAGAAGCTCATATTTAACATATTCAATAATGTTGCTAAAAAAAGTCGTTGCACTATCTTTCTTCTTCTTCTTCTCGTGGCCTAACACACGGTTCACCACCTCTTGACTATCCCCAAGTATACTTTAACCCGATCATTAACCCGAATGCCTCGGCTATGGCAACGTGACAATCAGGGTAAAGATAGTCAAGGTTGTGATATTCTGCTACCACGAGGTCTCCTAGATGGTCCCGGATTATACAACCTGTCCCGCCTAGCTAGCTTTTTGATTCTGGTGTATATCAGAGCCATCGAAATGAAGGACGTAGAATTCACGGTTACCCTTAGCATCGTCTTGATTATCCTCATTCGAGCTCGAATTAAAGTCGAACATTAGGTGAGCAAGAACAAGTAGTGGCGCTAAAACAGCTAATAATAGATCAACTACCACGCTAATATATAGTGGGACGTACTGTTGGTGGCCGAAATGAAGTTAAGCACATCGTACGACGTACATGAGTCATCGCCCAAAGGAAGGTACGCCTATTGTAATAAAGCATCTTTCTTTTATTAGTACATACTAATATTGCTTAATGAGATGGTTAACCTTTTTGTTGCCTGTCGACAATGAAAAATGGTACTCGACTTGAATCTGAACCCGTTTCCGGGCGCGTCAATGCATGATTTATTTAGACCCGAGCCCTAATACAACAACCCAGTAAGTGTCCCGCCTAGGGCGGGGTCTGGGGAGGTCCAGATATACGCAGTCTTACCCCTAACTAGTTGCCTAGAAGAGAGACTACCCGAGCCCTAATATTATCCGGAAAGATGAATCAAAAAATGAATTTGACTACTTAAAACAATCTGACGACTCGAGCAAAAAACGACTCAATTACCGGCTTGCCTATCCCCCATACCCACTCAAACTGGAGTATATGCGGGGTGGTATAATTAGAATATTGACCTATAACCGCCCCATTGCTTCACCCTTGTGATTATCTTTCCTAATTAAACCTTAACCAGTCATTATTTGCCTCTAAATTGACTACTTGAGGTGGATGCAAGAGCAACTACCATTATGCTCCTTTTGCAAGCTTAATGTTGATGGGGCTTTCGCATCAATCCTGAAGTTGTTGCTAGAGGTGGTGTCATCAACTCATCACGGATCAGGGTTGTGCTTACTCTTAGGCCATTTAGACCTTCGTCTAAGGCCCCGTGACGAAAAATGACTAAGGTAGTGTTTGGTAATGTTTCTAGTGTTTTTGTTTTTAATTGATCAGAATCAATTTTGTTGTTTTTGTTTATATAAACAGTTTTTAGAAAATAATTATTTTTATTATTTTTGTCTAAAAATGACAACCGGGCCTCTGTGAAGCTAAAAATGAAGGATATCCACGTCTTTTGGGCTTTCGGGAGGCTACGAAACGAAGTTGGATATTTTCGCATCACAACGCGCGGGTCACCTCTAGGGGACACGGGAGGCCTACGGGGTTGGTTATCCGGTGCCTGTTAGGCTTGTAACGGCGTTTAAAGCGACACAAGTGCAAGGGGTAAGAACACTGAAAACCATATGTACTGAAATTAGAGTTCGGGGATCCGGATGACCTTCTCGGGGCACCGATTATCCTCTGCCATGATAGACCTGTAATACCCCGACTATTTATAGTATTTTCAGAAAATAATTTATTAATTTATGAGATACAAGTATTTATTTTTAGAATGTAATTGATTTATTAGTTTGGCTTATATCTTTGAGTAATAATTGTAGTTGTGTTCCATCAAAAAAAATAAATAAATGTAGTTGTGTTTTTGGCTTTAAAAGGAAAAATGCATAGGTGAGAAGTTTAAACCGACTTCAATTTTATTTCCACCGCCTCACCTCTTCCTTTTATCTACTTCATCAGTTATTTCTTTTATTTTTCTAAAAACCCTTCTTCTTCTTCTTCTTCTTCTTTTCTCCTTAGTTCTCTTTCATGTCCAAAACCCCACGACACCACCACTGATCTTCATCATCACCATCGTTCTTCGCCTTCCCTTTAAAAAAACTTCACTGCATTTTTGGAAACTGTTCTACTGGCGTTCGAAGTTTGCTGTTGAGGGCGAAATTTTCTCTCTCCTCTGATCTGCGCGTCTCCATCATCTCCTCTGTTTCGCGTTGATGTTGCCGCTGTCACGTTTGGTGCTGCACCAGACCAGTAGGTGGCGGGTCACCACCCAAGCTGCCGTCCAAGCCCGACGTTCACGCCCAATTGATCCTTTTCGTGGGTTTGATTCATGTTAGCCTTAAACCCTAAATTAGTTTGATGTTCAAATTCTGTTTTTTAATTGATAATTTCGATTTGGGGCTTTTGCTTATTAATTCTATTTTGTATGGGATTATGTGATTGATTGAAGGTGTTTACGATACAAATTGATTTGGGTCTTCAATAAAGGTAACCCTTTCTATTCGGTTGGAGATAGTTGTTATTTTCTCTTTTATGTGTGGAATGGATGCTTAATTATATGAATTCATGTATATGTTATGAGTTGGCTTTAAATCTGAATTTTACTCTTGCTGTAGCTCTTGAACAATTATATGATCATTGTTATGCAGCCTGCATCATGCCTTATTACTGCCATGATTGATTACATACTATAAAAGCTTTGCTAGTGATTGATTATAAATTACAAAGGTCCTGGTGGTGGTTAGTGTTTAGAGACAAGGGAGATTATAGACTTGATTATATTATTAGACTAGAATAGAGACTAGCAAAGATCCCAGAACGGATTGTATTTGGGAACCCGTGCCATATGGTGAACTCTGTAATGTGATTGACCCAAATTGGGTACGTGAGATGCAATGAGAATATGAGATTACGAATATGAGTATGATGATTGGAATTGATATTTTGGTTTGAGGCTCAGACGTTGTTAGTCTTTTTAGTTCTAGACATGTGGGCAAGTAGCCTAAGACATTGACTCTTAGGTGATGAACATTATTTTATGAAAATGGTTGCATGGTTATGAATGGGTCCGAGAGTGGACTTTTGAGAGCCTGCGGGCTATATGTTATGTGTTATGGGGCCTATGGCCGAGTTATGAGAATGGTTTTGCATCTGCGGGTTTTACCGCCAGTTCACTTCCCACATGGTCGAGGCTAGGAGCTAGTGACCGAGAGCAATTGGCACATACTTTTGGGAATTGAGTTATAGATGATACGAATACTATTTTGGGGATTTATGTGACTATAAGGTCATAGTTAACCTGAGTTGAGATCCTAGTGCATTTATTTGTTATTCGATAGAATGCTTGGTTACTCAACTTTGCTGATTGGTTGCTTTCTGTGTTACGTGTGTGTGCGTTCATTTTTCTTCAATGGTGGGCCTATGATGAACCTATGCGATATTCGATTGCATGGGGGAGTAGATTGGAGTATGTTTTACAGGTTGTTCGATTCTGAAGATCTAGATGGACCATTCGGTTAGAGCTGACCAGAAGAAAGATTAGCGTTGTCTGATTATATTTTCTAATTATCCATTCAAGTGTAAATTGTAAAGCATTAAGTTTGTTGGTTTGTTTTAGAGTTGTAATGTTTGCCTTGCACTTATTCAGTGAGTGAGTGTGGCAGTGATGCTCCGGATTTGATTAGAAGTCTTCCGCTGTCAGTTTGGATCTTTTGTATTGGTTTGGTTGTATTTTCTGTTTAAGCAGGTTATTAAATGGTCGATAACTTGGGATGTCTATTTACAAAGGAAACTCTGCCGAAATTTTGGCTCGAGTTTATCTATTTTTATTTATTTAATATTTAGAAAATCCGGGGTGTTACAAGATCCCTCGGAAAAGTTTAAGCGAAAACGGGCACTAGGAAGCCAAAAATCGAATGCTATAATAATCCATGTTTTCTAGGCTTCCGGGAGGCCTCAGAACGAAATTTCATATTTTGCACCACATCGCACGGGACATCTGTAGCCAGTAGGGGACATGGGAGGCCTCTGGGGTCGACTATTCGGTCTCTATTAGGCATTGCTTGCATTGTAAGGCGTTTTATGGGACACAAGTGCAAGGGGCGGGAACACCCGAAGCATGGGTAAAAATCGAAGTTTGGGGCTTCGGATGACCCTTACGGGGTGCCGAGGGTCATCTAATGCCATGCACTACAAAAAAAAAAACACTATTTTGAGGCAACCCGTAGTTGCATCTATAGGCCTGATGTAGCCTCTGAAAGTCATTTAAGGCACTCAGTTGGATGCCTCTAAAAAACATTATCGCAAAATATATGGTCGCATCTAAACGATGCCTTTGGAGGCATCCAATTTAGTTGATGCTAAAGACTAGTTTTGAGGGCACCCAATATTGATGCCTCTAACCGTTTAGAGGCAACTACACTCAGTTCGCGCCCAAAAAAAAATATGACAGACCCCTCGAAGAAGTTTGGGCAAAAATGGGCACCATACCCCGGAAAACAAAAATCGAAGGCTATCCATGTTTTTTGTGCTTCCGGGAGGCCTCGAAACAAACGTGGATATATTCGCACCACATCGTATGACACACCCCTAGAGAACATAAGAAGCCAACGAGGTAGGTTATGTATCGGGTCTTTGGTAAGCTTATTAAGGTTATGGGTAAAAGAGGGATAATTAAGGTTAGTGACTGATTCCATAACTTGTATGAACCAAACTGTTGGTATAGGATAGAGAATCCATTACGAGACTAAACCAAACACATGATATCAGTTATGAAGTTCTCATTCCATACCCTCAAGTTTCAAGTTCCATACCGATTTCACTCCAGCTTTGTGAAACAAACAGCCCCTCAAGACAACCCATAGCCATCTTTCACTTTTCATCTTAGTAACTTGGATTTCTTCAATCATTCTTTGTTTACTCAAAGACTTGCAAAAATATTGAATACTACAACATTTCTGCCTTACTTAGGGGAGCCATCATTAGGGCATCCCCATCAAAGATTTTTGGAAGAGATTTGTGCAGGCCAAAAAGTTCAAAGCTTTGGTGGGGAGAGAGGTTTGAGGGGGTCTTCCACAAAGCAGGTTTGCTAGTACAAACCTCTTCCACAAACCTCATTGTGAGAGGGAAAAAAAAGGAAAAGCAAAAAAATTAAAGAAACTTTTACAGGTTTGATAGGTTTTTAGAGGTTTTTTCAATAGGAGGGGGAGGTTTGTGGGAGAGAGGTTTATTGGTTGGTAATATGGCATGACAAAAAGCTCTCCCACAAAGCTATTTGATGGGGATGCCCTTAGTTTCTTTGGACAGTAACTCGTTCTAACAGTAACTTTCTTGCTAATAAACAAGCAACATCATCATCCTTTCCCTAGTGATTAGCACAATCTTCTAGTCATCTTAAGTCCATGAATATACTTTCAACACCTTCCAGTTAGTTATTCCTTACTAATTCAATTACACCTTCTGGCAGCTTTATGGCTTCATAATGCACCTTGAATGCTCAATATAATCTAACTCATAAACTCTAACAGGATGAATATATAATTAACAGATTAGCTATTTATAGTATAGTTGACAATTTCCACCCTTTGTCTCTTATAACTAGACTATGGGAGCAGTGATTAATCTTGACTAAAAACAAGCAAGGTAGAAGAAAGAATTTACAGCTAACCTCACAGAACCAAGAACGTCCTAGGGCGTCAAGGATGGTCAACAATTTTGGTGGCGGCTGGTGGTTTCACGTGGGCAGCAACGCTGGTGGCGGGCGCTGATGCTCGTGGTTGGATAAGGAAAATGCGAGGGAGAGGAGAGCGAGATGAGGTGGCTAGCAATTCGCTCGCCGTAGGCAATGGTTAGCAGCGCAAGGCTGGTGCTGCGCGGTGAAACCTGATGATGTTGTCGTTACTTGTTATGTAAGGCAGAGCAAAATAAAGTGGGAGAGAACCCAAGAGGTGTTGGCTACTCGTAAACAAGTTGCAACTTGTATACCAGTTTATGGATTCAAACTTCCTAGGGAGCACGTACACAAATTAATTCGTGGAATACCCGAGCAGTGGCGGATGCAGAAATCAAGTCAAGTGGGTTAACCCTTTGTAATACATAGGACAATTCTTAATTATTGTATTGAAATTTTTTTAATTTATAAAGGTTTTTTTAACAAAAAAAATAATTCAAGCGGGATCGGTGGAATCCACTTGGTCAAGAGTGAATCCGCCACTGTACCCGAGGTCGTGCGTTAGGAGGTGCCCTTTAACCATGCTGTTGCCAAACCAAAGAAAAAAAAAATAGAAAGGGAGAGAGCTGAGCTTGGCTTTAAATGGGGGAGAGAGAGAGAGAGTCAGTTAGAGGTTTCTTAACCTCTTCGTATTATTTCTAATGGATTTTAATCTTAATTCTATATTATATAATTCTAATTACTCATTTACTTTAACTTTTTATTATTTTCATTCATTTCTTATTTGTGGGCATGCTAACTAACAGTAACATTACGCACAAAGCGACCTTATTCTAAAACAATCTTAATCACATATGAATATTCCACATAACATCAATAGTAAGAATAAAGAAAATATATGGAAATAATTACTCTTGGTTTTAGAAAATAACATGAAAATTCTAGGTATTACAAAACCCCATAATAATCAATCATCACCGTCAACCAACACAAGTAATGTAAGCCAATCATAAATCATCACCATATTACCAACCAATCCACAACTCCAATACCAATCAACCACCAATGAATCAACTAAAAACAATTATGATCACTATGCAAATGTACCAACTACCTAATGAACTTATCCCCCCAAGCTTAGCAAGTTCATTGTCCCCTATGAGCTTATCCCCACAAGCTTAGCAAGTTCATTGTCCCCTATGAATGAAAATCAAAGTGATAGGGTGGGTGGGGGGTGAGAAAGATACCTAACACATCGGTCTTTCCCGTGAGGAGGAAATGGTGAGGTGGAAAAGAGGTATATCCATGGTTGACATGCCATTGGTGTCACTCTACCATGGTGGAGCTGGTCATGCCCATATCGGACTCTATACGACTAAGGGAGTTGAGCATTACTTCTGTGTTGGTGTTAAGGGAGGAGAGATCACGAACAACGCGTTGGAGAGTGCGACAAATGTAGGACATGTCACTCTCCCCGGCCGCTCTATAGTTGGAACCACTTGCAGAACCAACCTCACAACACAGATTATTGTCAACTTGCATTGGCTCTCTCTCCTCATGCGTACCTTGCCGTTTTACATCCTCATCCTCTTCCCCTTCCTTCTCTCCATTATCGACCGCCTTTTTATTGGGTGCACCCGGATCGGGCGATTGTTCTTCATATCACATTGTTTTGATCAAGCAATGTGATGCGGTTGGAGTTTGGTAAACGGAGGAAGAACTCTTTTTGATGCTTGTACCAAACAACATCCCCAACTCTTGCAAGTATGTGGCAGCTAGAGAGGTGCTTGTAATCCATTAACCGAGAAGGTATTTGAGGTAATTGGGAGAGTTGTCGTTCATACTTCAATGTGACGGCAATGTGGGTGATTAAACCACCGATCTCAATTGGAACGGAGTCGGCATTAGCTACTTCGTTGAAGTGTGTGGCTAGAAAGTGGTCGGATCGAATTGATTTTTTTATCATGTAGCATAGCCCATAAGTAGAGAAGCTTGACAACCCTAATAGACCCCCTTGCTATCATTCCTACCAAAGACGGTGTTGGCGAGGAATCTTTGGATGAGACGAAGGGGGCAGGGTTGCAAATTTTTAAAGCTTCGATTGCCGATGAATCCCAATGATAAGGATGTTTGTGCCCTGGGGGATAGAACATATCACCACAATAAATGTCGGGCCAAAAATCCTCCAAATTAAGACCTACACCCTCGTGAGTGGTCAACCCACCCTTAGGAAGCATGAACATATCATTAAGTTCGTCAATAGTTTTAGTGAAAGTATCATTGAAGAAGCGAAATGAGACCATTGTCTTGCATGAATGTATATTGAATGAGCTAAGAAACTCATAAGTCAAATAATAAGAGGTCGGGTATTGCAAAGTCGCAAATCTTTTCAATCCTAACAATGTCAACAAACGCTCAATTTCATCCCAAATTAAAGCCCACATTCTTTCAACAACCCCTTATCAAGAAACCTAGTGCCTACAACCTTTCTAGTCACAAGTGTAGCATGACGTTTTTTTTAGCATCATCAACAAATTGAGGACGGGAGGAGGAGGTTACCTTGGGTGGTTTTCTTTATCTTAGTTGGTGGTGGAGATTGGTTTGAGACCAGGGTTGAGCATGACTGCATGAGCTTGACAAGGAAATCGGGGTTGATGGGAAGTGCTCTTCTCGGTGGCTTTCTGCTTATCTCCCTTTGTTCGAGCCATTAAAGAATAAAAAATCCAACTTTCACCAAAAAGTCCAAAATTCACACAAAGTGTCCCCACTTTCTTCACAACCCAAAAGTTTTCCTCTCCTTGATGGGAAATTTTGATCAAACCCTCATAACCCTCCAAATATGCCCTCCAAGTAAAACAAACTCATTAATTTAATTTTAATAATAAAAAAAAGTTCGGGATTTGGGCAAAGGGTTTAGATTAATTTTGGAAAATTGTTGGATCGGGTGGTGGGCTATGACAGGAAAGGGAGGGACGAAGTTTTGTGGTGGTGTGAAGGGTAACCAGAACAAAGCAACAGAAATTGAAACTAGATTCTCGCCACATAAATCACAAATTCACAAGCGAGTTAATTAATTAAGTACCTGAGGAGCCATATCAAAAAGTTCCTGAACATAATTCTGGCCAAAACAGTGGTGACCAACCTCATAGCGTGTGTGTGTGTGTGAAAAAAAGAAGAGGCAAATGAGCTATCTATGACCCACGGTCTATCAGCTACACACACGCTCTCCAAAACCGTGGGCTAGACCGTGTGATCACATTGTAAGATGGGGAGTGCTCTTGTGTCATGCACACACGACCATGCACTTGATCGTGCCTTCGCCTGTGAAATGAGGAAAAAATAAGCTCAAGCTCTTTTCTTCCTAACAAATCTCCCTACTTTTGATCAAAAATTCACATTGCTTTAACAAACTCACTGCCTATCCATTATCATCCATCACAATTAATATTATCGCCAAAATATCTACCTATTACCTATACACAACTAGTGAAACTCAAAATTTGTCAATGTGTATAACAAAACAACATCAACAAATCATCCAAATTTTATTTTAACTTTTACAATTTTTCTAGTTTTCTGATTTTCTCTCTTGCTTTTCCTCTTTTCTCTACATTTTTTCAAGTACTAGAGATTTTTATAAATATACAACCTTGTAAATGGAGGCCTCATAATTTCTTCGGAAAGAAAATTGCTGAAACACAAGCTTACAATATACAAGCTTACACAACTAGTGAAACACAAACCGCATCGATGTGTATAACGCAAAACATCAACAAAATCATCCAAATATCTTTTTAATTACAACCGCATCAATGTGTATCAACAAACGCAAGAGATTAATTACAAAAACCTCATGAGGGTAGGCTACTGAATAACATCAACAAATTGGTTCTCGACTGCTTAAATATCTAACTCACCCTCATTAATCTCCTAACTGTAAAAACTTGATGCATCAATAATTCCATTACTCTGTAGAACTCAACAAACAACATACACAAAGCCGGGCCACATCTTGTCCATCTCCGTGAACAAATTCTTCTTGTCTTTATCAACCAACGACGACTTTAAAAGAAAAGAAAAAAAAAATCGTTAGTTAAGTAAAATATACAACTCACATATACATATTTAACAATAAAATACCAATAAAAACCTTACTCTTTTGGGCAAATGTTTGTCAGAATTGTTCCTGAACTTCATAAAGTCAACTATATAATAGCTGTAAGAAGTTCCAGGATAATTACAAACATCCTCAAAATCCTTGTGACCTATCAAATGACACCTTGGCACAATTGTAGACATTTTGACACCTAACCTACTCTGATGGTTCGTAAAGTCCGAAGCATAGTTTTTGTATATCCATGCGTTATTAAAAGGAACTTTCGGAAGTACTTGAGTATTCGACGATAATGCACGTAAACCTAAGAATATTAGGTTATTCTTCTGCACTTTCGTTGCAAACAGAGGATACTTCTCAAAAACAGTTTTCACATGTAAGCAACAAAACATAAAATTATTGTTATTCGGTACATTTGTTAGACTAAAATAAATAAATAACTTTTACATAAGATAAGCATACCCGCCATATAGGTTTTTCTAGTGGGTGATGAAGTATCGGAGCTCTGTGTGGATTTGTACATGGAGTGAGGTCAAAAGGATTTCCAGAGTTGTACCAAACCATTTAAAGCCCTCCAAATGATCATATATATGTTGTGGACCAGTTCCCCAACCTAAATCAGCCCCTTTATCATTGACAATATATTTTTTCCAACTCACTTAAAACAATTTTTCCCTCATAAACAACCAAGCTCCCATCACATAGTTTGGCATCGAAAAGTTCCACACACTGAGAGATCTCATGAACTGAATAATCTTCAAACCTTCTTGTATGTGCTTATAGAGAGTGGATGTTTGAAGACGCTTGGAGTTAGCATTGAAAAAAGTTTCAAGATCCTCCGGTTGAGGATACTCAAAGTAAGAAAAATTGTCGTCAGATGCCTTAGTAACTGGCGGCAACACTAATCCAAATCCACCCTCTTCAAGTAGCTTTTGAGACTGTTGGACCTATGACAAGCACGAGCATGTTGAGACGTACCCAGAGTCGAGGACGATGCGGAAGGGTCAAGAACGAGTAAAGGAAATGGATTAGTATATACATTAATAAGGAAACAATTCGTAAGATACTACACCTTAACATAACCCAATGTAACCTAACGTAACATAACATACGGTAACTTAAGTACTGCAATCAGAAGACTTATTCTTATCTATTCTTGACCCTAGTGCATTTTATTAGCAGTTTTCCATGAGTTTCCGCCTCCGCTACAAAATACATCGCATGAAAGTAGGGGTTCTCTTGATGTCTTTCTCGCAACAAGGTTGGTTGCGTTGTAAATCTCAATTCAAATGCATCAGCATTTGGATAAATGTTTTCCATATTGTACCAAAAAGAACACCTTAAGACCTTTTCAAAGTAGGTAGTAAGAGAACTTTCCAAAGTATAAGTCTGCTTATAATTCTTTATAATAGACACAGAAAGATAACCATCCTTTGGCTGTACCAAAATCACAAATGTATTATACTCAACTATAACTAAAACCTTTTTTTTTGGTGTAATAACTATAACTAAAACTTTAGTGAACTATATATACATTCCTCCTCAAGTTCATTTATACTGAACTTCAAACAACAAACCACCATTTCAATTAAAGCAGATATTCATAAAACAAATGACACTAAATACGAAAAATAAATAAATAAATACTTAAACATGTTTCATTTAACTGAACTTCAAACAAAAAGACTTCCAATAAAGGGGCTCTAAGTTAAGTTATTTTTTAAGTTTGGTCTTGGGATTGTTTTAGGATGACAATATACAAAGCTTTTAACCAATTAACAAATATTTTTTAGTTTCATATTTAAAGCATTATTTCAATTTTTTATCATATAAAGTGGGTGTAGAATCGGAATTCTGCAGCCATGAAACAAACTAGCATCGATTCACACAAGGTAAAGCATGTAACAATTTTCAGATAAACCTAATTGAGGTGAATCCCAATAGAAAAATAGAGAATTACCTCAGATTGAGAACCCTAAATCTATAGAGGTGAGAGATGACAAAGAAATAATACTAGTTCTGCAACCAACCTCTGTAAAATCTTCTCACAAACCATTGTAATCTCCCCTAACCAACATGCAAAGTGCAAACCCTAAAACATAAGTACAAAATCAAGCAAAAAATAAAAAGGAACACATAAGTACAAAATCAAACAAAAAATAAAAGGAAAAGGGAAGAGGGGGAATGAAATGCAAACATCACCTGGCCAATTATAAAGAAAAAGGTAAAGAATCTAAGTTACTTTTACATTACAAAAACTTGTGTGGACTTAGTTTATGGTGGATCAAAATTTTATCTGGAGCCAGTCTTTTAATAGTGGAGTCACCCCATACTTTATCTGGAGTCACCCCTCTAATGATGGAGCCACCCCTACTTTACTTGGAGCCACCTCTCTACTAGTGGAGTCACCCTCCTACTTCACCTAGAGCCACCCCTCAAATTTATACTTGGCGCCACTCTCTAATCGTGGAGTCACCCCCTACTTCACCTGGAGTCACACATCAAATTTATACTTGGCACCTGGAGCTACCCCTCTAATAGTGGAGCCATCTCTCTAATAGTGGAGTCACCCCCTACTTCACTTGGAGCCACCCCTCTACTAGTGGAGTCACCCCTTACTTCACCTAGAGCCACCCCTCAAATTTATACTTAGCGCCACCCTCTAATAGTGGAGCCATCCACTATTTCACTTGGAGTCACTCCTTTAAATTTATACTTGGCGCCATCTTTTTAATAGTGGAGTCACCCTCTACTTCACCTGGAGTCACCCCTCTAATAGCAGAGCCACCCACTACTTCACCTGGAGTCACCCCTCAAATTTACTTGGTCCACAATGAACTAAGTCCACACAAGACATGGTGCTTTTATATCTGAATTGTTCAAAACTTGAGAATGGACCCACATCCAAGTAAAATAGTGATGGCCCAACAAGTCATCAGTCATCACACATTTACATATACAACGCGCCATATGGTCAATAGCAGCCTTGATATGCTCATATCTCAAATGGTATGGAGGGGCCCCAGCAGGATGTGCTCACATCCATGCTCCACGTGTCCATGTTTTATTGAAAGTCTTAAAATTTTAACGGAAATTTTATGTGGTACTCTTAAAGTTTGCACTTTTAAATGGGATGTACATATTTTTTAAACTTTGCACGAAATAACCCTAAAGTTCAAAACTTCTGCACCCCGTATACACAGTCAAGTTGGTAAATTATGAATAGAAAAATGACTATTTTACCCCTATATTTTATTGCGAAAAATCCAATATTTGAAATATTTTTTATTTATTCTTCTATATTTTTTTCTTGCACAAAATACTCATTACATTATATCCTTTGTCCAGTTTAATTGAAAAAAATAAATGATGCTTGTGAGAACTGGGGCTTTTTTGAGGTAATTTAGATTGAAGATTGTGGATGATAATATCCTTTATCCAGTTTAATTCACGAAAAAAAAATGAAGTTCTTAATCTTGAATAGTCATAAGTGACTATTTTTGCAACCCTCCCTCCCCATCATAAAAGATCATTCTTTTATGGGATGTTTAGTTGAGGGGTAATGATTAAGGGGTTCATTATCAGTCCATAACCAGTCCTCATCCTTAATCACAGCCCCAACAAAGTGAATAGTCACGTGCTTCTCACCTGCATCCTTCTTATTAGACTTAACAGGGCAAGGGCCCAAGGCCCAAACCCCAATATCACAGCTATTGATCTCATCCACATCCCTTATGCACCCATTCACAACAACCCCAGCCCATCCATTGTCTTGGGTCAAGCGGCCCAAATCCCCGCCCATGAGCGCACACCAACCACTACCTCCACCATCAACCACCAAAGACTTTCCCTTGGTGGGCCTTGGACTCAAGGTACTCTTGTATAATCACGTTGTCCTCGAACACTTTTAGGGTTATGACGGGCCCAATAAAGGCCCATCGTTTCCCGTAGGGTTGGAAGAGTGGAAGTAGCACCTTTAGCTCCCCCGTTATTAGGAGACTTGAGTTTGCATCACAAACATCGGTTGTTGCTTCCATGACTATATGAATTGGTGGTGGAAAAGGAAACTAGAACTTTAATTTTTTTGTTTTGCCTATTCTTTTAGAGGGTGTTATGCGAATGATCAGGTGAAGAGAAAAAACAACGATTTGTGTGCCTTTTGTTGTCACTTTGCTCAAATGTGGGACTTTGTGGGACAAGATAGCTGACTAACTGGTAGCCCAAATTGCCATCAGCTATCTTATCTCTTCCTTAAGAAACTTAGAAAAATCCATGTTGGCACTTGGCAGGTAGTGGATAGCAAATGTTAATTTTTTTTTTTAATTCACATTGCTTGGAAGTTGCAAGTGAATGGCGATCGAGACGCATTTCGTTACGCCATTTCGAGCTCTTGTGTTCTATAACGAATATAGGATTATTGTACTAAGTGAGCAACCAACGCAAATACTGATCCCGTCAACGTAACACCATCAATGAGCAAGTATAGTTACTAGAAGCTAAGCCGACAGAGACAAGGCGTGGGGATGAAGAATCGAACTCATGACGTTAACTTACCAAACCAGTCGAAATTCATTTTGAAACCACTTGACCACCACCCAGGACCGGCTATAGGCAAGAGCAACCGGAGCAGTGGCACAGGGCCCGAAAATTCGTGGGGCCCAAACTGTAAAGTAAAAAAGAAAAAAAAAAACTGATTTTTCTAGTTCCCGACAATAATATGCGTGTTTGATTTGGGTATTTGATACCGAAGATAGTTCTTCATTTATTTCTCACTTTGTTTTTTTTGTTTGATCAGAACATTTATTTCCCACTTTGACTATTTTTTTTTACTGTCATTTCCGAGATTTCCTCTGTTTACCAATATTTTCTTATGGAAAATATTTTGTTGACCCAATGGGTAGATGTTATCATTCTCCTTTTCTTATCCCTCATATAATCTCTCTCCTACAATTACAATTTACATTGTCTTTATTTTACTTTCCACTTTTTCTCTCGTTTGCATCCATAGTTTCATTTGCCTGAGATTTTGGCTGCAATGGCTAAGACATGAGCGCATAAGCTTCTTTAATATCAGAATATAACATCTATCCCAACTACCATGGCAACACATTTTAAAAAACAAAAATCTCTTTTTACCTACTTTTTTTTATATGGTTGAATTATGTTTGTCAATTTTATACTATATTTGGTTTTAATTCAGAGTGAAAAAACAGTTAAATCACAAAATTAGAGCCTAAATTATATTTTTTGCACAGGGCCCCTAAAATGTGTAAGACGGCCCTGCCACCACCCTTGATGATAAAAACCTCTAATTATTTAGCGCTATTGCTATCTGCTAGTGCATGGTCAGTTAAAGTAATATTGCTGGTTAAATTGCTTTACTACATGGATTACATACTCTCTTTGTTTCACCAAGATGTTTACACTTAATTTTTCAAGGTCAAAGTTCACAAACTTTGACCATAAATTGGTGAAACAATATAAAGATTTATAATGTAAAAATGCTATTGTTAGATTCATTTTAAAGAATACTTTTGAAAACTTATAATTTTATAATTTATATATACATGTAATTATAGTTATCTACGGTCAAATTAGTGCATTATATTGGAGACCGCGAAAAAACAAATGTAAATATCTTCATGAAACGGAAGAAGTACAAAATAAAAAGCACACAACTTGCAGACATCGACTATAACAGAAAGTAAGATTTCAGAGTAAAGAACCACGAATAATGGAAAAGAAAAAGCAAAGACATTTTGGTGAACTATCGTATATTTTACTGCTGATGGTTTTCCCTTGGTGGGCATATATGCTTACAAAGTTACAACCAATTGAAACTACAGCTTTTACTAATGTTCATATATTGGTATGGTGAATTAAATTGACTGAACAGATATTCTATCCACACATATCAAAGACCTCAATTCAACAAACATGCATATAATACTTAATACACAACAAAGTAAGAAAATAGGCTTATTTCTTATGTGGTACTAGAAGATCCCAATCAATTTTATCTTGCTCAATCAAGCTTGCTACCTGAGAAGGAAGACGATAATCTCCTCGTTTGAAAAACCTACTGATCCCTTGATCAAGCAAAGTTCCGAAGAACGCCAATTTATCGGCTACTCTATTATCTTCTCTTCTGATGAGCTTAACCCGAGACTCGGAATCAATTGACTGCTCAACAAGCTCATACATAACATCTTTAATAATGTTGCTCAAAAAAGTCGTTGCACTATGTTTCTTCTTCGTCTCGTGGCCTAAAACACGGTTCACCACCTCTTGGCTATCCCCTAGTATGAGGCCGAGTTTAATGTTCATGTGCTTGGCCAACTTTAACCCGATCAATAACCCGAATGCTTCCACTATGGCAACGTGACAATTAGGGTAAAGATAGTTGAGGTTGTAATATTCTGCTACGACGAGGTCTCCTAGATGGTCCCGGATTATACAACCAGCCCCACCTTTTTGATACTGGTTGATATCGGATCCATCGAAATGAAGGACGTAGAATTCACGGTTACCCTTGGCATCGTCTTGATTATCCTCATACGAGCTCGAATTAAGCTCGAATTCACGGCTACCCTCGTCATCCTCTTGATCATCCTTATATGAGCTCGAATTAAACCCGAACATAGGCTCATTAGCAAGAACTAGCCAGCAAGCTAGTAATGCTAATAAACCTAATAGATCAACTACCACGCTAATAGTACTATTACTACTAATAATGTTGCTACCCTCTTGATCATTTCCTTCTTCTATGATGGATGGGTTGTAATAAGGTACAAAAGAAAATAGATAGATGATTAAGATGAATAAAGTAAGGTCACCACCATTGAAGACACTCATCTTCTCTTGGAACCTCACTAGGAAAGGGGGAAAGGGTGTTGTAGAAGAATGAAAAGGAAATGAGAAATTAGTTGATTTTAATGAAGTAAACCTTGATTGAAGGGAATAGAAAAAGAAAAAGGAGAGGGGGACTACTAGTGGGATCGCCCAAAGAAAGTACGTGGGTAGAGAATCTTTGTTACAGTACATACTTCCATTGCTTAATGAGGTGGTCTTTAATCTGGCCCGTCAAAAGCTGATCCGGCTCGAGCTCGTTCCCCCATGTCTCTTTGCCAAATTTTAGACCCGCATCATAATATAACCTGAAAAGATCAACCAAAAAATGAATTTGACCTAATTAAAAAACAACATGTAGACCTGAGTAAGTGAGAGGGAACTTTGTAGCAAACTTGGCCCATCCCATTACCCAACAGGTCATAGCCTATTTAATACAAAAACTTGTGTGGAATTAGTTTATAGTGGACCAATATTTGGAGTTATCCCCTATTTTACCTGGAGCCACTCCCCTCTAAAAGTGGAGTCACCCCTACTTCACCTAAAGCCACCCCTCAAATTTATACTTGGCACCACCTCTACTACACCTGGAGTCACCCCCTACTTTACCTGGAGCCACCCCCTACTTCACCTGTAGCCACCGCTCAAAATTATTTGGTCCACGGTGGACTAAGTCCACACAAGACATGTTGCCTATTTAAAATTGTAAATAGGCAGATCTAAATAGGGCGCCTATTTAAAAGGTAGATGGGTTACAAATGAGACAACCCACTAAATATTTTTTTTATTAAAAAAATATTTTTAAAATTTTAAACGGGCCAAAATAGATTTTGCCCGACCCATGATCGATCCGACCCACCCTTCAAACATATTTGACCCAATCCATTTAATAAATAGGCCAACCCGACACGGTCCAACCTGTTGGCCAGGCCTACCGACATGTATCTCACTCAAACCAAAATGACTTAATTACCGGCTTGGCTACTCCCACAACCATACCCACTCAGACTAGAGCATATGTATGTGGGGCGACATCCACCTAGACTGCCCTACTGCTTTATATGTGATTTTCTTTTAAAATAATTGGAGAAATATTAGTTTATCTATTGGGTAGTTTACTCAGATGATATGAGAATTGGTGATTGGTTGGGTTTTAATATCTTATTTTTAAAGTTGAAAATAATTAGTTGAGTTTCATGTACAAATTTATTTTTCTTTTCCACATTATATGGGTAAGCTATCCGGTGAGTGGACAAAGCATTCTCCGATTGTGCATTTATTTGATTTCTCCAAATTAACTTTGACGAAGTAGTCAATTTGTAATGTGTTCAATGCCATCTCTCTGCTGCGAGACATTTTTTCTAAGGAAATTTATTCTTGCTTCAATGCCACATAGCTTACTCAAAAAATTAAGAGTATAATTTTAGTGACATAACAAACAGACAAACAGGTGTAGTTTTTCTTTCCCGATTTTACATAATATCCGCATAATATTATGTAATCTTTTAAAATATGGCTTTACCGCTACTTAGCTTGTAGGAATAAGCAATATGCTCTTCAGATTAAATAGAAACAAAACAGAGCTATATTATAAATAGTCTTTAGGAGAAGGATTACATAATTCAACTGATTATACAATACACACAATACACTATTTAGCCTTCGTTATATCAGCTACATAACTTATTTAGGAAGGCTAAACATTGTACAATACACACAATCAAAACTATATAACCTTAACACTAATACACACATAATTATACACTAATCTACTTATCTTGCTCGATCACACGGGCCAATTCAACAGGAAGGACATCATCTCTTGTATAAATCTTCTCAACACAAATTTTACGTCCCAACAAGGCCAAAGTATCAGCAGCCTTGTTAGCTTCACTTGGTACAAGTTTAAGCTGAGTCTGCATATTAATCGATTGCTCGTATAGCGCCTTTCTAATATCTTGAATGATCTCATTCAACTTCGCCACCTTAGGAGGCCTTCTCTCACGGCCTAAAACACGGTTGATCACCTCTTCGTTGTCGCCTTTAACGAAATCAAGCTTATAACCATACTTCTTAGCTAATTCGAGTCCCTTTTGTAACGCGACAGCTTCAGCAATACCAATGTGACAACCGGGGTAACAATCATTAAGGTTATACGCCCCGGCCACGACTAAATCCCCTGTTTGATCTCTAATTATACACCCTGCAGCTGCTTTTTCCAATTGGTTACTATCTAATCCATCAACATTAAGGGTATAAATCCCATTTTTAGGCCTTTCAGTGACTGTATTAGTACTAGTACTAGCACTAGTACTATAATTATTAAGAAAATTATCCCAATTTGTTGGTGTTTGTTTAGCCTTATTTTGATTATCCTCAACAGAGAAAAGCTTAGATATACCATATCCTAGAATTGCTATACCAGCAGCTACTGAACCAGCAGTGCCAATTGCAGCTGCAATACCGCCAACGCCACCGCCACCAAACGACGACTTTTCTTGCCTAATAAGCTCAGCTACATGATCAGGAACTTCATTTTCACTTCTATAATATCTAACACTCCCAGGAGTGTCAAGTCTAGACCCCGACAACGCTAGCTTATCCGCAACTCGATTAGCCTCTCGATCGATAAGCTCGACCTTAAACAAGGGGTCAATGCCTTGCTGGTTAAGAGCAATCCTGATCTCTACAAGGATAGCACTTAAGGGCGCTTTAGGCGCCCTAAAAGTGCTGCCTTTGACATGATAAATGACTTCTCTACTGTCACCTTTGATGAAATTGAGTTTGATGTTGTAGGTTTTCGCTAGTTTTAGACCATTTCGTAACGCTATTGCTTCAGCTATTGCAACGTTACAATCTGGATAAGCATCAGTCAGATTGTAAGAAGCTGCAGCAATTAACTCACCTTTATTGTCTCTGATTACACAACCAGCCCCTGCTTTTTGGAACTGGTTATTGTGTGATCCATCAAAATTAAGGGTGTAGGACTTACCAAACATGGAATTAGACATACTGGGCTAGTTCTCAATGTAATTGTGGTTTTGTGTGTGTTTTGATGAGTGAGGTGAGATGTTTTGGTGCTAAGCTAGGATGTCGTTTATAAAGGCAAATGTAGGGGAGGGGAATCAAGTGCTTGCTAACTAAGTTTCAGATGTGGAATAGATATTTTGTTCTGGACCACAAGTTCAAAACTATGCCCTTGGGGTTACAACTAATCCTATTTGCACGAGGTCGGTTCACAAAGGGGTAAAATGGTCCCAACAAATAGCTTTTCAATTCCTAACATTCGAACTCTTGATTAATGATAAGAGTATCGAAGTAATCACACCAACCACTTAGGCTTCGCTTGATTCACCTGGAAAAATTGAACTGAAATGAATTGATTTTTTTAACTTGACTGTTAACCATTTAAAATTCGTCCAAACATATTCAATATTGGACTCATTTGAAAGTATCTTTTGAGATTTTCGATGACATAGTTATCATTATGAAATTATTTCGGGATAAAAAGTTATGTAAGTAATAATATTACACATGAACTGAATTGGACTAAACTTAATTTAAGTGAAATTAAGGTGAATCAAATTACATAAATTCAGTTCAACATAGGCAATGTTTGATTCACCTTAATTTTACATAAATTCAGTTCAGTTCAGTCCACTTCAGTTAAGTTCAATTCATGTGTAACTTTATAACTCATATAACTTTTTATTTCGAAATAATTTCATGATGATAATTATGTCGTCGGTAAGATCTCAAAGCATACTTTCAAGTGAATCCAATTATGACTATGTTTGGACGAATTTTAAATGATTAATGGTTAAGTTTAAAAAATTAGTTCATTTTAATTCAGATCAGTTTTATCCAGGTGAATCAAACGGAGCCTGAATAAAATTAAACTAAATTATTGAATGAGAGACAAAAACCGACTTAAACTCTGCTCTTATTTCTTCTAAATTGTGCAGTGTAGATAAAAAATAAATAACATAGCTGATATGAGTACTTGCTAATTTTTTTTAAGATGGTGGTTGAAGGTCTAACTTATTGTTTTAAAGGCTAAGCCAAGATTTTCTTATAAGCAGCCAAAGCGGGTTAAAAAAAATAATAAATAAATTGCGGGGAGCCGAATTGAATGTTAAAATGGAAATTATTAACAAACTGCAATTAAAACTTCATTGTTTCAAAAAAAAGTTGCCATATATTATCTTATTAAATTAAGATACATTGTGATGAATTTTACTATTTCACTAAAAAGTTATCATTTGATAAGTTTCCAATGAAAAATTGGTATTTTTAAAGCATAAAGCAGGTAACATTTTGTCAAAGAAAATGAGTAAACAACACAATAACTTCAATAATGTAGCTAGAAACTATATTAAAGGGTGATGGGACCTCTTGTAAAAAGAGATTCTTATTCAACATGTCTTTTCAATGAGTATTATAATTCATCTAATGGGATGGATAGCGTAATAATACATTTTCCAATCGTTTTCAACAGTATAATAATTTGGAAGTGATTCTTATTACTCTCGAAGAGGCGGTTTCTTTGCAAACGTATAATGGACTTTAGTGCTTAGCAACTAGCAAACAGCAATTACTCCGTACTAATTAGCAAGTGTATGATCTAAAAAAAAATAAAAATTAGCAAGTGTAAGATAATTAAAGACTGATTAGTGAGAGGTGACCATACTAAGCTAAGATTTCTGATGTCAGCAGTGCTACGTAAGATGATCTAGCTGTGGTGATGTCATCAGTCTCATTGAGTCATTGCTTGCTTCTCACTCGTATATTTGTACTCGTAATTGATTTGTCCTATTGGTCTTGTAAAAGCATCGAAAGCCCAGATAATGCTATCACTTTAATGATTCTTTGCAGAGAGCAAAAGCAAAGCAAAAATCTAAGGGAATCGCGTACTAGGAATACATAAAGTATCACAAATGACACAATTAGGCCATGTTCTCTTTATTTCAAATTTTTTTTCACTTTAATCTTGTTTTATCTTCTTTCTTTCTTTTCTAGCCCAAGAAACCAGTCCACTAAAACGTAAAAAAGAACAGAGAAAGCAGAACCATAAAAAAGAGGAGATAGGATTAGATAGGATTATCACCTCCAATCTATCTCAAAAAAGAGTAGTTACTAAGTCACCAGGTATTAAGAGGCATTTCGTGATCCACTTAGAAAGCTAAGTATGTATGAAGATTTCAATCTAGTTACGAGTTTCTCAATTTAATCAAATTTTATTTTACTAATATATATACTAACGTCAAAAAGATTTCAGCACATGCATATTTTCAAATAATTATCGAAATGTTGAATGAAATTTCGATAAGTTATAACAGAATAAAAGTCAAATAAAATAAAAAATTCCAAATAATTAATTTTATCCAGATTAGGAGAACATTAATTATTGAATTTTTTTTTTTTTTTGTTATATACTTCATCCGTCCCGTGAAAATGTTTACATTAGTTTTTTCAAGGTTAAAGTTTACAAACTTTCTTTCATCTTAACTATGTCAAAAGATATAAAGATTTTTAATGTAAATATTCTTTTCTTAGATTCATTTTTAATATTACTTTCGAGAAATCATAATTTTATAATTTAGTATATTCATATAATTACAATTATTTGCGGTCAAAATAGTGTTCTGGAGACGTGTGAAACAACTAGTGTAAAATATTTTCACGGGACGAATGAGGTATTAATCAAAATACTTTTTGATAATAATTTGTCTTGCATTACTAATTGTATAACGAAATAACTACAAGTTCATGATCCAATAATGTTAGACATACAAAGATAATTCCTTACTATCTTAAAGTATTGTTTTTGTTGTTTGTTTACACATGAAGCCATTTGGACTCATTTGTACTTAGGTCCTGTTTGGCAAATGGCTGGTGACATTAGCTGTTGGCTGGTGATTATTGGCTGGTAGCATTAGCTGTTTTGACCAACTAGTGACCTTGGCTGTTTGTATAAACGTGTTTGGTAAAACTAGTTGTTCATTATTAGCTGGTACTTGTAAAATGACATTGAAGGCCATGAGTATAATTTATTATTTATTTGATAATTTACTATTTACTTTGGTTAATTTCAAATTATTATTATTATTATTATTATTATTATTATTATTATTATTATTATTATGTGCATCAATATAAGTATAATTATTATTTAACAAAAGATTTATTCGACCTAATTATTTTTTACACTATATTTATTATTACTATTACTATTTTTTTTCATTTATTTATAAGAGATAAGCTAGTCAAGTAAGTGGAAAAGAATGAAGACATTAGGATTTATTGTTATTTTTTATACTAGATAGGAAATTGCTTCTTATTATACATGTACTTTTTCAATGAGATATTTTTTAATGTTTATAAATGCAATATTTATCACTTCTCATTCTTTTCCTTTTTTATTTAATTTTTCTTTTGTTGTTAAGTGAATAGCTATTCCTACACACTCCATTTCAATGATAGAAAAAAGAGGAAAAAAAGAAAAAGAAAAAACTAACAAAGATCCCCAAATTTCATTTCAATGGCAAATCCCCTCTCTGGCAAACCCAACGCCACCCCACCCACCCCCTTCTGTCTATCTTGTCCATCTCCATGCTTTGTGATCTTAGCCCCCTCCCTTCAATCTTGTCCTTTTTCCTCCATGACTCCATCTCAGCCATTTTCTCTCTCTTCTCTATTCTAAATTCAAGCCACAACCTAAATCTCACTTTAAAACCATCTCTATGATTTGTGGTCAAGGTAATTGATAACTGATTAGTAGTCAGTGTCCTCCAATTTGTGGAGATGGCATAATTGGATTTGCATGCTTTGATTTTGAGCGATTATGGCGATGGTGGTGGTTTACGGGTGTTTTTTCTCTCTCTCTCTGACCTGTTGATACTATTGATGGTCATATTAATCCAGTGGCAAGTCATGAAAATTCATTCAACAATTGGGCAAAGTTGTCATTGAGGCAATTGGCTTACTACCAGTCATGCCCATAAGCTACCCTTGCTAGCTTTTCAATTTTCGGCTGGTGGGCAATGAACAGCCAACAACAAAAGCTAGCAACCAAACACCAAAGTTGGATGTTGGACTGGTCAAACAGCCAAAGTACCCAAAAGTCACCCCACCAGCTAGCATCCAAACATCCCCTTATTCTGATTAATAGCTAGTGAGTTAGAATCCTCTCTATTTGCAAAAAAAAAATGCTTTCATTTCTTAAATTGAAGGCTAGATCTAGTTAAAGAAATGAAGGAAAAAATAAAGAAAGTGACGTCTAACAAAGAAACATGGAATTTTACTCGACATTATTTCTCAAATCTAAAGTTCTTAAAGCATGAGTATTTATTTGAAGTTTTTAAATGTTCCTTCTTTTATAGTATGTATTTTTTTTTTCTCTTTTGAGGTGGTATCTACTACTTAATTATCAACAACACTACTTATGTAATCTGGTTGTTGATGGGGTTTACATTAAACAATACCTAGTTCTGTCCATAATAAAGTTGATAAAAAATGACAAAAAATAGCAATTTCAGAAATAGACTTGGCAAATGGATAGATTCACTTAGGATTTGGGTCATTAACAGGTCACGTTATTTACGGGTCGAGTTGGTTATATCGGATTCAGGTCAGGTTACATATCAAAAACAACTATTATATCAAAAACTTCAGGTAGTTAGAATTCAAATCGTTAGCATGTTGAACTTTTCGGATCAGGTTTGAAGCAGGTCGGGTTGGGGTCAATTTTGAGTCGGATCTGATTTTGCTGGATCTAATTAATCAGAAATGATGTACACAATATTAATGCAAATTGGCAAACAGGCATGCAACAGCATGATTAATACAGTAATAATTACTAAACACTCGAGACTGATGATGCAAATCGCTTACAAACCCATACCATGCATGACCATCCCTAATTAACAAAGTGATGATCGTCATCAAAACATCAACTCATCATAGCAGCTAACATTCATTACCATACCATTACCATTACCATTACCATTAGCATACATCATTAGCAGTACTAGACTTTTAGTGCATATATAGTACATAATACTCGGTTTGATTAAGGGCCCGTTTGGGTATTGCTCAAGGTTATTTACTTAGGCAAAAGCAAGGTTCCAGCACGAAGAGCAGCAAAATAAGCTTTAGGAGCAGCCTCAAACGCAGCTCTAGCAATAAGCGCACCTCCAGCCCCAGGCGCCTTCATCATCACCACTGACGCGCCTCCACAACAACTACTACACGCGCCCCACATCCCATTTGCCACCGAACTACACGCGCTCCCCAACCCAACCGCCACCGAACTACACGCGCTCCACAACCCAACGGCCACCCACGTGAGGACGGTACAGCACGTGACTGCCACGCAGGATATTGTGCTGATGATGAGGGGCAAGCAACAGCGAAGAGTGACGAAAACAATGGCAATGATGACGACAGCAAGGATTAGCCATGGGGTGACTTTAGCTAGCCAATGGATGGCTATTGAGAACCAGTGAGAAAGGGTTTGAAATGGGATGGCTATGGCTTGGGTTATATTATGGATGGCTATTGTGAACCAGTGGGAAATGGTTTGAAATGGGATGGTTATGGCTTGGGTTATTTTATGGAAGAGAGAGAAAAATAGATCTGGTATAAATGAGAGCCATGCAAGGATTATGCTCATGAAATTCTCATTATTATCTGATGGTGATGGTGATTGTAAGGGGTTGAATTTGTTTAGGTTCATTGTGATGGGGTGGTTGTTGCTGTTGAGTTTGTGGAGGAGAGAGAAAAAGATGTCTGGGATGAAAGAGAGCCATGAAAGGATGGTGCTGGAAATGTTATTGATGTTGGTTGTTGTTGTTGTTGTTGTTGATGGAGATGATGATGGGGTTGATGAGAAGAAGATGAATCTGTTTAGTTTCATGAAAATGGGGTTCAGATTTGAATTAGCCATTCATTTAATTTTTCACTCTGATCTAGATCTTAGTGGGTCAAATGAAATATGTTTAGAGTTTGGCTATTTGAGTGGTTGTACGAAAAGGTGAAGCATCAAATAAAGGAAAAATTAATTAAAGTAAGAAAGAAGGAATAGGTACAGTAGTTTTGCTTTTTCTAAAAGGCTTTAATTTGATTGGAGTTGAGATTAGTGCTAATTTGGTTGGTTTGGCAAGTGTCTAGTATTTTTTGGGGGGTGGGGGTGTTGGAGACTTGGAGAGTTTTTCTTCGTTCACCGGTTTTCTCGTGCTTTGTTTGTCTCAACTTAACTTTTCAATTTAATTCATGTGTAATAATTTTTTATTTTGAAATAAATTGATGAGATAATTATGTCACTGACAGATCTCAATACGTATATTCAAATGAGTCCAACATTGAATATATTTAGACGAATTTTAAATGGTTAACGTTCAAGTTAAAAAAAAATCAATTTAATTTTATTTTTTTGAAGCAAAATCAGTTTAGTTTTTACTTTTTATACAGGTGAAACGAACATGAGTCATAATAGTACTATAAAATGACTGTCAAGAGTGATTAGTGAGAGCACTGAGAGGTGAAAATGACAAGTTAACAACAATTACAGAACGTCAGCAATGCTACGCAAGATAATCTAGCTATGCTGATGTCAGACTAATGTTTTTATTTTTTTATTTTTTTTGCACTGACTAATTGCTTTGCTTCCTTGTCACCCTAAATCCTAATTGATGTTTAATTAAAAAACTATTCTTCTGGAAAAATAATTGTAGGCCTATATTACCTAATTTTTTTAATATACTTTTTTTTGAATCAGGCCAAAAATACGTCTCTTTCCACAAACGAAAAGCAAAAGCGAAAGGCCAATGGAATCGCAAATACTAGGAATGTCCAGTACGTGATTATCTTCAACTTTGATCTATTCATTTATCTTTTTGCAAGAAACCAGTAGTACACTTTAATACGCTTTGATTTGAAACTTCTTGGACATTTTTTTTTGTGTGTGTAATTAGAACATTAATCATTAAAATAAGTCATTGGACATTGCTCTGCAATACTGCAACTGTAAGCAAACTAAAAAAGATGTTCAATCAAGTCCAATATGTACATATGTAATGTCAATGTATGTAATGTGTTTTTCACAATTGTGTATATCGAACATACTGTAAAAATTATAGATCCGCACTAGATTATATCATAGGGATAACGTGCGATTGAACAAAGAGATAATCACCCTTAATCAATCGCAAACACAAATTAAAGGGCATTATAATACATACTCCTGTGTAACTGGTAATGTAATGACTGTAGACAACAAAATTAATGCGTAGGCAAAAATAAGTTGAATAAATATAATTTGTATTGATTTGAATGTATGAGTTACAATCTCTGTATTTTTATCTGTTACAATGAACAAATAATATAAATCCTCTGATTCTGTCTCCACGTTGACTTTGAGTCGAGGGTCGAATGACTTGATCTCGAGCGAAGTAGTGACGTATCCTCCGAAAGTTACGGCGAACACGTAGATCCGGATTCGAGGGCCTAGGCTTAATCTCGAATGGAAGTGTTGTGATGTAAGTGCACCTTGTGATGACTTGTAAATCGTTGAAGTTGTGCTTGTGCAGTTCTTCAATTTGAATGTTCTTGATCGAGAGTATTTAAATACTTGAATCTCGATCAAGGTTGCAAATGTGGTGGAGGAAATGCTCTGGCAGGGCTTTCTACTTGTAGATAATTTCCAACTCCTGGAATGAAGTGAGACTTCGGTATTTATAGAGAGGAACATGGAGCTCCGATCCATTAACGGGCTTGGTAGTCATGGACTGGCCCAATTTCTTGACTTGGTAGTCTTTTCTTGTGAGTTTGGCTGATTTAACTGTTTATTTGGCCCAACAGGTATGGGTTGGCCCAAAGGTTAAATACAAGCCCATTTTGATGGCTTTTGACCCATCTTAGTTTCCGGGATTAATTAATTAAATTAAATTAAATATATTTTAACCCAAAATAATTAATTAAATTCAATTAAGGCACTTAATAAATTTTTAGTGCCTACAAATTGTCCCCTCGAGACCGAGTCACGTACACGACGTCGTGTTTCATCGTGACTGAGTGTTGAATTGGACTTGACATATCAGTCTACCATGTAGTTGACTCCATTCTAAGGGAGCGGGGATATATCTAGATTCAAGGGCTTGGAAGCGTTTTATTAAATCTAGCAGAACTAGGGTCTTGTCGACTTGTTTTTGAACTGCGGACCTACTATTTTGTGGTAGGGAGGTGACCGGGCCTTTGTTGTGTCGCTTGTTCCATAGTGTCTGACGGGGCCTTTGTGGCTTGTTCCGTCTCGCCTTGTCAACGTCAACATGGTGTTAGCACTTTATTGAACTTTTGACTTATTAGCAGGTAGACGAACTAATTTGTAACGTGTAACAAACACTTTCAGTTGTTACCTTAAAAAATTTGACTTCACCGTCTCATGAGAAGCGGTTGTTAAGTATGTCTTGAATAATGTGACCCAGGTCGAGTACCGACTTAATAGGGTTACTCTGCAAATGACACACTTTTAACATCGAGTTACCAATTTTGTTGGACCCAAAAGGATGACAAAGTGTCAACACATGATTTTATTTTTTTTTTTTCTCTCTTATAATGTAACTAGCTTCCTTGGTTGCCAAGCAGTTGTCTCGCTAGCGTTAAGTTACCCATGTCAAATGCTGACTTGGTTGGGTAACTATTTTAGTAGTACGTTATAATTTAATTGAGAAAAATAAACATTTCCCCAAATTAAATTAGCACCAGAGTTTCTTTACTCTTTTTTTTTTTTTTTGTTGTTACGCAAACTGTGACTAAACACTGAATGATTTGAATCTTTGCGGGTCTTCTATAAGCAATATTGTTCAGACTCAAACTAGGTTTCCACGTCCTATTGAAATAGGAGACCCTAACCTATATAAAGAGTGCCAACCTCTCGTTTGCTTTGCTGTCTCTGAAGTCGGTTCACCGAATTGCCACAGCGAGAGAAGGTAGGCATACTTCGCTAATTAGCTTGTCTTGTTTTCGTCTTCAAACTACTTGCTTTGCCACTTTAATGATTGCTTTTACATGTCTTTGTTCCAGGCTTTGACTTTAATGATTGGTTCATGTATGAAATCATCATACAATAAGGAAAAACCAAATTCACGAATCTTAATTGTGGACGGATTTGCAAGGTTTGATGATCAACCTTAAATTGCTTGTATTGGTCTTGCTCCTTTCTTTTTCAATCTCCGTGAAGCTACATACAGGTGTTTGAACCTCATCTTTTTTCTTTTGGTTTCCTTTGATTTGCCAGCTTTGTCTTTTGAGTTACCACTGGTAGTTGACACATATAGTCAACCAATTTATTTCCAAGCAATTATTATGTGGCCTCTTTACTGTATGTGCTATGTAGCCATAGATTTCAATTGCGCCTCTGTTGACTTCATTGCTCAAAGTTAATTGACATAGCCCTTTTTTCTTGATACGCAACTCATCAAGTGGAATTTGATCCTCTAACCTGTCAAGCCCTTTTATTTTGCACGATAAGTTTCGGTTTACCATGCTTTGATTCGGTGATGAGCAACTTGTCATGTAGCTTTCAGAATTTGCAAGATAAGCAATACTAGCTAGCTAGGTTTTCTACTAGAGTTGTAACGCCGTCTTTGAATTGGAGGTAGCCACACTTGCAGGTATTATTGCCTTTTTGCTTTATGTATGCATGTATGTCTTGTGTACTTGGGATATCTTGAATTTTTTTTCCAGGGTGTCAAGTACCACCGATTGAAGGCCATGACATATTACATAGGATCATCTCGGTGTTGTGAACTCAAGCGATGTAACCGTTAGAGGTCATCTCGGGTTCACATCTCCATGCGTTGTACTCTATGTATTTGAAGAGACAAGAGATAGTACATGGGATCATCTCGGTTTTGTGAACTCATGCGATGTAACCGTTTGAGGCCATCTCGGGTTCACATCTCCATGCGTTGTACCCTATGTACTTGATGAGACAAGACATAGTACATGGGATCATCTCGATTTTGTGAACTCATGCGATGTAACCGTTTGAGGCCATCTCGGGTTCACATCTCCATGCGTTGTACCCTATGTACTTGAAGAGACAAGGTTCGCCGCCGTGCTCTAAGTCATCTCGGATTCGTGAACTCATGCGTTGTAATCATTTGAGGCCATCTCGAGTTCACATCTCTATGCGTTGTACTTAGGTACCAGAAGTAAGAGACAAAACTACTAAGTTGCACATGGCCTCACTAGCGCAACAATGACTCCTTGATAACGCAATAACAAGTTACACACAGTTTTGACGAGCATCCTTGACGCCAAGTGTGGCAAAGTAGTAAGCAAAGTAGTAATATCGAGCTTCCAATGGTTGAACGTACACATACACTTGTTTGTTTGTTTGTTTGTTTGTTTGTTTGACTGTTTGGTTATATGTTTTTCCAAGTTGCCTACGTACTTATAGAAGCATGCAATAACTCCATAAGATCAAGTCATCACGTAGTTCAAATATTTTTATTTTTGTTTTGCCATGCACAGTTTATACTCTTGTGGGCTCGGAGTAGCTTTCCTTTTTTTTTTTTTTTTTTTTTTTTTTGATGTGCAGTTCTAGCTCTTGCTTAGGAGTTTCCATTGCATCAACAATTTGGTAGGCTCTGGTGCGTGGAAGCTTTCTCCAGATCCTGATATTTTTTTTTAAGTAGACTTGGTGCTTGTAAGCTTTCTCCAAGTCTTAATACTTTAAACTTTTTCATGTGCAGTTTAAACTCTTGCTTAGGAGCAACCATTGTATCAACAATTTGGTAGGCTGGTGCGTGAGTGCTTTCTCCAGACCTTGATGATTTAACTTTTCTTTAAAGTAAACTTGGTGCTTACAAGCTTTCTCTTAGCCTTAATACTTTAAACTGATTCATGTGCAGTTTAAGCTCTTGCTTAGGAGCATTGCAGATTCGGACTTCAAAGTTAGGATAAAGCTTACTCAAAGTCGTTCACCATCAACAACATTGTTTGGCGTCATTTATGTAGACGCTCTGAACAATGAAGGTGCTAAGATGTACGAGTGTTGAGTTGAAGACATGGTGCTTGGAAGCTTTCTCCACATCTCTTGAGACTTTGAAATAAACTTGGTGCTTGAGAGCTTTTTTCAAGTTTTGATGGTTGATGCTTTGAGCTAGACTTGGTGCTTGACAGCTTTCTCCAAGTATTGATATGTGAAGCGTTGGGGTAGACTTGGTGCTTGTGAGCGTTCTCCAAGTCTCGACGTTTGAAGTATTGAGGTAGACTTGGTGCTTGTGAGCGTTCTCCAAGTCTTGCCCCCTAGGGTCCTTGCCTTGCCCCCAGAGTTGCTTGATTTTTCCTTCGCAAAGGGAGGAGGATGAGAGTTTGTCACCCCTTTTCATGGAGATTGCGGCTTAGAAGAACACGCCTCTGAAGAATCATCATCACCATCTTCATCTTCTACGTCTTGAGAAGAACAACCTTCGCAGTTGACGATAAAAGGCTGCATGTCCTCGAAGTCATCATTTCCATTTAAAGAAGTATAACCCCCATGGTTAGCGATTGTGAGCTCCATGTCGTGAGCTCGTGTTGCCAACTCTTGAAAGGTTCGTGGCTTTATTCCTTGGAGTATGTAGACCAAGTCCCATTGCATGCCTTGGATGCACATCTCGACCGCAGAGGTCTCAGTGAGACGATCTTTACACTCAAGACATAGCGCGCGCCAACGGTCTATGTAGTCAACAACGGGTTCATCCTTGCCTTGCATAGTGTTAGTCAGCTCAGTCATGCTGATGACACGCCTTGTGTTGTAGAAGTGATTTAGGAACTCTCATTCCATTTGTTTCCAATTGTCGATGGATTCTGCAGTCAGATCCGTGTACCAGTCAAACGCTGTCTCTTTGAGTGAGCGAACAAACTGCTTCACCAAATGGTCGCCATCAGTCCCGGCGTTGTTGCAAGTCTCTACGAAGTGAGCGACATGTTGCTTAGGATTACCATTTCCATCAAACTGTTGAAGTTTGGGAGGTTGATAACCAACAGGAATTGTCAACATGTCAATCCTCTTGCTGTATGGTTTAGTGTAGAGGTGTGTTCGATGTGAGTCGTTACCAAGTTGAGTCTTAACAGCGCTTGCTATCATGTCATTGATTTGTTCGACAGTAAGAGAGCAGGTGTGAGACTCGTGGTTGTTGCTGTGTCCATCACTTTTAGAAGATTCGCCCATCTTTTTCTTAGCCAATTTCTTTGTTAAGGAAGCAATATATTTGTTTTGACGCTTGATTTGAGTGTCCTTCTCCTCGCTATCCTTAGAGAGTTTGTCAAGGAGTTGTCTCATACTTTCCAGTTGCTCCTCTACAGTCTTAACTTCTGTAGCCATAACAGAGACGACAACGGATCGCGAGGGCTCAACAACTTGTTGGAGTGGGGTGGCTTCGTGTGATGAAGGTGTGGAGCAATCTTTGTTGATACAAATATCCTCCACATGGGGCGACGATCGGAGCGTAAAGGTTGATGTGAGTGAGGATCTTCTCTACCACATTTTTTGTACCCTGCTCCAATGTTGGTGAAGCAGTCGCTTGTTTTGTTTCACCTGAACGCTTAACGCCGAACACAAGTGATTCACGAGACCTTTTGAGGACCAGCGAAGGTGGTTGAGCGGTAAGGGTGCCAACAACTGTTGTCATGTTCCTGTCAACTCTACCAGAATGATTGTTGGGTGCAATACCATCACTTGTGGACCATTGAGCTGCTGAACAAAATAATTTGTGTTGATGCTGAGAGACGTTTCTTCGCGGCGTCATGTCAGTAGCAAAGGAGTTAATGTGCTTTGGTAAGGAGACAGAGATGAGAGGCAGAGATGTCCCACCGAGCCTGCCAAAATTTGTAGACAACAAAATTAATGCGTAGGCAAAAATAAGTTGAACAAATATAATTTGTATTTATTTGAATGTATGAGTTACAATCTCTGTATTTTTATCTGTTACAATGAACAAATAATATAAATCCTCTGATTCTGTCTCCACGTTGACTTTGAGTCGAGGGTCGAATGACTTGATCTCGAGCGAAGTAGTGACGTATCCTCCGAAAGTTACGGCGAACACGTAGATCCGGATTCGAGGGCCTAGGCTTGATCTCGAATGGAAGTGTTGTGATGTAAGTGCACATTGTGATGACTTGTAAATCATTGAAGTTGTGCTTGTGCAGTTCTTCAATTTGAATGTTCTTGATCGAGGGTATTTAAATACTTGAATCTCGATCAAGGTTGCAAATGTGGTGGAGGAAATGCTCTGGCAGGGCTTTCTACTTGTAGATAATTTCCAACCCCTGGAATGAAGTGAGACTTCGGTATTTATAGAGAGAAACATGGAGCTTCGATCCATTAACGGGCTTGGTAGTCATGGACTGGCCCAATTTCTTGACTTGGTAGTCTTTTCTTGTGGGTTTGGCTGATTTAACTGTTTATTTGGCCCAACAGGTGTGGGTTGACCCAAAGGTTAAATACAAGCCCATTTTGATGGCTTTTGGCCCATCTTAATTTCCGGGATTAATTAATTAAATTAAATTAAATATATTTTAACCCAAATTAATTAATGAAATTCAATTAAGGCACTTAATAAATTTTTAGTGCCTACAATGGCGATAAATTACGACGAAAAATTACAAATTTTAGCAAATGACTTATAATCGGAAGTCCGCATAGGTCTATACCGCACCCTCACCCTTACAAATTTTGAATCTAGTAGTTGTTTAATATAATTTCAACACACAAAAACCAGCAATGGGAAATAATCCATCATTACAAATTCACAAAAAACAATTACCAAAACTCATAAAAATTATCCATTCATAAACATTTGTGACCGTAACAAACCACACACGATCTTTAATTTGACAAATGTAAAAAGCCAGTAAAACAACTATCTCACTACAAACATTATCACATAATAATAAATTAATTTAAAGACGGATCATCTTCAGCGTAATAAGCGCGGTGACCCAGCACGAAGACTACGAAAATAGCCTTTAGGATCAGCCTCAAACGGAGATCTAGCCATAATCGAACCTCCAGTACCAGGAGCAATCATCAACTTCACATACTCATCACTCTCAAAATCATCATCCCTCTCACTCTCACAACAGCAGCAGCAACAACAAAGGCACGTGACCACCGCCTTGCACGTGTCCCAAACCCACAAGCACGTGAGAACCCACTTGATGAGGTTGATAATGTTGGGTAAGCAACAGTAGAGAGTGAGGAGTATAATGGCTGTGATGAACCAGTGAACTTTGATTTTGTGGAGGAGAGAGAAAATTAGATCTGGGATCGTTGAGAGAAATTCAAGGATTGTGTTAAGGAAATTATCTGTTTGTGTTGATGATGATGAGAATTGGATGAATCTGTTAAGCTTCATTTGGTTGATGGGGTTTGCCATTGATGCTCAATTTCAAGTTTGTTTTTTTGTTTTTGGTCGATTGAGTTTTATAAACGGAGTGGGTAAACAAAAAGGTGCAGATTCATATTAAAAAAATTATAAAAAATAAGGGAAAAGGTAAAGACAGTTTTGCTTTGCTGATGGGAGAAAATGCTTTAATTTGAATGGAGTATTTTAGTTGGTTCATTCCTTCAAAAAGAAATAATTTAAAAAAAATTTGTTGCCTAATTTTCTGGATTTTTTCTTCGTTGACTGGTTTCTCAGTAGTAGTGTAGTAGTAAATGACTGTCATTTTCAATGGGAAGTGGAACAGGTTCTACTTCTACCATTTAAGGGAGTTACTCTTTTTGATCCGTTGAGTCTTTAGTAATTGTCAACTACCGCAAGGTACTATAACAAATTCATAATAGCCGTTGATTTATATAAAAGTGATCTTGATCGTTAGAATATATATTTACTAAAAGCATTTATAATTATTTTTAAATCTAATTAATTAATTAAAAAATAAACTAAATCGTTTTAGTCAAGTAATAAAGTAAGGGCTTGTTTGTGTGGTTATTATTTCTTTCATAATTTTTTTTGGGGGCTCATCCTTTTGTAACATATATTATTACTTCATTTGTGTGATTGCTTCAACAAATTCCATTACGAATTAGTGTTCACAATATCCATGAAGATGGGGATGGAAATTGTACGAGTACGAGAGAATATGGGTTTGCAGGTATGGCCGTATGGGTGATGGAGGGTGATGAAGATGGGTGAATTAACACTCAAGTTAAGCAGGAAATTAATAAAAGAATTTCCATGGTTCCCTAACTTCTGCCTCAGTCATGCCCTCGCCCCTCTGTTTGGTGTTGAATTGGACTTCTTAGTGGGATGATTTTAGGATGATATTGATTGTGCTGATGGTTGATTGCCAATGATCGATGACGGAGATGGTGAAATGGGGGGATGGGGTGGGGATTATAGCGGTGGTTGTGAAGAGATCTAGAAGAGAGTGAAAAATAAGGTGTACAGTCATGGAATCAAGAAGTTTGTGTTCTGTTTATGGGAGCTATGTTTGGTATGGCAGATTGGCAGAGCAACGGAGGCAATCCGCAATGAAAGAGATTAACACACAGAAAAACATAGCCTTATTTTTAAAACAATTTTTAATTCGATTCAGAATAAAAAAAGAATTATAATTAAATATGTCAATTCTAAAATTATAATATATGTTTTTTTGGGTATGGAAAATTTTAGACGGTCAAGATTGCTTTTATACATATCAATGGCTATTATGAATCCGTTATGATAACTTGCGGTGGTTGACAGTTTTTTTAGATTTTTTGTTTTCGATCGAGCTGAGATTTGCTAGTAACGTAGCGAGGAAATAAACCGAAGTCTTTGAAAATAGCATATTATAAATCTCGGACAATGCTTAATCTACCCACTTAAAAAAGTAATCTAAATCTCAATAGTGTTATAACAAATCTCTAGATATATGGCAAAAATCCAAAGGTCGGATTGTAATAGCCAAGCCATGCCATGCTATAAGTGTCTACGTACGTTAATTTGGGAAAATTTTGTTTGATCCCGTGAGTTAGGACCCATACAATTTGAATTTAAATTAGAGAGTTTGGATAGTATTTGCACCAAAATCCCTATTAAATACTCTAATACGTAATGCGGTCTATATGGGTTGCTAACCCTCGTTAGTTTGGGCTCATCTAACAAATGTTTGGACTCCATAGACGAGCTCTCTGAGCACAGGGCCTGTTCAAACTTGAAAATTATTAATTGTAGCTAATTTAGCTATAAACTGATTCAATTGACAATTATGTCAAATTCACATCCCAAAATTTAACCTGTACATATATTTCCAAGTGAAATTTCTAAATAGTGAAATCATTTTATTTTGAGTTGGTCTTATACAAGACTTGCTCAAAAGACCAAATGAGACACTGGAGAATTGGTAAATGATCATTGAAACAACAAAAATCCCAACCACCCTTAACAATGATCAGATCATCAAACACATCCTACATAACGGCAAACATAAATACTTAATTCTACCAAAATTATACACCATAGTTTAAACCAAATTAATTATAGGGACTATTTGGTCATTTTCATTTGCTAATAGAACCAGCAGAACGAAGACCAGCAAAATAGGCTTTAGGAGCAGCCTCAAATGCAGCTCTCGCAATAACCAAACCACCACTCCCTGGCGCCTTCATCATCTTCACTGGCACCTTGCACGTGACCCACACCCCTCTAAGCACCCACATGCACGTGACCCATATCCCTCTGAGGATCCACCTGCACGTGACCCATAGCCCTCTGAGGACCCACCTGCACGTGCCCAAGACGAAGTAGAGAGCGAAAAGGACAACAACGGCGACGATGAGCCACTGGACCCAGGTTTGGTTGAGGAGAGAGAAAATGTGGTTTGGGATTGTGGTGGTTAGAAATTCGTGGGCCTGTGAGAACCGGGTTTCAGGAGGGAAAGCGTGGTTGAGTTTGTTCAGGAGAGAGAAAATTAGGTCTGGGATTGTGGTGGTTACAAAGTAGTGGGCTTGTGCGACCCAATGGGCCAGGGTTTCGTGGGGAAAGGTGTTCAGTTTGTCAAGGAGAGAAAAAATAAGGTCACGGGTTTGGGTTAGCCACCGGGCCCCGGTTTCCGGGTCGTTGAGTTTCCGGAGGAGAGAGAAAATGTGATTTGGGATGGTGGTGGTGAAAAATTCATGGGCCTGTGAGGCCCACTGGGCCCGGGTTTCATGGGGGAAAGCGTGGTTGAGTTTGGTAAGGAGTGAGAAAATGAGGTCCGGGACGGTGGTGGTGAGAAAGTAGTATGCCTGTGAGGCCCAACGGGCCCGGGTTTCATGGGGGACGGCGAGGTTGAATTTATTGAGGAGAGAGAAAAAGAGGTTAGGGATTGTTAAGAGAAAGTTGTAAGCTTGTGAGAGCCAACAATGGATTTGGGTTTGTGGGTTGTTGTTGATGAACTTGTGGAGGAGAGAGAAAATGAGTTGTGGGATTGTGAAGAGAAATTCAAGGATGGTTGTAAAAAGGTCATGGGTTGATGATGATGATGACGGTTTGTTGAGGTTCATCAGATTGGGGTTGGGGTTGGGGTTCGAGTTCGACGCCATTCAATTGGTTTCTCTCTTCTCTAATCTCTATCTAAAGATTACTAAAGGTGGTTGAGACGGGATGATTAGAGTGTGTTCTGGCGCTCAACCATAAAGTCCAAACCGAGAGAAAGAAGTCCACCCCGAGAGTTTGAGACCATAGAGCTGATCATGGACGGGACGGGATGACTGAAAAGCTCGATCTGTCCGGCCCTGAATTTGGGTGGGTATAGACAAAATTTTTAGCCCGAAAAATTTTAATGGACGGGCTTAGCCCGGCCCGCTAAAATAAATGGGCGGGTAAGGACATCCAATTTTAGCCCATGCACAGGTCCGTTCAGCCTGTTTTTATTTTATTGTGTAGTTATTTTTAGTAAAAAAATTAAAATGTGTCTACTATCTAGTTTTTTTTTCTGTCTAGTGTCTACTGTACGTCTGTATACTGTATAGTAGGTTGAGTCGCCTAAGACAAAAAAAAATAATTTAAAACAAAAATCTTGGTGTAAAAATTAAAAACCCTACGGTGCTCTTCACTCCCTAATCTCTAATTCCCTATTTTTTTTCCTCTCGGTAGGATTCACTACAACAAAAATACTACTTACCCACGCTAAAAAACGCTGGTTTACCACACTTTAAAGCGTGGAAAAATTTATTTACCATGCTTTACAAAAGCGTGACTGAATTCAATATTGATAATTTACCACGCTTTATATTTGCTACGCTTTTAAGTGTCACAACTTATCCACGGTTAATTGCGTGGGTCATAGTACTTCCTCTACGCTTTTTAGTGCCACAAAGTATCCACACTTAAATTCATGGGTAATTGTATTTTCTCCACGCTTTTACTCGTAACAATTTTGTAGTTATTTCCATCTAATCAAAAAGGTGGAAAATATCTTCTCCACTAAAAAGCGTGGTAAATAATTGAGCGGTGATGCTTTTGACAGATAAAAGCGTCACAAATTTATCAAGCTGGGAATGTTATCCACGCCTAGTAGCGTGACAATCATTTAAACATTTTTTTTTTGTGAAAACAAATGCCATGCCCAGTCCCTGTTGCTTATCATATATATGTTATAAGTTGCACCTGTTGCACCTGTTGCACTCTTCCAAAGAAGCGACAAATACATATATTTTGCCATTAATATACTTAGAAATTATCAATATGTTGTCGACACAAGACTTCAAAAAAAGGGTTTAGTAACTACATCTCAAACGAAAAACCGATCTACAATTAGTTGTTCTTGCACTGCTAAATATTTTTATTGGAAATCCTAGAAGAAATGAAGCACTAGTCTTGAATCTTTTCCATCAACAAATCGAGCGACTTTTTGATCGAACATCAACATGCTGAAATTATCATCTCACCTCTCACTTGAAACATCCTGCATAATCACAATGAACAATTTCAAATCCCATGAAACCATATCAAATTCTATATTGCGCCACCAAATTCAATCAGCTTAACACAAAACAAACAACAAACAACAAACAACAAATAACAAACAACTTAAAAGGTAGAGTATTTGGGAGTATGCGCCTAAGCCGGAGGGGAGCTGTTAATTGGAACACGCTAATGGAGATCAGAGTACATTTTGTTGCTCTGACAATGCAACTTCCATTAGAGATCGTACCATTTATTTGTCTACCAATACAATCTCTAATGGACTCGATTTTCTGAATCTAGGTGCAGGGAAGTAGCAATTAGTGTATTGTGTAGTGATATAAGGCCAAAAAATGGTTGTGTTGAGTTAGGTTGCTCACCGACAGGTAGGTCCAGCTACTTAGTGAGAATTGAGATCACGTACAGGTGGCAAGTGATACTCCTGCCATAAAAACATGATACTAGCCAGACCTAATATGTTTTCCGATATGAATCAAACATGATCCTACCATTTATTTGTCTACCAACAAGTTTTTATGTTATACTTTATAACAACACAGACTAAATAGTTCAACTTTTCATAGTCATTTATCCTCATTTTCTAGGGAGCGTATGACACCCCACACTAATCAATCAAACTTGTCGAACTTAACTTGCATCTCAAGCTGTCTTGTCCACCGTCATACATCACGCAATATGAAGGTCCACATCTAATTCACACTAAAAACCTCTGTATGTTTTTGTTGGCTATGCTAGTTTGTATCTAAAATTTTAAAAAACGGGAGCAACAACAACAACAACACACATACATCTTTGCAAATCATAGATCATATCAATTTCTTGATCAACAAGCTCATGAACACACCATGACACCAACATGAAAGCTATAAAATAAAACATTTGAATTACCTTGTTAGATTCTCTTGATACTACTGATAGCTAGTTATACATTCTAGAATATAGTCTGCCCACTCATCACGAACTACATCAATTTGTTCTTGAGTGTAACTCATTCCTCCATGAAAACACTACAACATAATACCAAACAAACCGTTATTTTACAATTGAAATAATAGGACAACAACTTAAACAAGCAACAACATGGACGATATCGGCAGCTGTAATTACCAAAGAAAAAAAATGGGAAAGCGAGAGAATGTATTGACAATGCCATTTGGAAAAGCAATACAGCTATAACTTTTTCCAAAAGTTGAAACAATAGACATGCATGCAACAAAGGAATGTGCTTTTAATACCTGTTGAATTCGATTAACAACTATACTTGCTGGGTTGTTGAATTCGATTAACAACTATACTTGCTGGGTTCAAATATCCTAATATTATATCTCTCATGTAGCACATAACATAATAAGCACACTTTGAACCTGCAACTTGGATAGGGAACTAGCACAACAAGAAATATACATTAGCATTTCAGTAAATGAAATTGCTTTTCAAAGAAAGATTCTTGAAAAACTTACTTTGACTAACTTCCAATTAGTTGTAGAGACCACACCATCCTTCATGGAACCACCCCAAAGACGATATTTCAACATTCTTCTATTTCAATGAAAGAAATATAATTTAGTAAATAACTTCATATTTTTTGGTAAACTAACCCCCCTCCCCCTAAACAAACATAAATTATACAAATTAAACTCACTCATCAACTGTGCGCTTAATATCCTCGTGATATCCATTTCCTAATGGATCAAGCCAATACATAAGATTATCTCGTGGATGGATGACACACAGCATCCAATGGTGCCTAATATAACGCAAGTTAGATAGATATCAATGTTGTAATAGGAAATTATAACCTTGTCCTTCGACACTCTATATAAACTTACACATGAGGTAGTGAAGCATCCATATAAGGGGCGAAGTAGCATATCTTGTTATCTGCCTTCATTTTTACAGCCATATAATCTGCTCTAGTTGGTATGGGGTTGCCATTGGCAATTATCGATGGATTTAGAAACACACAAGAATTTGGGATGAGCATTTCATGACAAAGCTCATGCAACCACCTATAAAATGATAACATATGAGATATAATAGCTAGATGCAAAAAATGTCATCATAACAGCTGCGGGAAGTGGAGTCAAAGACAGAGCAAATAAACCTACGAGAAGCATAGTCAAAAGGCATAACAAATTAATATTTCAAGCATTATTAATGAAAAGTATTAAGAATTCAGTTTTGCAAGTTCTGGAAGATATTTATAACCAAGTCTACTTAATTGAACGAGTAACTCACCGAATGTAAACTTCTATGGAAAACTTCTTCAACCACTGCATTTCCAAGAGTTGGAAAATATTCTCTTTAGACACATTCAGCGAATATTTATTGCCAAAGATGGCAGCATCCATAGGTTTCACAATGGGATCCGATGTCATCAACTTAGCATATAAGTTCAGATTTCTGCAGGCTTTTGGCAATGAAGTGAACAACTTCTGAGAAGGTATTTTCTTCGTACCACTCATTTCAACTTGCTTAGGTTCCTCAATGGGCGTCTCTGTAAGCTTCACCCCAACTTTCTTAAGCTTATCCGTAAGCAAGTCATTACTAATCACCTTGACCTCCTTAAACTTCTCTTTAATGTTCTCTTTACCACTCACCTGAACCCCCTTGAGATTCCCCTTAAGCTTCTCATGATGTCGCTGAGTATAACGATCATATGCCTAATAAGTAACATACAAAACGTTCAACATATTGACCTTCACATGAAAGAAGTAATATTCAATTTTTTTATTTTTTTCTATAAGAGAAAGAAGTAATATTCTAGTGGCAAACTTGATTTTGTGAAACAAAAAACCTGTGCATTAAATTCGATGAGGCTCTTTGGCAATGTAATGAACCCCCCAATAGCTTCCTTGACTATTTGAACTTATCCGTTGGCACTGGAACCGACGCATTCGAATCCAAAAGGAACTCAACTTTCACTCTCATCTGATCGTCAGGTAGTGCAACACCGTGGTGTATTGAATTTTTTAGAGCTCTCCCAAGTGCTACTACACGGTGTTTCTTGTCTTTAACAACCTTGAAAAGGCCCTTGATTCCTTTCTGTTATTTCCACGTAGAGAATAAAAGTAATTAATAATTACATCAAAAGACAAACAACATTTCCTAAGCTCAAATGAATGCAAACAACTTAACAAAGTTTGGGGTCATTGAATCTCCCTAGGCAAAGCTTTGTTATATAAATACATGTCTTAAGAAGGATATACTCAAGAAGCTAATAACAATGAATAAGATGGAGCTAAGGTTAGAGCACTAACAGAGTCATCATCCGTGTTGTCCTCAAGTTGAGTAGTAGAAGTTATCATTGTAGTAGGTTTCTCTATAGGCTGATGCTCTTTAGGTTGCTTCTCTGTAGGCTTCACCCTGACCTCCTTAAGCTTCTCTTTAATGTTCTCTTTACCACTCACCTGAACCCCCTTGATATTCCCCTTGAGCATCTCCCGATGTCGCTGAGTGTAACGATCATATGCCTAATAGTTAACATACAAAATGTTTAATACATTGACTTTCACATGAAATAAGTAATATTATAGTGGTAAACTTGATATTGTGAAACAAAACCTGTGCATTAAATTCAATGAGGCTCTTTGGCCATGTAATGAACCCCCCAATTGCTTCCTTCACTAATTGAACTTTATTCGTTGGCACTGGTACCGGCGCATTCGAATCCAAAAGGAATTCCACTTTCACTCTCATTTGATCGTCAGGTAGAGCAACACCATGGTGTATCGAAACTTTAAGAGCTCTCCCAAGTGCTACTACATGGTGTTTCTTACCTTTTACAACCTTGAAAAGACACTTGATTTCTTCCTATTATTTCCACGTAGAGAAAAAAGGTAATTATAATTACAACCAAAAACAAACAATATCTCCTAAGATCATAAATGCAAACAACTTAACATCTTTTGGGGTCATTGAATCTCCCTAGGCAAAAACTTGGCTTCGAGAAACTCCATGACCATAACCAACCAGACCTTGATTTGGTTTGTCCTTATCATACATCAATTCACAGAAAACTTCTTTTTCTACTTGTTCCTTAGACTTCGCACAAGAGCTGGCCAAAGTTTCATCTACCATTTTACGAGCAGTGTCCTACAACAATATTCCAACGCAAATATGAACAACAAAAATACATTTCAAGTGAAACCAGCAAATATTTTGTAATATTTATTCAACAAACCATAAACTCTTGTCCATTAGATTTTTCCACATAGCCTCCATCCTTTGTTAGGTGTGTAGTGGCATACCACTCCAAACATCCAGGAATCCTCTTGTGTTCTCTTTCCTATATACACAAGGTTATAAATACAATAACCATGTAATCCCAAATCTATAAGTTGAACTTCAAGCAAAAAAACATGATTTCTGACAAAATCCGCCCAGTTCTGTGAGTAACTCTTTGACCCTGTCGTGTGAATATCAGTTTTCTCCGCTCTTGACCTCTTTCCTATATCAGAAAGTTTCTATCCGAAAGAGGGAAAATCATGTCAGTTTCTGTATTGCTCTGGAAGAAAAAAATTATAATGTAATTGAGGAAGGCTATACTCAAATCTGAATGTTGCATACAGAGTTAAACTAAGTCAGAGTACTTATTTCATCATATACAATTGAGGCATATTATACCTGTGCCTTAATCGAACACCAATATTGAACCAAGCGTATCCATTGAGCACCATTCACATTATACGGCACTTCACTTGCATTTTGAACTTGTGTTTTCTCAGGCTTGAAGAATTGCTTTTTCAGTTTGTACCTGTGACACCTCCATTGATTACCAACCTTGGAAAGGATTCCATCATAAATATCCCCATCCTTTGGAAGTACAAACTTCTCCTGCATATCTCATAAACCATTAGCATTAGATTATCTCCACACGTACCATATCTTGCAAAATGATCAGCTGTGAAGTTCATACTAGATTAATGTTTCTGTTTTTACATAAAAAAACATGTTGTAAATCGAAGTCATATTTATAACTTGTTAAACTGAGATCTTTTGCTCGAGGCATTTTAAGAGAAAGAGTACTCACCCGAACTATTCTTACAATTTCAAGCTTATAAATTTTTTGTACGCAATGCCAATTTTCTTCACCAATAGGACATAGATCCCCTCTTTTTGCGATGTCTCCTAGAAATCTGATCAGAACATGCCCGCCTTTCTCAATTGGTTGTTTCAAATCATTGAACTCAACCATAATTCTTTTTTCTTTTGCCAAATTCCACACAAAGATAGGAGTTATGATCCCTTTTTTTGTCTCTCCCATTTTTATCATCAAACAGCAAACAAGGAATAAGATATATTAGTTGACGTCGTCCAAATATGCTGGAAACTTTAGATAACAAATGAGAGCACATGTTAGTCCGAAGACATGCAAATAGAACCAAGTAACCGAAACAATTAAGCTTCATGGGTGCTGAGAAAGAAATTCAAAGTTATCTCTAGCATGTACTTAAAGCAAAAACTTGGTTGTTGAATAAGTTCAATTAGCTTTTTTTAACGAACCAAAGACCATCGGTTTAATTATAATACAATTAACTCAGATATCAAATCAAATGCGCAACAAACTCAAGAGCAATTTACGACAACAACAAGGTTCATCTGGTTTTAATTCACAGCAACAATATCAAACATACCATACCTATGTAAACTATAGAAGAGAAACATATTCACTATGTTAGCCAAGTCAAACTTCAATAAATATACACAGTAGTCCAAAAACATAGTGGAAAATTTACTATACTTTATTCTGTAGCAAAGAACGAGCTTAACTTCATTCTAAAGCATACTAAAAGTAAGGGCATCACATTGATGTCCACTAAAAGATGGAATGCAAGTTATCCATCTTCCAAAAAAGAAATAAAATTTAAGAAAAACCATCAATAGACATCATCAGCAAAAGTAAGATGGTCATCCCCTAGATCATACAAGTCTCTTGGCTTATTCCTAACAACATGTAGCCAACCCTCTTCTATCTCATCTTCTATATAAAAAACTTGTATAGCTTGAGATGAGAAAACAAACGGGTCATCTTTTAAGAACCGGCCAGTGTCCATCAACTTTGTAAAATTGACAAGTGGACGATTATTACTGTCGTGCTTTAGCCCTCTTGCTGAATTTATATCCACCCAGTCACAACGAAAAACGACAACCTTAAAAGTCCCATAATAATCTAATTCATAGATATCAGTGAGCTTTCCATAGTAAGAAACTCCAGCGACATCCACCACAACTCCTGAATTTTGTGTATTTCTTTTTCTTTCACGGTCCACTGTGTGGAACTTATAGCCGTTAAGAATGTACGCAGACAGACTTATAGCGCTAGAGTTCAAGCCACGAGCTAATGCTCTTTTCAACTCTCCTTCTTTGTTGCTCACATCAATTTTCGGCACCTAAAATCATTAGAACAAGAACTTTGTCAGATGTAAAGCTAGACTATAATTAGATGTTGGTTATATTAATGCTACTAACCTGAGACTTCAACCATTCAGGGAACTCTTCCACCATCCACTTAGTCTTTAGTGTTTCATTTATTATAGTTCCCTGCGAGAGACGTTCTTGTCGTTTCCAGGATAGAAATTCTCTATATAAAGTCAAAATTAATTAAGTATATACATTACTTAAAGTAATAATTGGTTTAAATAACTACAACCGACTATACTCACTCTTGTAAATCCTTCATGATCTCGTCAAAATGAAGAAGAATATAACGATGTGCTTGAGTCATACTCTTTTTATCAAGAGTAACAGCTTTAGTAGCCCCCACTCGTCTCCCCTCAGTGCTAAACAAATATGCACCATTATTTGGTGCATTGTCGTCATTCCTTTTTGGTTTGTTGAAAACATTCTCAATACCTTCTAGATATCTTGAACAAAATGTAATAGTTTCTTCTAGAAGGTAGCCCTCTGCAATCGAACCTTCCGGACGGGCTCTATTTGTAACGTATCCTTTCAAGACAGCCAATTCCCTTTATTCATAAATGCTATCAGTTTCTATATATCGAAATAATTTTATTACTAGCTAATAATTGAAAGTTAATTCGATAAAGAATAAGTTATATTCTAACCTTTCGATAGGAAACATCCACCTATAATGGACGGTCCACCAAGAAACGCCTCATCTACCAAATGAATCAATAGATGAACCATGATTGTAAGGAAAGGAGGAAGAAATTCCATCTCAATTCGGCAAAGCGTTACGACAATGCTTGATTGTAGTTCGGGAAGATCCTTTCGATTAAGAGTTTTCGAACACAAAGATTTGTAGAAGGAAGAAAGATCTGAAAGCACATCAATCACTTGAGTAGTTCTAGATGCTCTTAGAGCTATTGGAAGGATATCTTGCATTAGGATATGGTTATCGTGACTCTTAGGATTTAAAAGTTTTCGTTGCTTCAAGTCAACACATCTTGAAATATTGGAAGCATATCCATCGGGCACTTTAAGTTTTGCTAAAACATTTAGGAATCGCTCTTTATCTTCAGAAGACATGTAATAAGGAGCATGTGGCATCAAATACTTATCATTATCAAGAGGTTGGAGCCAAAGATGTGACCTCAAGCCCTTAGTCTCGAGATACTTTCAGGTAGCTTCATCATCTCTACACTTACTACCCTCTAGCATCGTTCCCAATAAAATTTCAGCCACATTTTTTGCTATGTGCATGACATCCAAATTATGGCGAAGTGGATTATACTCCCAATATGGCAAGTCAAAAAAAATGCTTTTTTTGTTCCACGTCACCTTATCCTCATCCTCATCCTCATTTATGGTAGCTTCACCAGTAGAGGTGCTTGCTTGTTTCCTAGCTCTCTTTTTAGAAGGTTTTGAAGTCTTCCCGTACTTATAGTCAATCCTTTGTTGACGTTGTAGAATATCACTTCTGGAAGCACGAGGAGGTGCATGCCCATATTCCATAGCCCCATCAAACAAAGTGCTTTGGGTTCGATAAAGATGGTTACTTTCTAGCCATTTACGATGTCCCCCATAACAAATCTTGTTACCACATCGGAAAGAATGTGTCAATTCATTACAATTAGGGCAAGCAAAATAACCTTTAGTGCTCTGAGCAGACAACATAGCATAAGCAGGAAAATCATTAATAGTAAATGTTAAAGTCGCCCGTAGCTTAAAATTTTCTCCTGCATAAGCATCATATGCATCAACACCATCCCATAACAATTTCAGCTCATGTATCAATGGTTGCAGATAGACATCAATATTATTACCTGGACTAGATTTTCCCGGGATAATCAAAGAAAGAATGATTGAGGCTGATTTCATGCAAAGCCATGGTGGCAAATTGTAAATGATCAACACAACTGGCCATATACTATAATTAGTATTCATTAAGGCATAAGGATTAAACCCATCACTGGCAAGGCCAATCCTAACACTGCGAGGGTCAGAGGCAAAATCAGGATATCTCTTATTAAAGTCTTTCCATGCATCACCATCAGCCGGGTGCCTAAGAACCTCATCATCTATCCGATCTTTATCATGCCATCTCATATCTTCAGCTATTTTAGATGACATATACATCCTTTTCAATCTCGGAATTAAAGGAAAATACCGCATGACCTTAGCGGAAATTCCCTTTTGGCTCGGCCTACTTTCTTCACCAAGCTCAGAACCACCATCCTTACCTTTACGTGTCTTCCATCTTGGAGTATTACACGTATCACATTGGGTTTTACTTGAATTTTCACCCCAATATAACATGCAATCATTTGGACAAGCATCAATAGTTTCATAACCAAGGCCTAAATCTTTGACCAATAGTTGCTGACCCATCTTAGCCAATACGCGAGACAATAATTATATCACTACACTACTCCACTAAAAATTTACATGATTTTTTCTTTCATTCACTGGCTTCACATTTTCAGTTCTGTCAAGACCTTAAAAAAACCAAAAAACAAAGTTTGTTGCTTACTCACTCATCCATTTATACCAATCCCTAGTCTTTTTAACACATACAAGAAAATAGTATTTTTAACACATACAAGTTCATGCTCACTCATCCATATGTACCAATACTCCCCTCATGGTGTCTTGTTGGTTCTTTAAGTTTCCGGTCATTAACAAGTAGAAATAGGGATAAAGATTCATGATTGAGGTCTGAATTACAGAACCTGAGTACATTGTATAAACAACGCAAACTCATTACTTTAGTCACATATAGCATATCAAACTTATTAATCATTGTTCCACACATAAGACACAAACTTTTCACTGAAATTCCTACTTCAGAACATGTAAAACCAAACATTAAGAGGTTGATAACAATTCTAAATTTCACAACACAGAATAAAATGTATTTAAGCTACTTTTCTACCTTAAGCACTTACAATGAAGTCTTGATTACTCCCTTCTAATTAGCCACTATGCATCCTGATTTTAGCATGCGTTTCAAGTATATGAACTCATCAAGACAGATCAGAATCTCAGCTCACTAAATTCAGCTTCGCAGTAAAAAAAACTCATCTGTTTCAGCTCGTACAATGAGTTCCAACCATACCTTAACCTTCCCCCTAGTACTCATACACTCTCTACTGAGTTTTAGGTGTCTTAACATGCCAATAACAACATTAGAACATGGAAAAATTAAGATTTGACAGCAATATTTAGGTCTGAATTCCTGCAGCAGGATGCTCACTTTAGCTCACAAATAACCATCCAATTTAAGTAAAACTTACTGCACTAATCCTAGACATGATTTCCCTTGAATTTCCAGCTTCTAACATGCAAAAAGATGCTTAAAAGGGACTGAAAAAAGATCTGGCACAGCAGGTCTGAAACTGTTATCAACTTGCCAAAGACATGACTTTTAAACCACTAGAACAATGTATCTTACTGCCTTATGACCCCAGATTTGCTAGCATGATTTGATTGCCAGTTTGGGGGACTAGTAGCTCATAAAAATGATGAGAAGAAAGTGAAACAAGTAGGAAAAAGAAGCAGCAAAAATAGAATAAAGATTGCTATAAACAGTTCACAAACGGAATAGCCTAAGAGTCCCGAACTTAGCGGATTCTTTACTGCAAATAACATTCAGATTTTATATTTTACCCTATCCAGACAATTAACTAAGTAAGAGTGCCTATACCAATAGAGAAATGGGTTGTAGGCTTGTAGCCAACTCATGGCCTTAACCCAAAGCATGTAGCAGGATACAAAAGTAAAGATTGTTTGAAAGGAAATGTATAAGAAACAAGTCCCCATAGCCATCTCTCTGAACCAAAAACACGGAAAACTTGCTCATATCTCACCACGAACACAATTAACATCAAGAACATGCATTAATTTCATCCCTATCAAGGGCAAAGACAGAAAAGTTACTACAAAATCAAACATTCCAATGCAGAAAAACACCTTGCTACTCAACCCTACCAAAAACCCCAATTCAACAACAATTAAAGAAATGGTAATTCGCAGAAAAAGATCACTCATATGAACTATAAGGTATCCAACGCCATGTCCAAACATAATTTTCAATTCCAACAAACATAAAAATTCAATCTTGGAAGGAAAACACAAATCTCTGATAACGTTAATCTTGCCTTGTACTACTGATCAGATGCAAAACAAAATCAGGACCTTGATCAGATGCCTAAAGCTAATCCGCACAAACCCTAATCTGAAATAAAAGAAACATAATTCACAATTAACAAAACCACAAACGAGACTTCAATGGTTAAATCAATATCAGATATAAAGATGACGTTAAAACCCTAATTTGAAACAAAAGAAACATTTTTCACAATTGAGTGACAGAATTTCAAGATAATTAGATAATCCCAATAGAATTACAAAGACTTACATATTGAAGAGGATCCTAAAACGTTTCAATCCCAAAGATTTGTAAAACTGACCCAATTTCGAATTCTCCTCCTAAATCTTCTGTAACGCGACTTGCTCTCCCCCTCTCTATTCGCCTTGCTCTGTCACACACACTCTCTCTCAATCTCTCTCTTCGCCTGTGAAGAAAGCCTTCTGGGTTGTGCGCTTCTGGGTTATACGTGAGGAAGAACAGTTGTGGTTGTGGTGAGGAAGAACGAGAACTGATCAGTACATACAAAGCTAATTAGGTTTTTCTTTTTTTTTTCTCTCTCTTTTCTTTATTTTTTTAAGCGCTACACGGAGAGAACTTTGGTGAAAATTTAGGCGCTAAAGTAAAATTTTCTAGCGCTCAATTTTTTTTTTAATGAAATCCGTCTCCACACTTGAAAGCGTGATAAAAGCTAATTCTCCACGCTTTTGATCGTATAAGTTGTGTAATTATTTTCCGCGAGTAAAAGCGTGGTTAACCTCCTTTTTTTTTCCTCAAAGTTCACGCTTTGTAAAACATGGTAAAAAAAGTGTCTACTATTAGAGTATTTCTTGTAGTGATTACTCTCTCCTCTTTGTAGGAATTACCTTCCCTTGTGGAAACTCAACAGCTGTCCCATCAGAACATTGCTTGCACCTCCATCTGTGCTCCATTTACTACCCCTCACCATCTTTATCCCCACCATTTTCCCCTGCTTCTAGTTAATGCTAGTAACCCACCGCCACAAATTGCCTTTTTTCTTTTTTTAATCTACCACAAAATACTACCAAACTGCATTAATGGATGAAACCACCTCAGACAATGAATTTCCTGATGAAAATGAGAATGTTTTTAAGGATCTACAACTTCCCTCAAATACAGCTTTGAAAGAAAGATTTGCTGAACTATGCGTCATTGGAAGAGTATACTCAGAAAAACCCATCAAAATGCAACTTGCGAAATCCATTCTTGACAAATTGTGGCTCACTCAAGGTAAACCCACTATCTCCATAATGAATGATTTTGATTTCCTCATTTCATTCAAAAACAAAAGAGAGAGAGAGAGAGAGACAAAGTGGTAGATAAAGGAACTTGGTCTGTTTTGGGCAAAAGCATTGTTTTGAAGGGCTGGGATCCTGAACAAAATCCAGATGAACTTGATTTCCACAAATTTCCCATCTGGGTCCAAATACATGGCCTCCACTGGTCTAAATGGACTGAGGATATTGCAATTGCTATTGGAAGCAAAATTGGGAAAGTCTTGGGCACTAATGCAGCATCTGAGCAGAGAATCTTGGCAAGAAAATTTTTGAGGGTTAAAATTATACTTGATTTAAAGAAGCCACTACCAAGAGGGTATATTGATAATTGTGAAAACTCCTTTCCTAGATGGGTAGAAATGCATTATGAGAGAACTCGAGATTTTTGTCACAAATGTGGTCGACTGGGACATGAGCAAACGGATTGTCAATTAACCACACCCAGATCATATGAACCACCTGATAGAGGATATGGGCATTTCCTAAAGGCTCAAGATCTGTCTGACTCAAAATTACCGCTAAAGGAGGCACCTGACCCAGATGAATATCTGGGAGAAATCACTCATGAAGAAGCCAGGACAATAAGAACCAAAATGGCCGCGATCGAGCATAAGGAGAAGCAAATCAGGAAGCAAGCTGAGGCAAAACGCCTAGCCTCGATGGCGCGTACCATGAACGACCCTCCAGACAAGTCATTCAAATTCAACCTCGGTGAGACTACAGTTTCCTATGATGCAGATAGAAGGGAGGTTACTGAGGTTGACGTGACGACTGGGCGGACAAAAGTAATGAGCTGGGCAATGGCCTGCATTCTTGAGCCAAACACTCTGGCATGTGAACCACAACTCTCCAGTGAATTACATCCATTTGATAAACATGATAAAAAAAAAAATGGGATGGATAATAATTCTGATGATGATGAAGTTAACATGGTTCAAAGTAAGGGATCCCCACACACCATTACTCAGTCATCCTCCTTTAGTCCAGTGATTTATAATATTTCTTCACCTGTTTTTGATATAAGTAATAATGTTGTGAATGAAATAATATTATCTCATGGGCCTCTCAAAATTGGTGAACTTCATGACCCAGACCAATTAGATGTCCCGCATTACATTGTCACTGAGCCTGATGACCTAGTCAACCTTCATCTTCAGCCCACTTTCACTCAAGCCCAATACGTCTCACTATCACTAACCCAGCTCCACATCATATAATCCAGCAACCTGTATTAAATCCCTACACACCACAAAAAAGCCCAGCCCTCACAACAAAAAAACCCCATACTCCAACAAAAATAACCAATTTCCTTGAGCGCTTGTCACTGAAAAGAAAAAATCCTCAAAATGCTGACACTTCTCTGATTCAAAGCAGTCCTGATCGCTCTATTAAAAACAGAAAAGCTCAAAAGATAGCAAACCCCAAAGGGAAAGGACCCTGCTTCCCTAGTGAATCTGAAACAGTCGCTTCAAACTCTGATGAGAAGAAGGGGAAACAGAAGGTAGTGATAGGAAGAAAGAAAAATCTCAAAAAAGAGAAAGTTGTTACAAAAGACTTGAACCTATATATGGACCAAAGTTTAATGGGCAATCTGATGGCACAATTTGACGAGGAAATTCTGAAGGCTGGGGTGGCGAGCCATAACTTGCCCCCAACCCCCAATGAGGTCGATTTATTGGAATTGTCGTGGCTTGGGCCACTCCGCGACTTTACTCCATATCAGGGCCCTTATCCGGAAGAATAATCCGGATTTTTTGTTCCTTGCTGAGACGATGTTATCTGAAGAAAGGACACTTGATATCCCGCGTCCTCTCAATTTTGCTTCTGTATTTGCTACTCCCTTAGCAGGGTTGTCTGGTGGTACTGTGATTATGTGGAGAAGAGGCATTGAGGCTGATGTAATACTCAAAAGTAATCAGCTAATGATTGTAAAAGTCAACTCCAATAGCGATCATCTCCAATGGGTTTGTAATTTTGTCTACCGAGCCCCGAATCATCATGATGTTAATGCTTTTTGGGAGGCTATGGAAACTACGGCAGCTACTTTCCCAATCCCTCAATGCTTCATAGGGGATTTTAACTCCATTTTGAATCAAAGCGAGAAGTGGGGAGGTGCCCCTTTTGCAAGCACCTCGTCTAATAATGCTCTTCATCAGTTTATTGATAATTGTGGGCTCATTGATGTGGGCTTTGTTGGTAGCCCTTTCACTTTTAGAAGGAAAAGAGATGGTATTTTTATTCTCAAGGAGAGACTAGACCGAGCGCTCTGTAACACTAAATGGCGAGCCCTCTTTCCTCGAGCCACTGTTAAGGCTCTCTCATTCTTTAATTCAGACCATACTCCACTTCTTCTGGATACTCATGGTGAAACTACACATGGCCCAACCTCCTTCAAATTTGAGGCCATGTGGGTTAGGGATCCTTCCTGTCAACTTGTAGTGAAGAAAGCTTGGGAAACTTATTTCAGGGGCTCTAGAGGATTTATCCTCAAACAAAAAATCAAGCATACTAAAGCCTCTCTTCGCACTTGGAACAAGGAGCATTTTGGTCATGTTCAGTCTCAGATCAAAGAGATAAGCAGACAAATTGACAAAGCCCAGAATTCGATCACTCTCACTTGAACCTGCTGTTGAATCTGCTCTGTATGCCAGACTACTTGAATTATATCAGCGGGAAGCTACAATGGCTCGCCAGAAGTCCAGGGTTCAATTTTTAAAAGAGGGAGACCTTAATACTTGTTGGGGAAATTGGCGCAGCACAAAATAAACACACAACACAAACAGTAAAAGAGTATCGAACACACGATATTTTTACGTGGAAAACCCCTTTAAATAAAGGGTAAAAACCACGGTGCGGATCTCCACGCACTCTCAAATATAATCCACTATGATAATCAAGGGAGTACAACAAGAACCGAACACTATGCCAACACGACAAGTATACATTATCTTTACATCTAGTACAACTAGTAACGTCTACTAATTAGTACCCTCTCGGATGCCAGAGATCTCACCAGATACATGTCGCTGAACCGGAATACCGTCTATTCCTGTGTCGGAACTATCTCCACCTCGATCATCCACCACATACACAAAACCACCACATGAGAGCCTCTTCGATTCTGTGACCCCGACTTATTCTCAGCTAACACCACGAGCCGCAGCGCGCCACCCGAATCTCACACTCTCACTCACCTGTGATTTGTGTCACTCCACTATATCTAATTAGGTCTCCCCCTAATTAGATATCTCCTACTCTCAAGTCCCTCACCATAGACGAGAGCTTTACATCACTACCAAAGAGAAACCCTCCCTCTCTTGGGCTTTTACTCTTGTTACCGCCTCTCACCAAGACAAGAAAGGCCCCTACCTCCTTGCTCTCATTTTGCGGCAACCTCACTGGTGCACCACTCCACAATTGGGCACACTTTCAAAATGCCGTCGTCTTCTCCTTTTATCATACGGCATAATGGTCCTTGGCTTTCTAGAGAAGCCACTCACCAAAAAGCTTCCTTACCAAGCTAAAATCCCATATGTCCACTTGTCATTCAACTAATGGGCCATAACAAACACAAAGTCAATGACCCAAGTTTATGGACAAACCCAACGTCACTCTACCGAATGGGGCCTTCGGTTTTGTCATTTTTGCTTTTCATTTCATTTTTCTCTTTTACTCAACTGGGTCCCACAAGTTGGGATATTACCCCAACATATCTCCCCCTCACAACTTGTGGGATACTTGCCTCAGATCGACACCTCATCCATGGCTTCCGTCAACACGTACTCGCCACCGTCGGATCTACACTTTCGGCACAAACTGTGTGTGTTCCCAAAGTTCCCCAAAACAGCAACAACAAACACTCCTCCCGGGTCCGCAACACTCGACCCGCCGGAAACGCAACCATTAGCTCTGATACCACTTGTTGGGGAAATTGGCGCAGCACAAAATAAACACACAACACAAACAGTAAAAGAGTATCGAACACACGATATTTTTACGTGGAAAACCCCTTTAAATAAAGGGTAAAAACCACGGTGCGGATCTCCACGCACTCTCAAATATAATCCACTATGATAATCAAGGGAGTACAACAAGAACCGAACACTATGCCAACACGACAAGTATACATTATCTTTACATCTAGTACAACTAGTAACGTCTACTAATTAGTACCCTCTCGGATGCCAGAGATCTCACCAGATACATGTCGCTGAACCGGAATACCGTCTATTCCTGTGTCGGAACTATCTCCACCTCGATCATCCACCACATACACAAAACCACCACATGAGAGCCTCTTCGATTCTGTGACCCCGACTTATTCTCAGCTAACACCACGAGCCGCAGCGCGCCACCCGAATCTCACACTCTCACTCACCTGTGATTTGTGTCACTCCACTATATCTAATTAGGTCTCCCCCTAATTAGATATCTCCTACTCTCAAGTCCCTCACCATAGACGAGAGCTTTACATCACTACCAAAGAGAAACCCTCCCTCTCTTGGGCTTTTACTCTTGTTACCGCCTCTCACCAAGACAAGAAAGGCCCCTACCTCCTTGCTCTCATTTTGCGGCAACCTCACTGGTGCACCACTCCACAATTGGGCACACTTTCAAAATGCCGTCGTCTTCTCCTTTTATCATACGGCATAATGGTCCTTGGCTTTCTAGAGAAGCCACTCACCAAAAAGCTTCCTTACCAAGCTAAAATCCCATATGTCCACTTGTCATTCAACTAATGGGCCATAACAAACACAAAGTCAATGACCCAAGTTTATGGACAAACCCAACGTCACTCTACCGAATGGGGCCTTCGGTTTTGTCATTTTTGCTTTTCATTTCATTTTTCTCTTTTACTCAACTGGGTCCCACAAGTTGGGATATTACCCCAACATATCTCCCCCTCACAACTTGTGGGATACTTGCCTCAGATCGACACCTCATCCATGGCTTCCGTCAACACGTACTCGCCACCGTCGGATCTACACTTTCGGCACAAACTGTGTGTGTTCCCAAAGTTCCCCAAAACAGCAACAACAAACACTCCTCCCGGGTCCGCAACACTCGACCCGCCGGAAACGCAACCATTAGCTCTGATACCACTTGTTGGGGAAATTGGCGCAGCACAAAATAAACACACAACACAAACAGTAAAAGAGTATCGAACACACGATATTTTTACGTGGAAAACCCCTTTAAATAAAGGGTAAAAACCACGGTGCGGATCTCCACGCACTCTCAAATATAATCCACTATGATAATCAAGGGAGTACAACAAGAACCGAACACTATGCCAACACGACAAGTATACATTATCTTTACATCTAGTACAACTAGTAACGTCTACTAATTAGTACCCTCTCGGATGCCAGAGATCTCACCAGATACATGTCGCTGAACCGGAATACCGTCTATTCCTGTGTCGGAACTATCTCCACCTCGATCATCCACCACATACACAAAACCACCACATGAGAGCCTCTTCGATTCTGTGACCCCGACTTATTCTCAGCTAACACCACGAGCCGCAGCGCGCCACCCGAATCTCACACTCTCACTCACCTGTGATTTGTGTCACTCCACTATATCTAATTAGGTCTCCCCCTAATTAGATATCTCCTACTCTCAAGTCCCTCACCATAGACGAGAGCTTTACATCACTACCAAAGAGAAACCCTCCCTCTCTTGGGCTTTTACTCTTGTTACCGCCTCTCACCAAGACAAGAAAGGCCCCTACCTCCTTGCTCTCATTTTGCGGCAACCTCACTGGTGCACCACTCCACAATTGGGCACACAAATTATTCCATCTCTCTACTGTATTTAGAAGGAGGCGAAATGCAATTGAAGAAATCAGGCCAGAGGATGGAATATGGTCTCATAATTTAAATGATATAAACAAGGCATTCTATGATTATTATACTGACTTGTTTACAACTGCAGGCTCCAATCACCCTGATGATCTTGAAAATCTTTTTGACAGCATTGTCTCTGAAGACGATAATGACAAGCTATGTGCAACACCAAGCCCGGATGAAATAAAAAACGTGGTTTATTCTATGCATCCTACAAAAGCACTTGGACCCCGCACTCTTCTTCCAGTAATGGGCTATTGTGCAAAATGACATCATTGCTATGGTTCATGATTTCTTTTCAACGGGCTTTATGCCCCGAGACCAAAATCATACGAACCTAGCTTTGATCCCTAAAACCACTCGAGCGGCCACACCAAAAGATTTTAGGCCCAATGCTCTTTGCAATGTGGTCTACAAGATTGTGTCAAAACTTATTGCCAACAGGCTCAAGCTAATATTGGATAAGGTTATAAGCCCGTTTCAAGCTGCGTTTGTTCCAGGGCGCCTCATCACTGATAATACCATTCTCACAAGTGAGATTATTCACACAATGAAGAAGCAAATAGGCAAGGGGGGGCTCATGGCATTGAAAATTGATATGGCGAAAGCATTTGATAAAATTGAGTGGAATTTCCTACTCTGTGTGCTGAAAAATCTGGTTTTAATCCCAAATTCATTGGGTTGATCAGTGAATGCATAAGCACGTCCTCCCTCTCCTTTCTCATTAATGGTAGCCCACAAGGTCTCATCTTCCCTCAAAGGGGAATTCGCCAAGGAGACCCTCTCTCCCCGTTCCTATTTGTTATAGGAATGGAAACATTTTCAAGGATCATGTTTAAAGCGCAACTTGACAACAAAATACAGGGGATAGCCATTGACAAGAAGTGTGAAGGAATTGCCCATTTGTTGTTTGCAGACGATCTTGTCATCTTTGCTCGAGCCAATGAATCAAATGCGAACGCAATCAATGATGTTCTTGAGAAGATGGAGAGTTGGAGCGGACTTGCAGCAAATAAAGCAAAATCAGGAATATATTTCAGCCCTAATACTAAGCCAGAGATCAAGGGCAGATTGAAAGGGATTTTGAATTTGGGTGCTATGGACAAAGATGCTGTCTATCTCGGACTTCCTTTCTTTCGCAACAACACCAGGAAGAGGAGATTTAGTTACTCGAAGGATCGCTTGAAGGACAAGTTAAAAGCTTGGAAGGCAAAAACTCTCTCTTTTGCTGGCAGATCGACAATGATTCAAGCAGTAGCTAGTGCACTTCCAAGCTACCCGATGTCTTCCAATTTTCTAGGGCTTGCAATATGTAAGGAAATGGACAGCCTCATAAGGGATTTTTGGTGGGGTAAATCGGATGAAAAGAAAGGGATTTACCTCAAATCCTGGAACTCAATCTGCACACCAAGAAGCATGGGAGGGCTGGGATTCCGAAAAATGAAAAACATCAACAAGGCTCTCCATTCCAAGCTTGCTTGGCTGATTGCAAGCAACGACAATCGACTCTGGGTGCAACAGTTCATACAAAAATACTGTGGTCGTCATGACTTCCGCCATGTTTCTCCGCTCCCTTCAGATTCGCAACTATGGAAAGACATTTTGAATGATCGAGAAGTTATTAACCAAGGTGGCTGCTACCTTGTTGGCAATGGGGAAACCATTAATGTCTGGATTGATCCATGGATTCCAAACATGGATGGTTTTGTCCCCAAAGCGCGAGACCAAGCTGATATTGTGGTATTTAAAGTCAGTGACTGCATCATTAACAATCAATGGAATTATGAGCTTATTGATGATCAATTCGACCCCATCTCTGCAAATGCTATTCGAAGCATTCAGCTCCCACCATCCCCGGAATCAGACTCATTCACCTGGATCAAAGAGCCCCTTGGTAACTTCACAGTCAAAAGTGCTTATAAGGTTATTACTGAACATAACCTTTCTTCGCATATTGGGCTTGACAGCTCGTTCTGGAAATACTGTGGAAGATCGAAGTACCTCAACGGGTACGCATTTTTATCTGGAGGATAGCCTGGAATGCTATACCTACCAAGGCTAACCTGAAAATCCGAATCCCCACTATTGATGATGCTTGCTTGTTCTGTAACTCCTCAAGTGAAAATGAGGTACATCTATTCTTTAACTGTCCCCTGGCACGATCACTTTGGTTGCAATTCACTGGCTTTCGTAGTGATCTCTTTCCAAATTGGACCCTATATGATTGGCTTCTGGGTATTTTCAAGCCCAACTCCATGCTACGCAACAATATGGAAGCTCAGCAAGGTCTGGTCTTTGCAAGAAAGGCATCCCTACTCATTGACTCCATCTGGTGGACACGTAATCAACTCTTTCATAAAGGAGTCGAAGCGAGACCTCAAGTCATCATTGACGCAATCAGGAAGAAATGGATTGAAACTGAGAGTGCCTTTAACTCTGAGACTCACGAGACTAATGATGATGAGGAAGCCCTTGATCTGCAACCTATTAACCAGCTAACTCCAACAACTCTCTTTGTGGATGCTGCTGTTCGCCCTTCTGGCGCAAGTACATCCTGGGTCCTGGTGAACGAGAATGGAATGATTGAAAAAGCGGGTGCAAACTCTTTTGAGACAATTGAACCTTACTCTGCTGAAGCCTATGCCATCCTGGAAGCTCTCAAAATTCTGAGTAATGAGAGTTTGACTCATGCTAGGATCCTCAGTGATGCTAAAGTGTTCGTGGATGACCTCAAAAGACGACAACCTTTTCCTTGGAAATACAGGACCATTTTGTTAGAAGTCTCAGATTTGCTTTCTAGCTGAAATTGTAATATTGCTTTCACTCCTAGACGTTTTAATACGCTAGCTCATAGTTTTGCGGCCTGGGCGGCTTCCTCTTGTTTTGTTGAGACTTCTAGTTCAGAGGAATTTCCCCACGATTGTGGCCTTTAGGTTGTTTGATTGTGTTTGTCTTCATTAATACAACTAAACAACCTTTGACAAGCAAAAAAAAATCTCTAATTCCCTATTGACATCCCAGCCGCTTCTCTCTCTTTTCTTCTTTCTCTTTTCTTCTCCATAGCCCATAAGTTCAAAACTTCAAACTTCAATTCAATGGCCCTCTTTCTTCATCCCAATTTAAACCAGAGGCAAGGAGAAGTAGAGTAGACCACAGTGGCTGCTGTTGCTGTGTATTTGTTGTTGTATTTGCTGCTGAAATGGATGTTGTGCGCCACTGTAAATTAATGTTGGTTGTTGCTGTAATTTGCCTCTCGTTGTTGTTGTGTGCCGCTGAAGTTGTTGTTGTGTGCTGCTGAAATTTCTGTTGGGTGCGCTCCTGTAAATTGATGTTGGTTGTTGATGTAGTTTGCCTTTGGTTGTCGTTGCTGAATTTTCTGTTTTGTGTTCAATTTTTTTGCTATTTGTTACTGTAATTTGCTGCAGTAATTTAGTGTTGCTTAATGCTATAATTTAGTGCACTAAGATGTTTTAATTTGTTGTAGTCATGACTTAATTTGGGTGAGAAACTTTAAAATAGTGAAGATTTGGAGTGAAAGTGCAATTGTATAGATAGACAAATTGTTTTAACTACAAAAACAGATTCAAAAATTTGATTATAGAAAAAAGCCCGTTAGCCCATGGGCAAGCCCGGCCCGTTAGTTAGGATGGACAAGGGCAGCCATTTCCAGCCCTGATAGGCGGACAAGGACAACCATTTTTCAGCCTGTTGGACGTTTTTTTAACATGAGGTCTGGCCCGTGTCCAGCCCGAGCCCTGATATGATCAGCTCTACCCTTAAAGTTGGAATCGGGCTCGTTTGTAATGAATCGGGCTTGTTCGTAATGAATCAGGCTCGTCCGTAATAACTTAAGTGAATTTGCGTGAGCTAGCAGATCGATCAAATTAGAAGTGATCATTTGCGAGTTGAGAACGGACCGGGCTTTTAATTAGATTCTTTGCTTATAATTATCTGCCTATTAAAATTATATTTATATAAAATAATTATACATGATTGGCTGCAAATCTCATATGTATAATAAAAATTTCCAGCTATTAGCAAAAACATAATACTCCATCCGTTTCTCGTTAAACTTCATATTTGGTTTTTCGCGGTTTTTAATGGGGAATTTTCACCACAATTTCTATAAAAAAAATAAATGTAAAATTTGTTAAAATTTGATATTTTGAAAAAATATTTTAAATGAATCTAATGCATATACTTTCAAATCATAATTCATAGAGATTTTTTTGTATTTAAGGTCAAAATTTGACCTCAAAAAAGCAAATAAGAAATTTAAAAAGAACGGAAAGAGTAGTAATTATAAAATGTCAGTTGCTTCCTGTAATGCATTAATACTACTACTACCTTATTGGATTTGACCTTTTTCAGGAAGGGCTTTTCTAAATATATTTTGCATATATGCTTAAGACTAAGGGCTCGTTTACTTGCTTCCAATCAAATACAATGCAATGCAATCATTTTATAGAGTAGAAGTATGATGAAAAGTGAAGGAGTGAGAGGAGAATGATGGGAAAAGTGGGGTTGATTGCATTATCCAATATAATCACAATTGCCCAACTTTTTCAATGTAATGATGATTACTTTGGATGGTGTAATCAACTCACTTTTTTCATCTCCTTTCTCTTCCTCTTTCCTCTTCCACCTCACATCTACAAATGGTGTGTTCTTTAGGGTGAACTGATCTGAATTAAACATGACTAAACTGAATTCAATAACATTAAGACTATTCTCTTCAACTTAATTTCACTTAAATTCAGTTCAGTGATCCTCTTAGTTGTACTTACATTTATGATAAAGATTGTATTGGGATATTATGCCCTGCACTTGTTTCGATTTAGATTAATTTGAAGGGTTCAATTGCCAAAAAAAAAAAAAAAAAAAAAAAAAAAAAAATGATCTCCACAAAAAAAAAAATGACTTTGATATATGTACTATATAATTCTTTTTTTCTTTAGTGTTGAAAATGACTTCCATTTCAATCAAAAAAAAAAAAGAAAGAAAGAAAGAAGAGAGATGCAAAAAGATGTTAATTATTGTATTGTATAATGTATATCATACTTAATATGTTTCACCATGATGTTTACACTTCATTTTTCAAGGTCAAAGTTCACAAACTTTGATCATGAATTAGTGAAAAATTACAAAGATTTAGGCTCTGTTTGATACACATTTTACTTAAATTCAGTTCAATTCAGTCCAGTTCAATTAAGTTCAGTTCATGTGTAACTTTATAACTCATATAACTTTTTATTCCGAAATAATTTCACGAAGATAATTATGTCATCGGAAAGATCTCAAAGCATACTTTCAAATGAATCCAATATTGACTATGTTTGGACGAATTTTAAATAGTTAACAATTAAGTTTAAAAAATAAATTCAATTCAGTTCAGTTCATTTCATGAGTTCAGTTCAGATCAGATCAGTTTTATCCAAGTGAATCAAACGGAGCCTTATAATGTAAAAATGCTATTGTTAGATTTTCATTTTAAAGAATACTTTTGAAAAATTATAATTTTATAATTTATATAAGCATATCAATACAATTATCTTCGATCAAAGTAGTGCATTGCAGACCGTAAAAAAAATGTAAATATCTTCAAAAAACGAATGGAATATTATAAATAAATAAATCCTCCATATCCTGAGCCAAATAGCTGTAGGAGATCGATAAGTATACATAGGTAATTTAATACTCCAGCATGAAGTAAAATAAAAAGAAATGAAAAAATCTCACACTATTAACGGGAAGGAACCAATTCAAATACTAATTGGTAGCACACAAATCAAAAGCACACCATACATGCAGCAATAATATGCATGCATGTATCTAATAAAAAGGTTTCTATGAGGCCGCTTCAAAGTGAGGATCCCTTTATAGCCAAGCATGACATAAACACGACTCATGCATACTTGTTATAGGGGTCTCACCTCGAAACTGTCTCATACGAGTTTTTTTTGGTATTTAAAAGCTGGGGAAATTGAACAAATTTCAAGTACTAATGACCGGCGCAATTTGTGTTACCACAAGTTGATTTGACCCTTTCGAATTCCATTCGTTTAAATTCGTCGCTGACAAGCTTACCCTTTATCAAAGCGTCGCATAGTTGTTTTGACAATGTGGTAGAATCAACTCCTTGATTGAGTTGATCCCTCAGATCACCGCAGCATAGTTGGTCTTCGCCTGGTGGCCTGAATAAATTGCCTGGAAATCTGGCACCCAGCATGCCCATCATCATCTTCGAACAGTTCGGGAGAGTTTCTTGTCCGTGGCCTTGCCCAATAATAAGGGAAACCACGACGACAAACATCGTCGCAAGGATGACACCTGATGCCATTGTCGCCCCACCTTTCTTCCTAATTATTCCCGCCATTTTTCAATCAATTAATAACTCTTTTTTTTTTTCTCTCTCTCTCTTTTAATGCAATTTATAAAGAGGATATACTATGGGGTTGCTTTTGGTATATTGGGAGTATTTGGGAATATTGTGATTTATGCCAATATTAGTTATATGGCAACATTATCATATGGCGTTATTCTCGGATATTGGCGTTATTAGCTGTATGGTAATGTTATCTTATGGCATGATTTTAGGCTAAGTTTACTTTGTTTGTTAGGGATATCCTTATATAAGGATACATTGTACACAAGCATTGCCAGAGAAAACATATCACAAAAGTATATTTCTATACATTCTTACATGGTATAAGAGCAGGTTAATTTTTATTTTTATTTTTTTTAATATCATGGCCGGTGACAATGATACACCGCCAAGTATGTTGTCTAATTATGATAATGCCAAACGTTTATGGGATGATTTACATGAACGTTTTTGTGTTGTTAATGGTCCTCGTATTCAACATTTAAAGTGTATTACGGGATTTTTTGGTAATGCTACAATACCGGAAAATCGCCTAAATGGTAAATTTGATGTATCTTCTTGGATCATTGATTCAGGCGCTACTCATCATGTTACAGGTGATAAGTCATGGTTATTTTCCATTCATCAAATTCATTGCCCTGTTGGTCTGCCAAACGGCGAAACAGTATTTGCTTCTATGGAAGGATCGGTTCGCCTATCCGATGCGATTACTCTTCATCATGTTCTCTATGTACCTAATTTGGGTTGCAATTTACTTTCAGTCTCACAACTTAATGATAACTTACAAACTATTGTCACATTTAATTCTCATATGTGTGTTATACAGGACCAAACGAAGGTGCTGATTGGAACGGGCACTAGGAGGGATGGATTGTACTATATTAGCAAACCCGAGGTGGTGTCCGCAATTGAAGCTACTTCGGCTCTGGAACTCTGGCATAGGCGACTTGGTCACCCTTCCGAAAAAGTAGTAAAGTTGCTTCCCCATGTTGGTAATAATAAAGATCGTCTAGCAAAAGGATGTGAAGTATGCTTTCGTGCTAAGCATCATAGAGATGTTTTTCCATTAAGTGAAAATAAATGCACTAGAATTTTTGAGAAAATACATTGTGATTTATGGGGGCCTTATAGACATGAATCTTCTTGTGGGGCTCGTTATTTTTTAACAATTGTTGATGACTTTTCTAGAGCTGTGTGGATTTATCTATTGCTTGATAAATCAGAAGTTTTCCCAATGTTTATGGCCTTTTCCGCTATGGTAGATAGACAATTTTCTCAAACTATTAAAATTGTTCAAAGTGATAATGGTACGGAATTCAAATGTTTGATTGATTATTTTACGGCCACCGGTATTATTTTTCAAACCTCTTGTGTGGGTACTCCACAACAAAACGGGAGGGTCGAGCGAAAACACAAACATATTTTGAGTGTGGCGAGAGCCTTGAGATTTCAAGCTAAATTGCCTATTTATTTTTGGGGGGAGTGTGTACTCGCGGCTGCTCATTTAATTAATCGAACTCCTACACCTATCCTACAAAATAAGACACCTTTTGAGATTCTTTTTCATAAATCACCCGCATTTGAAGCTATTCGTACCTTTGGCTGTCTATGCTTTGCTCACAACCAAAAGACCAAAGGAGACAAATTTGCAAGCAAAAGCCGGAAATGTGTATTCATGGGGTATCCTTTCGGGAAAAAGGGGTGGAATTTATATGATCTTGAATCGAAAGAATTTTTTGTATCTCGTGATGTTAAGTTTATTGAAGATGTTTTTCCATTTGGTTGTCTGGAGGATGTCAATGTTGATTCTAATATTGTGGCAAATGGGGATGTTCACAAGGACTTTTTGGATTTTGGTGTTTGTGATGATAATTGTGATATTATGGGGCAAGGGAATGTGCGTGATGAGGATATGGGTGGCCACGAACGGGGTACACCAGACCTCACGGTGCAGCAGCCCACGCAAGCTCCTGTGCACCAACCAGCTGCCCCCGATGCTCTTCCAGCAGATGCTGGCTCGGGCAGCACTGAACCACTGCCTGTCGTGGCTGCTGATGATGCTTTAGGTACTGAGAACATGGGACGTGGCTTTCGTAAAAAGTTTCCGTCGGTCAAGCTTCGTAATCATGTCACTGCAACCGTGTTTGCTAAAAGTCAGTCTTCCTCTCTCCCGGCGTCGTCTTCTGATCACCCTTCAGGTACTCCGTATCCCTTAGCACATTATATTCATTGTGACAATTTTTCTGTGCATTATCGAAAGTTTATTGCAGCTATTATTAATGGTACTGACCCCAAGTCTTTTAAAGAGGCAATGAAAAATGTTGGTTGGCAGAAATCCATGCAGGAGGAAATTCAGGCTCTAGAAGCCAACGGTACATGGACTTTGGAACCTCTTCCTCCCGGTAAAAAGGCACTCGGCAGTCAGTGGGTCTACAGGACCAAATATTTGTCCGATGGTGCAGTTGAACGGCTCAAATCTAGGCTGGTGGTCTTAGGTAATCATCAACAAGAAGGCATTGACTATAATGAAACGTTCGCCCCGATTGCAAAAATGACAACAGTTCGGATTTTTTTGGCCATTGCTGCTTCCAAGAATTGGGAGCTTCATCAAATGGATGTTCATAATGCCTTCTTACATGGTGACCTTGCTGAAGAAGTATACATGAAATTGCCCCCCGGGTTCGAAAGTTCGGATCCTTCCTTGGTCTGCAGATTACGTAAGTCATTATATGGTCTCAAACAGGCTCCCAGATGTCGGTTCGCAAAGCTAGTCACGGCTTTGAAAGCGTATGGTTTTCTACAGTCTTATTCTGATTATTCACTTTTTACATTCACTAAGGCAAATATCCAGATTAATGTTTTAGTGTATGTTGATGATCTCATTATTTCTGGGAATGATTCCGCTGCATTGTGCACTTTCAAAGCCTATCTGAGTGATTGTTTCAAAATGAAGGACCTGGGTCCTTTGAAGTATTTTTTGGGCATAGAGGTGGCCCGTAGCTCTGCAGGACTGTTTTTGTGTCAAAGGAAATATACCTTAGACATTGTTTCTGAGGCTGGTTTGTTAGGGGCAAAACCAAGTGGGTTCCCCATGCCGCAAAATCATAGGCTCGGCTTGGCTGATGGGGAGTTTCTCGATGATCCAGAAGTGTACCATCGGTTAGTTGGACGTCTAATTTATCTTGCAGTAACCAGGCCGGATTTAGCCTATTCCGTACATATATTGTCTCAGTTTATGCAGGAACCACGAACTGAGCATTGGGAGGCCGCTTTAAAAGTGGTTCGTTATTTGAAGGGTACTCCAGGCCAGGGAATTTTGTTAAGCGCAAATTGTGATTTAACTCTACAGGGTTGGTGTGATTCAGATTGGGCTGCTTGCCCGATTACTCGTCGGTCTCTTACCGGTTGGCTCGTGTTTTTGGGACAATCTCCTGTCTCTTGGAAAACCAAGAAACAACATACAATCTCTCTTTCTTCGGCAGAAGCCGAATACAGATCTATGGCTGCGTTAACTTGTGAGTTGAAATGGCTTAAGGCCTTATTGTTAAGTTTGGGTGTCAGTCATCCGAAAGCTATTAAGTTATTTTGTGATAGTGAATCTGCCCTACATATAGCAAAGAATCCTGTTTTTCATGAAAGAACCAAACATATTGAAGTGGATTGCCATTTCGTCCGGGATGCGATTAATGAAGGTTTGATTTCTCCGGCTCATGTTTCTACATCGTCTCAGTTGGCCGACATCTTTACAAAAGCTCTTGGCAAGAAACAGTTTGATTTATTACTCTCCAAGTTGGGCATTCTTGATCCTCCTGCTCCAACTTGAGGGGGGGTATTGGGAGTATTTGGGAATATTGTGATTTATGCCAATATTAGTTATATGGCAACATTATCATATGGCGTTATTCTCGGATATTGGCGTTATTAGCTGTATGGTAATGTTATCTTATGGCATGATTTTAGGCTAAGTTTACTTTGTTTGTTAGGGATATCCTTATATAAGGATACATTGTACACAAGCATTGCCAGAGAAAACATATCACAAAAGTATATTTCTATACATTCTTACATGGTACCAGATGGATTCACGTCAGGTTTCTATAAAGCTGCATGGGCCATTGTGGGGACTGAAGTTTGTCAAGCTGTGAAGGATTTTTTCTCAACTAGGAAATTACTCAAAGAAATAAATTTCACCTTCATTACCTTGGTTCCAAAGTGTGAAGTGCCTGAAGATGTGAGACAGTTTAGACCCATAGCTTGTTGCTCGGTGATTTATAAAGCTATTACTAAAGTACTAGCTAATAGACTGCAGGGTTGTATGGGTGATTTGGTTGGGATGGAGCAAGCTGCGTTTGTGAAGGGTCGATCTTTGTTTGATAATGCTATGCTCAGCCATGAATTGGCCAAGCAATATGGAAGGAAACAGATTTTCCCAAGAGTCATTATGAAGATTGACATTAGGAAGGCGTTTGACACTCTGAATTGGAGGTTCCTTGAGAACACCTTGAGATTTATGGGGATTCCTGAGATATTTTTGAAGTGGATTATTACTTGCATATCTAATGCACGGTTCTCTATGTGCGTTAATGGTACACCAAGAGGCTTCTTTGAGGGGAAGAAGGGCCTTAGACAAGGAGACCTATTGTCCCCTTATCTATTTGTGCTTAGCATGGAGATGCTCTCACACCTGAGGAAAGCAGGGGAGGATAAGAAGCTTGCTTCTCATCCAAAGTGTGCAAAACTGGGCTTAAATCACCTTGTCTTTGCAGATGATCTTCTCCTATTCACTCGTGGGGATTTTGGTTCAGTTACTGAAGCAGTAAAATGTCTTGAGCAGTTTGCCTTAATGTCAGGTTTGGTTGCTAACCCTTAAAAGACAATATTTTTTGGGGGGGGAGGTGTGTAGCAGGGTGAAGAGACAGATTATGAATTCCACTGGCTATTAGGAAGGTACTCTCCCCATAAAGTACCTTGGCCTCCCTTTGAACTCGTCCCGGATCACAGGAGCTATGTGCCACTCTATGGTGGATAACATTACAAAAAAGATGCAACACTGGGGGACTCACCTTTTGTCTTATGCTGGCAAAATTCAAATGATAAACTCTGTAATTTTTGGGTCAAAACTTCTGGGGTTCAGCTTTCTTGCTGCCTAAATAGGTCCTGAAGAATATTGAAAAATTATGCAGGAATTTCATCTGGTGCAATTCTGGTGAGAAGAGGAATATGGTTTTTATGAGTTGGGATAAAATGTGCTTAAAAAGAAAAGAAGGGGGTTTTGGCATCAAAGAAATCTTGGGATGGAATAAAGCACTCACTATGAAGTGGTTGTTTAAACTGCATTCCAAGCAAGACTCGATCTGTGTGGCTTGGGTTAGTAAACACTATCTGAAAAGCAACAACATCTGGGAGGTCAGTCCTCGAGCAATTGATTCTTGGGGTTGGAAGTGCCTTCTATCACTTAGAGACGGATTTGTTCAACAAGCTGGAGGTATTGATCAGGCCATGAAGCTACTGGAGAGTCGGCATTTGGGTGGAAAAATGAGAGTGTCATGTGCCTATGACTTCTTCAAAGGTGCTGGTACCCCTTGCTTCTAGTATCGCACTGTCTGGGAAAGTGTTGCTGTACCAAAGCACAGAATCACTGCGTGCATGGCTCTGCATAATTCCATGGCTACGCTTGACAACATCTGTAAGAGAGGGGTTTCTCTTGTGAGCAGATGCTCCTTGTGTAAACCTGCATCTGAAACTCGTGATCACCTGTATTTTCAGTGCCCTGTGAGCTCTGAAGTTTGGCAAAAGAATTCTCATCTGGATGGGGATTAACAGAAAGGGCATGAGCTTCAACCATGAATTTAGATGGTTTCAAAAACAGAACATAGGGGCAAACAGTGGGAGAAGAAGAGACGTCGTTGGGCTTTACTAGCTACTATATATGAGATATGGCAAGAGCGCAATGGGAGGATTTTCAGAGGCATAACCAGACCTACTGATGCAATGGTTCGTAACATCCAGTTTAGTGTGGCCGTCAGAATGTATATGTGTAATTCTGAATATGATGAATAGGATACTACTAGTAGGTTATTAGGTTATGTCTAGTGTTCTACTAAGCGTCTATACTGGCATCTCTTGATTGGTGTACTCTTGAGGATGCGATTCCGGCATACCTTTGGTGAATGGAAATACAACTTACCATTTTCCCCAAAAAAAAAAAAAAGAAAAAAAATAAACGATAAATCTAAAATAATTCTAGTTCCAATCTTTAATCAGAAACTTTACCATTATCACCTATAATTTTATAACTGTACGTAATATACTGATCCCACATGTTATTTAAGGGTTCCAATTTATGTTCCCTTCAACTTTATAATTATTAATGTACTCCCTCCGTACCACAAATAAAATTACAATGGACTTTTTTGCATTCTTCAAGGCAGTACTTTTTTTTTTGGTTTGGCAAAGAGGAACTTCCTTCCTTTCTAGGCGTGGCTAAAGGGCACCTTCTAACGCACAGTCTCGGGTTAGAAATCTAAAATAATTCTAGTTCCAATCTTTAATAAGAAACTTTACCATTATCACGTATAATTTTATAACTGTACGTAATATGCTGATCCCCCATGTTATTTAAGGGTTCCAATTTATGTTCCCTTCAACTTTATAATTATTAATGTACTCCCTCCGTACCACAAATAAAATTACATTGGACTGTTTTGCGTTCTTCAAGGCAATACTTTTTTTTTGGTTTGGCAAAGAGGAACTTCCTTCCTTTCTGGGCGTGGCTAAAGGGCACCTTCTAACGCACGGTCTCGGGTATTCTTCAGTAAGTCTTGTGTTAGACCAACTTACAAAAAATCAGGGTCACTATTTAGAAAAGTAGGGGTCACTTATTATGAAAAGTGTCCCTCATTTCACTCAAAAGTGATCCACGTCTCACCAAAAGTTATAATAACACCGTCTTATACAAGTTTTTGTGTTCCACTAATTAATTCGTATAGGTGCTCCCCAGGAAGTTTGAACCCCATGACCTGGTATACAAGTTGCAACTTGCTTGTTTACTAGTGAGCCAACACCTCTTGAGTCTTCAAGGCAGTACTTTGACCGCATATAACTTTGAAAAAACAAGCAAACATTGAAATATGCTTTGCTATTCTAATGTTTACGTCTAAAACTTCTTTATTTTTTAAAAAGTAGTTATGTATACATTAGACATTTAAACTGATTTTACCATAAAAGAAGGATCATATCTTTGTAATGTTAGTTGTACACTTATATCAAGCAACATCAATAAGAGTATTGGCATACCAACATCAAGTATAGACAGACTTTGAAACTATTACCTCTTGGATCATGTAACATATGGGATGAGTTAATTAGTAGTTAGTTGAAATTGACGATAAAAGTTTAAATTAGATAAGATGCCTTATAAAGTCATAGTAATCTTATTATATGACATTCATGATATTAAATGGATTATATAAATATTTATCCATATATTACTAATAGTTTTTCATAAGTGACAATTACACTTTGATTTTTCGATGAGATTAATAATCACGTTATGTTAGTTTTATTATACAATCACATTCTGTGCAACGCACGGGCATACTCACTGGCATCCACCTAGTCACATAATATAATATTTTCAAAAACTCGTATGAGGCGTACTTAAGCTGAGCAGGCTCGGCTTTGAGCAGGTTCATGTGGGGCGAGCGAACAGGGCCTCCAAGTCAGGAGGGCCCCAAGTAGTTTTAGTGGCTAATGGGTAAATGGCAATGACCAAACATTGGCATGTGATACTAAGGGAATTAACGAAGTAGCACAGCATCAGCATGTAGTGAAAGCCAACTGGTGACTTAATTGTTATTTTCAATTTCCAAAAGCAAATACTTGACGGGGACGACGGTAACTCCGCCCCATTTTCTCTTTTCTCCCTCTGTTACTCACTTTATTGATGAAGGGTGATTGCAATAGGTTATTCATGTGTTTTAAAGTTTTATTCTCCTATTAAGTCTTCTTAACTTTCTTAACTCACTTTAAAAAATAGAAAAAATCTTCATAATTATATTGCTCAATTTTTGGATTAATGAATGTTTTAAGTAAATTAAGTATAATTTTATTTACAATTTGGGTTCTCAATTGAAAGGAATAATGAAGAACCCATGGAATCGAGATCGTTAGTAAACGTGTGAGACAACTCAAACAAGGCGATAATTTCTGTACTAATTTACATTTTAGTAGTCAAAGTTTAACTTAAGTTCTACAAAATATTTGTGTATTTTTAATGTGGGGCCTAATTTTTAATTATTGCACAGAGCCTCCAAAAATGTCAGGGACAGCCCTGAAGGTGAGACCCCCTTTTGATAGATATTTATCTACGAACTATTAAATATTTAATGGGTCTAACGCCTACAAACCCGAATGTGGAGGAGAGTAATCTACTCAAAAGCTCAGTAGGGGTTCATCATAAAATCAATTGGTACGTGTTAGGTGGACTAGCCCACCAATTTACATGCTAGTCTGCTCTCCCCCATTTCTTTTTACGTGGGACATTCACATGTGGGTTATACTCTTAACCTGAACTATAATGACAATCAACGACTTTACAATAAAAAAAATACAAATTTTTTTTCTCTTTTAGGTCGAGAAAGTACAATATATTTAATGAGTCATTCCGCTATAGTCATAATTCAAAGCCAAATAGCGGTGAATTATTTGGCTTCATGGCAGGCTTAATTATTGTTATTGTACTAGTTTTTGCCCGTACTATACACGTGATATTCGAGTTTTAAAAAAGTAGAAACAATACTTTATAGTCTAGTTCTAAACATCTGATGAGATCCTAGAATTTACTTATCCACTAAATCATAGTATTATGTTCCAATGCACTAAAAAGAAAAAAAAATAAGTATATATGTTTGCCTGTGCGACTATAGTACTTTTGAAAAGTAAACTTTTTTCAAAAAATCTACAATAACCATCAATCATTGCAAGTTACTATAATAGAATCATAATAACAGTTGATCTATAAAAAAGTGATCTTAACCGTCTTAAATTTTTATTTACAAAAATCATTATAATCATTTTAAAATTGGTATATTTAATTACAATTCGTTTATTTATTTATTTATTTATTTATTCTGAAACCAATGAAAATTTGTTTAAGAAAGAAACTAAGGCTTTGTGTTTGTGGTCTCTTTCATCACTTCGGTTGCTGTGCCAAATTACAAACCAGAGCTCCAAGTAAAAAAATAAAATAAAATCTTTCTATGAATCATGACTGTAGCCCTCATTTTCTCTTTGTTCTCTTCGCCACTTCCACCATAACCCCCACCCCATCCCCCATTTCACCATCATTCACAATCTACCCTCTACAACCATCACCAACAACATTATCATCATCTCACCAAAAAGTCCAATTCAACACCATAATCAAGGTGTAAGTAGTACTTGGAGAATTGGAGATTTGAAGTGCCAAACAACGAAAATAAATAAAAAAAATATGAAGAACAAGAGAAGGAAACAAATCATGGAATTATGAAAATGAATGCGGCAAAGGTACATGAACTTGGGAAAGAAATTTCGCAAGATCCCATTTTGGAAATTCTTTTATTTCTTGCTTAACTTTTAGAGAATGAAAGTTTTTTAAATTAAAATCTGGTAATTTAAAATGACTATTAATGCTTTTAGCAAAATATATTGTTTTAACCGTCAAGATCATTTTTATATAGATCAATGGTTATAATGACTTTGTTATGGTAACTTGCGCGGTAGTTGGCGATTATTTAAGACACATCGAACTTTTTTTGTGTATTTTATAAAGGTATGCTTTGTACTTGGCTTGAGCTATTGACCCTCTACTTTTATATTAGCTGGATTATTAGTTATACTTCATTAAAAAAGTTTTTTCTTTCTATATTATTTGTTAAAATAGATCTATTAGTTAAGATCTAAAAAATAAATGGCGAAAAAGAATTGTAGTTTTTAGAGCCACCTTTTTCTTCTTGTGCTATATAACTTGATAAATTAATTTAGTATCACTTTTACCGACTCGCTAACAAAACAGATACTACACTTTCATCTACCCAATAGGGCAAAGTGAGATGTGAGATGTGCTTTCCTTCAATTTTCACCCTCTGTTCTTATATTCTCCCTCTGTTTCACGAAGATGTTTACACTTAATTTTTCAAGGTCAAAGTTCACAAACTTTGACCATAAAATAGTGAAAAAATACAAAGATTTATGATGTAAAAATGCTATTGTTAGATTCATTTTAAAAAATACTTTTTAAAAATTATAATTTTATAATTTATATACGCATATAATTATAATTATTTACGGTTAAAGTGGTGCATTGAAAACCGTGAAAAAACAAATGTAAACATATTCATAAAACGGAGGGAGTATGTTCTTTACTTCACTACTACTTACTTAGTTTTTCGAGGTGGGACTCATAGTAATTTTGAGAAGTAATTTTTTTTTTTTGTAAATTTTACAAAGGTATGCTTTATACTTGCCTTGATCTATTGACCCTCTACTTTTATATTAGCTCTCCGCGTTTTCCACTACTTTTCATACCGATTTGAGAGTATTTGTTATACTTCAAACTTCATTATAAAGAGTTATTTCTTTTTATATTGTTTGTTAAATTAGATCTATTAGGTATGATGTAAAAAAATATAGAAAATAAATGGCGAAAAAGAATTGTAGTTTGTAGAGACACCTTTTTCTTCTTGTGCTAAATAACTTGAAAAATTAAATAAGTATCATTGTTGGCGACTGGCTAACAAAATAGATACTATACTTTCATCTACGCCAAAAGGCTAAGTCAGGTGTGCTTTGCTTCAAGTTTCACCATCTGTTCTTATTTATGTTCTTTACTTCACTAATACCTTTTTAAATTTTCGATGTGGTACTCATAATACTTTTGAGAATTAAAAGTTTTGCCTTCCCTTTTTTGTTTCTTTTCTTCTTTTTTTTTTTTTTGGTGCAATGGAGGCCTAAGCCCTTAGATATTATTAATTGGTAGTAATAGAACGAGGGTGAGGCACCCCTACAATATCCTCAAAAAGCAAGCTACTAAGACCCACATGTGGATCATTAAAACTAAGGAAATCAACATTACAATCAAAGATAAAATTTGCCAGCCAATCCGCAATGGAATTAGCCTCTCTAAAAACATGGTTTACTCTTACTTCCCAGCTTGCATCCACCAAGAGAGCTCGACTCTATAGGATGACGAAATAATAAGGTGGCAAGGGCGTGGATCTTCACGCAAAAGGTTGAAAACCACCAAGGAATCGACCTCTAAGGACAGCTTGTGAATACCAAGGTCTTTCGCCACAACTAGACCTTTGAGGGCATCCATGAGCTCCGCCTTGACCGACGAATACCGACCACATCGCATGCTGAAGGCTTGAACAAACGCGCCAGTAGCAGAGCGAAAGACGCCACCGCCCCCAGCTAGGCCTGGGTTTCCTCGAGAGGCACTATCAGTATTGCATTTAACCCACCTTGCTGGAGGTGTTTCCCACCGGATGAGCACCTCTTCCCTTTTGCGTTTCCCTTCCCCAAGGAGGCAACGCTTCTTCTCGAGCACATTCGTGTAATCTGCAGCTCTATCAAGTACAAACTGAACCCGATCAAGTGGTATATCCTGTGGGTGTCCAAAAGCTCTCGCGTTCCTCCAATTCCATATCCACTAGCATGCGAGCGCAAACTTTGTGGGCTAGGTCCCACTAGCAGCTAAGTTTCCTCTGATCCATGCTTCCAATGAAATAGAGTAGAAGTCATTAACTCCAAAGGGCGGGTGTAGATACGCCCATACTTGCTTGGCTTTAGGGCAATCTCTAAGGATATGACAATAATTTTTTACAGGTTCTCCACAGTCTGTGCACGCAGCTGAATGAGCAAGATGTCGCTTCACTCTATTAGCATTACTAAGGAAGCTATCATGAAACGCAAGCCAAAGGAATGACCTGCATTTTTGGGGAGCATGGACTTGCCAAATAGCCTTCCAATCTTTACCCAAAGCAGGGTTCAGTATCTTCGTGTATGATGGCCATAGTTGTTTTAATGGTAAATTCTCCAGAGGTTGAGCCATTCCAATAGCGTTGATCTTGCCCTGCAGCTTCAATAACTTGGTGCGAGGCTATATGCTCAAGCGTTTGGGGGGGGGGGGGAAGTAGGTGAGCAAATTTCTCCCAAAGCCATCCATTATCTCCCCACATCTCTGCCACTGTCATGTCTGAGATATCCTCACCCACTTCGCTCAAAGCTTTATCGACTAGGGGGGTCTCCTCGGCCCAGTTATGGTACCAGAATAGGGTGGTGGTGCCATTGCCAATGGACACGCGAATTCCTTTTCGAAGAGTTGGTGCTCCATGTAAGATGCCCTTCCACGTATGAGAGCACTCACAAGAAGGTCGAAACATACCAATATCATTTCTTCCATGGCAATATTTATGGCGAACAACACGTGACCAAAGGCTAGGCACTTCATTCATCACTCGCCAACCAAGTTTTGCAAGGAACGCATCATTCGATTGTCTCATAGACCTAATTCCAAGACCACCCGCATCTTTGGGTTGTGCGATTGTATCCCACTTCACAAGGTGGATCTTACGTTCCTCATTAGTGCTTCCCCAAATGAATCCCCTGCATTTTTTGTCAATGTTATCGCACAAGGAATGTGGGAGCATGGCTGATTGCATAGCATAAAAGGGCAAGCAAGAAATGACCGACTGGGCAAGTGTGATACGTCCTGCCAAGGACAAAAACTTGGTTTGCCAACCCGACAATCTAGCATTAACTTTCTTAAGAGTAAATCTGTATGTTCCAGTAGTCACCTGACCCGAGATAGTAGGCATCCCCAGGTAGTGGCCCAAATCATTCGTTTCAGAAATATTCAAAGAGGCATTAATGTCGTTCCTTAGTACCTCGCCAATAGCAGGAGAGAAGAGAACCCTCGACTTGTTGTGGCTCACCTTCTATCCTGAACCTTCACAAAAGCGCTCGAGGCACCTATTAATAACTTCTGCTTGGTGAATGGACGCCTCACCAAAAAGTACAAGGTCATCCGCAAAGAACAAGTGTGAGAGTTGTGGTCCATTATTATTGACATGAATAGGACGCCACTCCCCAGCCGCCATGGCCTCTTGGATCAAGTGAGATAGGCGCTCCATGCATAACACAAAGATATACGGTAAGAGAGGGTCACCTTGGCGAACACCCCGGAATAGCGTAAAAGCCTCAGTTAAGTTGCCATTCCAGAGGACCTTAATAGAGCATGATTGTATGCAGTTCATGATTACTTCAACCAATAGTTGAGGTAAACGGAGCTCCATCAAGGTTTCACGAACAAAGGACCAACATATTCGATCATAAGCCTTTTCGAGGTCGATCTTGAGTGTCATGAGAGGGAGGCGTTTGCCTTGAGTACGCATAGTGTGAAGCACCTCTTGAACTATGACGACATTGTCTGTGATTTGCCTCCCTGGGACAAAGCTAAACTGGAAGGGGGAGACCACCTTGGGGAGAATGACTTTCAGCTTGTTAACAATAGCCTTAGTGATAAGTTTGAATGCGACATTACAAAGGCTAATGGGTCAAAGTTGTGTCACTTGCTGCGGATTTTCCACTTTGGGGATGAGTACTAGCATGGTGTCATTTAACTTGTCAGGAACGGTAGCACCATTTAAAACTTTGAGCACCAGATCACAAACACTTTCTTGAACTATATCCCAATTTCTCTTATAGAAAATTGCTTGAAAACCATCGGGTCCCGGGGCTTTAAAAGGCCCCATCTTCTTGAGAGCACGTTGAATATCTTCACCAACAAAAGGTCGGGCAAGCTCCTGTAACCATTGGCGTATCCAAGGGGGTACAAAGGGGTACAGGCGTCGACCCTCTTTTTAGGTAATTTTTTTGTCAGTTTTATATATATATATATATATATATATATATATATATATATATATATATATATATATATATATATATATATATATATATATATATATATATATATATATATATATATATATATATATATATATATATATATATATATATATATATATATATATATATATATATATATATATATATATATATTATGGAAGGCATTTTGTATCATAAATACTTGCGTGGAGTATTGGTATGACCTCTTTTCTGTTACCTTGTAGATTGTAGGTTCAAATCTTGGGAGCAACTATTTTCTAACTATTTTTCTTCTACAATTCTTTTCCTCTTTTATTTTTTGTTCTAATCCGCACCTCTTTCTTAATTTTATACATCATATTGTTTTATTTTTTGATATTATCCATTTTTTTTTTAAATTTATACATCATATGTGTATTATTGTATACCTCTATAATTATACAATTAGGTTTCTACGTTGAGTGTCTAATGAACCCATATTTTTTAAAAAAAATCCTCCGGATTGTACCCCCAGTACTAAATTCCTGGATACGCCACTGCCTGTAACTCCTCTCCCGTCAGTGCTGGGAAGCAATTTCGAGGCAAAGCTACGTGAGGATTAAACTGTTGAGGCTCAGTGTACAAATCTTTAAAGTACGAGACGGCCATAGTCCTAAGTGCGTCATGATCAAGCACCCAATTTTCATGAGCGTCTTGCAACCCTTCAATACGGTTCGATTTGCGTTTTATGATGAATTTCGCATGAAAATACTTGGTATTGCGATCTCCATCATAAACATAGTCATCAGGTGATTTCTGCATCCAAAAGATATTGAGTTGCTCAAGGAGTTTGTCTAGTTGTTGGCGAAGTTGTTTCCCCAGTGTGACAAGATGCGCATTAGGCTGTTCCGCAAGCCGCTCTTGTACACCCTCTAACCGAGCCCATGTCCTTCTTTTATTTCTAAAGAGGTTGTCAAAAACCTCCTTATTCCATTCAATCAATTCCGTAGCAAGGAGATGAAGCGCCTCAGTTAGAACCATGGAGTTGCGCCAGTGGGTTTTCAAAAAATCCAAGAAGTCCTCATGCAATAACCAAGCGGCTTGTAATCGAAAAGGACTATCACTGGAGGGTACAGGGACAAAGCCAGAGGGACTTATGAGAAGTGGTGTATGATATGAGCGGTTCATGAGGAGATATCGCACAGAACCTTCATCAAAACGTGCTCAACAAGGAATATCACAAAGTGCTCAATCAAGTCGTGCACATGTACGGGTGGCAGGGGAATTACCACGGCTCCAAGTGAATTTGGGACCCGAGTAATTGAGTTCAACCAGGCTAAGCTCTTCAATCCAGTCATTAAAGTTATCACAACGCCGTTGAAGGCCACTCGAGTTGCCTGTTCTCTCCTCCACGCTTCGAGTCTCATTAAAATCTCCGGCCAAAAGCCAAGGTCTATTATTGCAATTTGCAAATTCACGAAGTCGGTCCCAAAGTTCACCACGTTTGGCAGGGTTTGGGCTAGCATAAATAGCAGAGAGGACCCAAGGTGTCTCCACTCGCCTAGTTATTTCAACAATAATATGTTGAGGGTGGAGGGAGATCGAGGTGACAAAGACCTCATCAGTTTTCCAAAAAATCCAAATTCCACCCCAAAACCCTTCCGCTTCAACCCGTAGCTTACCATCATAAGAAATTTGATTGCAAACCCGATCCGCTTGTTCACCACTGATCCAGGTTTCAACAAGAGCCATTATCTTGGGGTTATGAAGTCAAGTAAGTTCCTTCAAAGTATTAATGAACTCACGAAGAAGTTGAGTGGAGTAAGAGACGGCATTAGATTGGTTTGTATATTATTCATATCAACAAACGGGGAATTGGACGCATGCGGGAAGGCACAACCAACAGGGATGAGAGCTGTTTCCAGGTCATGTGGCATAGAGACCCTGCAAATCAGGTCGCGGGGGGTCACATTGATTGGGATTGGTTTAAACTTCATTATCATTTTGTTGGCCAGGGTTGGGAGGACTCCCACATATGGGTCGGGGGTTGGTGAGCTCACCACCAAAGCCATCTTGTACAGCATGGGAACTGGGGTAAGGTGAGTTATGAACATGGTGAGCTGGGTTAAGATTGTGATAAAGGTGTGGCTGGGTGTGTATAGTGCCCTCCAATCCCAAGGTGAAGGGAGGCAGGTTTTCTTTGAAGGCTGGCGTAGGTTTTCCGAGTGAGAGGGCTTGTTTGTTAGTGGCTTGGAACGAGAATTTTGAGGAGGCGTTTTGGTTGGCTTGGGAGTTAGAGATATTAATGGTATTAAGTGGCTTAGGGTTTTGGCTTTGGGAAGGCTTTTTAGTATATGCTTTGTTTTGGGTGCTTAGGGAATTTCTTTGAGTCAAAGAATCCTCATCATTGACGTCAGTTGCCATAGAGTTTCCATTAGGATAGGAGACAGAATCTTGTACGTGATTTTGAGTTTCCTTATTATGCTCAGTATTTTCCTCCTCCAAAATAGGCGCCTGAAATATTTCCATCTTATCATTTAGAATATGATCCTCCGTGAACTTCTGCGTTTGGTGAGGATCACCCAAATTCAAAGTTTGCTCACCCATATTTCCCAAATCAGTTTCATTCAACACATCAAACCGTGACCCTAAAGATTGGGCGTTATTTGGGGATTTGTTTCCTTATTTCTCGCTCTTAACGAGGAAACATCTTGATTATTCCTGGGTGGGTTAGATACGGGCCTTGGATCCGAGTTCCGCGTGTTTGAGCCCGAGTTCTGGCCCGTCTGCACCTGCTGATGACCATCTACTCTTGTCCCTCTTGGCTGACGAGGGCGGACGGGCTTCTTGGCTAGCATCCATGAGCCAAAATCTTCGTGTCACTCAGGGGGTGGGCAGGTATCTCGATGAGGAGGTCCAGTATTAGCTTCGTTGTTAGCAGCATGATTTGGTTGAGGTTGATCGATGACAGCATCTCTTAGCTTTTGTGGGCAGTGGTCCAAGTTATGTCCTATTCTTCCACAGTGGAAACATAACAATTTGAGTCCCTCGTATTGAATTTTCCAGACTTTACCTCGGAGTCTAAACTTAGATAGGAAGGGTTTAGTAAGATCTATTTCCACGCTAAGACGCGTGAATTTGCCTCGCTCAACTGTTGCAGTACGGTGATCAATGCTCATGACTTTGCCCACCTTCTCTCCAACACGCTTTAGGAAGTCTCCATTGAAGAATTCCACCCCAAGCTTAGGGATACGAATCCAGGCCGTGAGATAACGCATTGGGGCTTCATCTGGGATAAAATCATGTACCCAACGACGGATGGTGATGTAGTTATCATTGATTAGCTAAGGTCCTTGAGTGAGGACATGATGATAATCAGTAGCATTTGAAAAACGAACAACATAGTAACACTACCCACATCTGTAATAATAAGTTGTCCTTTGAGTGCCCATTTTTGTGGTAGTTTCTTTTGCAGTTGTGAGAAACTCACCCCTTTATCGAACATCTTAATTATTAGTGCCTTCCTCTAGGGGTCCCTAAGTTTCTTTTTCTCTTCTTTAGTGAGAAAAATAGTAGGGCACATTGGGTCCTCATCATCTGGAGATTCATCATCCTCTGAATCAACATCTTCATCCCAACAAGGAATCATAGGGTTATCAATTTGGTTAAGCACAGTGTGACGCATGGCCAGATCGCGATACGACATCCTAGGCGAGGGGGAGGGGAGCACCTGCTTGCCCATTTGGTTGCGGGCCACCCGTGAGTGGTCCTGCGGGTTGAGGAGTACCACCAGAACGATTGTTGGATTGCGTGGTTTGTGGAGTATCATCTCCGCCAGAATGTTGTGTCTCAACCTCCTCACCAATAAAGAGATTGAGTCTTCGGATTCGCTTCCTACCACGGTTATTGTGGCGGTCAGTTCCCTCCGGGGAGGGGTCGGTCGTGTTTCCTCTCTTTGGGGGCATTCTCTCTCTATTCCCTTACAGTCGGAAGATGAAGTTGTGGAATTTGAATGTTTCTTTTCTTTGTTTAAAACTGGCATATTACTTTAGTTTTGTGAATAATGTTGCGTGAGTTTTGAGGGAAAAAAAGATTAAAAAAAGAATGCATCTAACATTAGGGGGCTTGTTATGGAAATGAGGAAGCTAATCAACTGATTCTTTAGAAAGAGAAGAAATGTAGCTACCCTAATGTTGTTAAGGCTGATTTTAATCTTACTCTAAGAGTAGTTTTTGTCACGATAGGATAGACTTAAAGAAAAAAAAAAAAAAAAAAAAAAAAAAAAAAAAAGGGATATGATTAGAGAGTTGTAAGACTTACAAAATTAGCGTGGAGTAAAATATTAAATGTAAAATTGTGTAATCTTTTTATTTGAAGTTGCCTTTAATATTCTAATTTAAATTGAAAGGTATAATTTATCTTGTTTCCTTCATTTGGAAGGTATAATTTATTATGTTTTCTTTTTTTACTAGAATGTGAGATCTAGGTGAAGCTTATATATTTCATTTCCTTTTTTTAATTGAATATGAGATCTAGGTGATGCTTTGAGTAGTGTCCAAAACACCAATACTCAGGCTCTGTTTGATTCACCTTAATTTTACTTAAATTCAGTTCAGTTCAATCCAGTTCAGTTCAATCCAGTTCATGTGTAACTTTATCACTCATATAACTTTTTATTCCGAAATAATTTCATGATGATAATTTATGTCATCGGAAAGATCTCAAAACATACTTTCAAATGAGTTCAATATTGACTATGTTTGGACGAACTTTAAATGGTTAACAGTCAAGTTTAAAAAATCAATTCTATTCAGTTCAGTTTAGATCAGTTTTATCCAGGTGAATCAAAAACAGACTCAATGCTGGATAAATGTTGATGGCCTAGAATTAAGGAGGGGGCTAGAACAGCATTTTGCTTGCACCACAGTAAAACCTACATTACAATTTTAAATAGGATTAACATTAACAAACTTGATTGGCATCACAATTGTCTTAATTACTGTTATTTTATGTAACATTAACAAAATTGATTGGCATCACAATTGGTAATTAGTATGATACATTGAGATCAATGTTCGATTCCTAGCACTACTAAAAAAATCTAGTTTTTGCTGCGATTTTTAGCTACAGAATTATTTCCGTAGCTAAATTAGCCGCGGAAATATGTACCGCAACTAATTAACTGCGATTTTTACAAAATCCGCAGCAAACATTTCAAAAAATCTTATTTAACAAAAATCAGCGGCGAAAATAAAATCTGCAGCTGATTAGCGGCGGGATTACAATAATCAGCCGCTAATCAGCAGCGGATTTTAATTATGTCGTTGATTTTTATTTTTTTTTTGCTTCAGCGACAAATGGGTTAAGTAAAATGTAGCACATTATAGGTTAAGAACAATCAACATGGAGTATTGGTGGAAGCCTTGTATTCCTCGCACGCGTTCGAGTCCCTACACAAGCAAAATGAATGTGGATTTAAGTGGGTTGATGGCGCGCGTGGGGTTGTGGGTTGAAGCCTTGGCATCGACATTATTATTATTATTATTATTATTATTATTATTATTATTATTATTATTATTATTATTATTATTATTATTATTATTATTATTATTATTATTATTATTATTATTATTATTATTATTATTTTAAATCAGCGGCAGTCTTTATTGAGTCCGCCGCTGAGCTGAATTTCTTAGCGTCGAGCAATTTAGCTACGGATCTATTACCGCCGCTGAGGTCAATTAGTGGCGGTAAAATGAGAATAGCGGCGGGATATTTCCACAGCTATTTCTCATTTTCTTTTTGTAGTGTAGTAGTAGGCCTGGCAAAAGCTGACCCGACTCGACAACCCGACCTCAACCTAACCCGAAAAAAGTGGGTTAGGGTTGAGATTTTTAACCCGTTTATTAAATGGGTTAGGTTAAGGTTAAAATTTTCAACCCGAAAACGACCTGTTCAACCTGTTTACTTACATTTGTCCATTTTATTTTTGAAATTCAGTAAATATTTATGAGCCAAATAATTAATAATCACTGAAAAGTATATTTTTTCCTTAATCCAATAGTTTGTTTTGTATATATCTACTTACCATAGAAATTTGAGGGTATATATCCCCTTTAAATCAAGTTTTTACCATTTTTAACTTATAATAAATTAGTTAAATGGGTTAAACGGGTCGACCTGATTAACCTGTTTATTAAATGGGTTGGGTTAGGGTTGGAGTTTTCGACCCATTTTAAAAACAGGTCAATTGGGTTGAACCCGAACCTGACCCGATCACCTGATCTGTTTGCCAGGCCTATGTAGTAGTCTTTCTATTGAAAAAAAAAAAGATGAAATGAGCCAATAAAACGATGACACATGGCAAATCATCAAGATAGTAACACATATGGCAACGATAAATTGTTATACATGTTTGATATGCAAATCTCATCTTTATAATAAAAAATGCCAACTGCATGCTTCAAAATAAATTAGTTCAAACATAAAACATGAAAATCTTATACACCAGAGGGAAAATTAGTTACTAATATTATTTGGGCCAAGTTGTAAGAAAATTGTTGTCAGTACGGTCTTTAACATATACTCCTTATATACTCATGTTTGAACCATGTGAATGAAAAACTAATTACTTTTGGTGCGTGAAATTTCCATTTGTAAGTAATAAGGAGTTTGAGTGTGTAACCCAACGTGAACATAATTAGTAGGAAAATGGATATAATAGTTGTTTCACCGAAAAAAAAGAAAAAAAAAAAAAAAAGAAGAAGACTTCCAAAGAAAGAATCACTTTGAAATTTTGACATTTTTTTATTCGAAACAACTTGAATAAAATTACATATTCCCTAAGTCAAAAAACCAGTAGACATGTAAATAGCTTAAATAACACCATAAAAATGACTACTGTTTCGAAATGGACGAGGAAATTAATTTAACTCATACTAATAACAAGCTAAGTACTCCTACAAGAATATCTTTGTTTTAGTGATAACAAATCCTGTTGAGTTGGTTATCATCGACGACATAGAGATGAATAACTCTTTCACCATAGTAAGAAGGTGGAGGAGGATGATATGGATATGGATATACCCCGACTTGATCTGGCTCCGATGATTCTTCTGCCTCTTGTTGCGGTTCTGATGGTGGTGTATCATCACTGCCGTTATTGCATCTTATTAGAGAAAAAATCATAACGTAGGCTAGAAAACCAAGTATGATATACAGCAATAATGCATTAGACATTTTGTTGCTAATATGCTCACAAACACCACTACTTCGTGGTCACACTTCACTATCAAAACAATATAATGTACATATATATATATGGGCTATGGGTCTCTCTAAGATTGATAAAATCGAGCCAATTTCGCCTATAATTCTTGTTATTGCTTCCTTTATTGTGCTTATTACCTGCCATTATTAATTTCAGGTTTCCATTTCTAGTTTATTTAATTGTCTTCCGATTACTATCCACTGGAACAAAAGTAATGGTCAATGGAGGAAATAATCACGAGCGTGATTGGAGTTCTTTTTTTTACCACTTACCAATAATATGAAGATACAGTAGATAGGCTTGCCATTATTTATTATGACTTTCTTTTGTATGTGATTTTTTTATGAAGAAGATACAGCCAATTGAAAATTTCTCTTTATAGATTAGAGAAGAAATTTTCTTGCATGTGGTAATTAGACTTGTACAAATAATTAAGGCAAGGGAATTTTCCAAATGGCTAATTAGTGGTAAAACACACAAATGGTAAGAAAATACTCTAAAGTGGTTACAAATAGTGGGAGTAACGGAACAAATCATGGCTAATTGGACACTAATTGTGGCTGAAGCAAAAGCAATTTTCAAAGCTTTTCAGATTGCTAATTTACAGGGCCTAAGGAAGATTGTGATTGAAAGTGATTGCAAGGTTCTTATTGCTGCTCTTGATAAAGAGGGGAATGCCCTCTGTAGATGTTAGTTTGTTAGTAGATCATATTTTGGATTTAGTTATGGAGTTTCGTTCTATTTGTTAGGGAGAGTAATCGTGTCGCCGATGAGCTTACTTGTTGTAACCCTTGAGAAGTTGGTCATCGGTCTTGGGAAGGTGTGTTCCCAAATCAGTCCCGCTTTTCTATTTCCTTCTATGTCTCCCTCCCTGTCCCAAACCCTCTCATTGGGCCACATCAGCAAATAAACTTGCACTACAATTTTTAATGAAAACCGGCTTGATAGCAGAGCAAAACAGAAGGAAAGTTGTTTACTGCCCCAAATTTCCATACTTCTCCTTTTTTCTTTTTTTCTTTTTTGCCCAACTTTCTTTTAATTAGTCTTTTTTTATTTCCCACTTCCTTGTTTTATTTCCCCTTTCTTTATCAAGTTTAGTTTTTCACATTGCACCCATGTCGTACAGCAAGAAATAGCAGTCCACTTTTTTCAACAGCCTGTTTGGGAGTTTTGGGTGGGAAGGGAATGGAAGGGAATGAGGGGGAAGGGAAGGGAAGGGAAGGGAGGAGAATGAAGGTGAAATAATTCACCTTGTTTGGGAGTTTAAGTAAGGAAAAGGGAGGGGAATGGAGGGAACCGACTACTGTCACTTAAAAATTCCCCTTCCCCTCCATTCCCCCCATTTTAGGGGGGACAAAAATTGAGTTAATGGAGGGGAATGGAAGGGAACTGTTCCCCTTCATTCCCCTCCCTTCCCCTCTTTAAAAAAACTGACAAACAAGGAGAACTTTTTATATTCCCCTCATTCCCCTCCCTTCCCCGCCATTCTCCAACTCCCAAACAAGCTCTTAATTAGTTTTGTTCATTACCCACTTCCTTTTACTTTTAACAAATTTATTTTTCTTTTTTTTCATTTAATTAAAATATCTGGTAGTAGAATAAATGTAAGATTAGACAATAAACGTGTTACATATCATATGCACAAAAACTTATATAAGACGGTCTTTTCGTAACTTTTAATCAGACGGGATCACAATGAAGTAAGGGTCATGCTCATCATAAGTGATCCCTACATTGCTAAAAAGTGACCCTATTTTTCTGTAAGTTAGTCTCACACAATACTTGCTCAAATTTATGTATCTGAAAAATAATCTAATGGTAATGAGATTCGCCCAATTTCTTAACGTCTTTATTCTAATATGGGCTAGATTATAGGTGAACACCTTGATTTCTGTCTATATTTGTGTCCTTCTGATTTACCTTAATCTTTGTAAAGTAGAATAAATCCACTTGAATCGATAGATGTAAAAAAAAAAAAAAAAAAAAAGTTCTATAATATCCTGGTAACACAATTTAGTGTATTATAATCTCAAGTCCATTACAATCTCAAATTTGGTGGACAAAATACTAACAAAATAAAACTAAAAAACCTATAACTGCAAAAGGATGTCTCCTCAAGTTTTTGTCTATCTTTGCGCACTTCCTATGTACCTTGATCATTGTGAAATGAGGGCAAATAGATGTTTTTCATTTGTCCAGGTAGTACTTGGATCTAAAGGAAACAAAAACGAATGAAGAAGTTAATAAACACTATATTAAAGACGTATCTTATATTTCTTTACCAAAAAAAAAAAAAAAAAGACATATCTTATAGTATATATATATATATATATATATATATATATATATATATATATATATATATATATATATATATATATATATATATATATATATATATATATATATATATATATATATATATAACCCCTTCTTATAGCCGCCCTTTGCATCGGAAAAAATAAAATAAAGCATACATTACCTCTTGTAATCTATGACGGCAAACTTTGCCCTTGAAAGTACTCAATAGTCAATGAATTCTGGTGGTTCTGAACCTGATTGCTTACCTTTAGTATAAAATAAAGAATGATTAGGAAATAAATGCACTACATACATATTATCAACGATTTTATTTTTGAATACGCCAAATATTGACATGATAAAGTTATAACTAAAAGAGACCTGCGAATATCCGGATAACTGCAGTAATGGGGTTTGTTGGGTAACGATTGGTGAATGTCCCGACAATAATATAGGAGTTTGCTGGGTAAAGATTTGCGAATGATCCAACCACGGTACAAATGGATTTTGTTGGGTATAAGTATTCATATTGTTAACCTGCATGAACTCAACGATATTTTGTTTTTATCTATTAATTGTACTCATAGATGGTAGTAAGTATGTCAAGCAAACTAAAATACCACATGAAGCATGTCTATGGGGACAAAAATAATTCTACCAGAGCATATTGTTAGACGTCACCTGAGTAAAACTTTGTACATATGATGGATCAAATTCTGTGTATGTCTCTAAGTTTGCTGCATATAATGATGGGCACTATTGAAAGAATAAAAATGTCAATGTTAGTTATATATCAAAAAAAAAAATGTCGCTATCACAAAAACAAAAAAAGGTACCTGGGAGCTTTGTGTCGGGATTGTGCTTTGCTGATGAATATGTATGTGACTGTGCTCATTCTTAGAAGGTGATGTCTTTTTCTTATTTCTTCTATTTCTTCTCGATGTATCAAGAGCATTTTTCATTCTTTTACTTGATTGGGAACCGGATTTTGTCTTCAATTTTATACCTTTTACTGTCTTCTTTGTGCCACCGGGACTCACGACCACATTGTGACTCAAGTCACTTTTAGTCGTTACATCACAATTTTCAGTTTCAGATGCAGAAGATATATGCATTAACTCAATTTCGTTCAATAATTTGAATAGGCCTTCTCTCACAACTTTATGTGTTACCTTTGTTTCAGCCGCTGTTGTAACCAACCGAGTAGATAGATGACACAAGTCTGTATACCGTCTTCCCATCATTTCCTTAGGATCTGTATCATCACCACCTTCACAACTTTTTCTAATACCTCCTCTTTTGGCATTTTTTTTTCCATCTTTTCAAAATGTACTTATCAGGAACCTTTGTAACACCTCTAGTGGAAAAAAACTTTTAAAACATGGCTACACAAAATACCCGCAAACTCAAACTTCCTACAAGTACAAGATACTAGGTTCTCTGAGGCATCATATGAGACACTGTGAGAATGACGCCTTTTATGCAGGGTAACTGTATATTTTACCAATGTTCCAATTTCACCACAAAACTCAATATTGCAATCATAAGATCTACACAGTTCATCTTGAAAGAGTTTAAATACCTGTGGTGTATATATGCAAGCTACATGCTTCAAAATTTCCACTGGGAATGACAATGCCACTTTACTTTGATTTGTGTTAGAATCCGCAACCATCTCATTATATCTACGATCTTATAGTAGACGTTGAAAGTGTTGAAAAAATCTACGCAGATCATGCTTATAACTCACATAGTGCTTGATGACTTTGTTCATGCTTTCACTTCGTTGGGTGGTGGTCATATCTGCACAAAACGTATCTCGGCCATAAACCAATGCCCACTTATCTTTGATATTGAACATCCTCTTCAACCAGTCATTACTTTGAAGATCATACTTCTCTAGCATTTTATTCCACGCATCTAAAAATTCCTCTTCATCTTCATAATCGTAAACACATTTGCTAAAATCTGTCGAAAATGTTTTGAATTTTTTAAATACATGACTCAAATGAATGGCTTCATTTTGAAAGATATGCCAAATACAAAGCCGATGGTAAGTATTTTTCCATTGGGAAGCAAGTGCTTTATCCATTGCAGCATCTTGATCTGTAAGTATAGTTTCTGGTACTTTTGAGTTTTCCACCCATGGCCCTTGCAAATGTATCAAACAACCACATACATGTAGCAGCAGTCTCATCATACAATAAAGCAGCACCAAAAATAGTGGTTTGCTTATGATGGTTGACACCAACAAATAAAGCAATCGGTCGACTATCCTTATGCTTTCGATATGTAGTATCAAAACTAACTACATCACCAAAATCTTCATAATCGGCCATCATTTTAGCATCAACCCAAAATATATTAGTTATCAAATCATCTTCATCCACTTGAATGGCATAGAAGAAGTTTGGGTCTTCTAATTGCATTTTCTGTAAATACTCCAATACACCACCTGTGTTACCAAACTTTATCTCTAAAGAACGCTTGGTTTGTAGATAATTCTTATAATCAACATAAGTAAATCCAAGATTTTCACGATCACCTGCTTGTTTTGCCATTAACTCAATACCTTTTCTTGGATCGATCCCTGAACTATCAGTCATATCTACTTGTGATGCTTGGGCCTTGCATATCTTTCGATGTGATCTAAATAAATGAGATTTTCTTGGACTTGCTAGATCGTGGTTATGCTCGGCTACGAACTCAAAAATTCGATATTTGCCTGTTTGACGACAACTAATCTTCAACTTCGCTGGACAACCACATCTAGTCTCTGGACGATGTGATTTATAGACATTGTCTCGTTTATCCGGTACTCTTTTACCCTCATATGAGCAAACAAATACTCTATCTAATATTATATCATTGTAGCTGTGAGACTTGCTTCTTCGTATAGAAAACCCAATTTTCAACGCATATGCATTGTAAAAGTCATACACAGCACTTTCTGTTTCAAACTCCAAACCAACTCTTGGGATATCTTCCAGAGATATATTAGCATGAATGATATCTTTCTCTTTATTTGGAGAGTTACATTCACTCAATTCTCCATCCGAGTCAAAATCTAATCGACGACAAGTTTGTGTCTGTTGTTCTAAATCATTAGCTTTCATAACCTTTAATAACATAGTTAAATTCAATTACTTTGTTTTCAAATAAAACATGCTGAAATATAGTAATCACTGGAAAGATAACTTATAATAAAACATGCTGAAATATAGTAATCAGTTGTAAACAGAAACATGATAACATGTAAAATTCAAATATTATACAAAGTTGTTCATACAAACGAAAAAAAAATTATGATAGAAACAAATCACAAAACAAGTTATAGAATTTAACTATTGTATTGAGTACAAATAAATTTGTATGAAAGACGCATATATTACATGTAGTAGTCTGTATCAGTTCAATAAAAAAGTTGAATGTGACTTACTGGGTGGTGACGAGCAAACTTGTACAATGGCCGAGGGTTTGGAAACACTGAACGAAAGATTAAAAAAAAATGTGATAACAAAGAAGGTGGGTATAATAGAAAAATAAACTTGAATAGAAAAGGAAAAGTAAAAGGAAGTGAGTAATGAACAAAACTAATTAAAAGAAAGTGGACTGCTATTTCTTGCTGTACGACATCGGTGCACTGTGAAAACTAAACTTGATAAAGAAAGGGGAAATAAAACAAGGAAGTGGGTAATAAAAAAAGACTAATTAAAAGAAAGTTGGGCAAAAAAGAAAAAAAGAAAAAAAGGAGAAGTATGGAAATTTGGGGCAGTAAACAACTTCCTTCTATTTTGCTCTGCTATCAAGCCGGTTTTCATTAAAGATTGTAGTGTAAATTTATTTTCTGATGTGGCCCAATGAGAGGGTTTGGGACAGGGAGGGAGACATAGAAGGAGATAGAAAAGCCGGACTGGTAGAGTAGTGTCTCTTTGACGCTATTTCTCTCAAAAAAGAAATAGGGAGAGTTCCTTTTATAGTCGTATTGACTTTTGTGCCTCCTCTAAATAAGAGCAATAATAATGAAATCGACAATTATGAGACCCAAAACATCATGATAGCTAATCAAGAATCAAGACCAAGATAATCAACCATATTAGAGAGAGAAGATTAGTACCACCAACAAACAAAAATCAGCAGACTTGATAACAATATTTCTTTACAAACAAATGAACAACTCTTTTTCCTAATTTTCATCTGCTAAGTGCCTCTAACAATCTGACGAGCAAAAAAAAAAAAAAAAAAAAAAAAAAAGTGCCTCTAATAATCTACATCAGTACATGACCGGGATGACCCTATTGACAAAAGGGAGAAGAACTGATGCCAAAATAGTGAGGCACGGCTACACCAATAAATAACAAACAAGGCAAATTAAATCAATTATCATTTTTCCATCCTAATCTGAGGTTGCCTGAACTACATCAGTCTACATGTGGTCTACTTCGACGAAAATTTCTCCTTCATGTTAGAAATTAGCTTGAACTTCTCCTCTGCCTCAACTTGCTGCCGCAAGTCAGTTGCTGACAATCTGTCTGGGTGAAATTTTAGACAGGCTCGTTTATAAGCGGCTTGCACCTGAAAGAAAAATTGACTTCCGGCATAAATAACGGCTAAAAAAGAGCATCAAGGGAGAACAAGGCAGTGGCACAGTAGATGTCACCAGTATAATGCAACCCCCCCCCCCCCAAACAGGAAAAACAAATGGCAAAAAGGAAGAGCAACTCAAAAATCCCAACACCTGAACATCGCAGAGAGGCTTCACACAAACATCAACGATTACCAATTCAATTTGTAATTTTACATTTTATAGTATATAAGACGAAACATTTTACCTCATTTGGAGACGGAAAGTAACCGCCACCAACTTGGATCCCTAAGCTCCGAAGTAAGGAAGCCATGTCACCACACATCGTCTCCAGTTTGCGTAGCTCTTTCCTTATCTCAACACGAAGTTGATCTTTCAGGTTCAAGTTTTCCTCATCCTGCAATCACATATTTTACAAAAACAGAGATGAACTATTATTATCTATAGCAAATAGTTGCAAAGTTATCCCAACAGATTCAAAGGAACATAAAGCTCATCCAGTAAAGATAATGAAAATGAAAAGCAGCAACAGGATCAGTGGCAGTGAGGCACAACCGCACAAGCAATACAAGGGCAAAACAGTAAGTCTCAAACGCGAAGCACAAACCTTTCTCCTTGTTTCTCGTATTTCATCAACACGCTGCTTTTGTCTTCTTTCGTTAACCATTAAACGCATCTTTTGAGCTCTTTTCCTGCTACGTAATCTCTGTGCTTCCTCAGCCTAAGAAGATTAACCAAACTCATGTCAAGCTAAGTGCAAACTGCACCACATTAATATTTCAAACATTTAGCCTCATCTATTAATTAGTTACAAACTAAAACAAGTAACACCATTACCCTACCTAAATAATAATCCAATAGATGACAGGTATTAGCCTTAGCCCAATTTTTGTACGCTAAGGGCTAATGCATCATATCTATCTTCTAAAATTCGGAACAAAAGCACTAGAAAGCGTGGAGATAAGACACTAAAAATTATATAACTAAAAAGGTTGAATTGAGAAATTTGGAAGATGTGATACATGTGTATGAGACATACAAATTTTGTGGAACCAAATGTCGATGGAAATTAAGTGGGCAAGCATGCTGCACAACAGTAGACAATTTACACATGCAAGATTATGCACCTAAAATATTTGTCAACCCCACATATCTTGTTTCTCCATCACTTACCACCATACCCCTCCTTGACAATGAGGACCAAAGCAACCAACTCTAGAGACATACTCCTCTGTTTCAGAGTGTTTGTCTATGTTGAATATCACAAATATTAAGAAATGTAATAATTACAGGGTGAAGTTGTGAACTAAATCTATTGTTTAAGTTGCCCTAAAGACAACTTACCACATAATACTTTCCACAATAAATGAAGGATAGTAAAGTAATTATCGGGAAGAAAAAAAGGAGAGTATAGTAAAAGACAAAAAAAAAGAGAATAGATGCACTAAATAACTAATCAGGCCACTCAATTTGGAACATCCCAAAAAAGAAACGTGGACACAGTGAAACAAACGGAATATAAAATACATACTCCGTATTCTACAGAATAGACAAAATTTTAGTTCAAAATGTACTTCAGAAAATGTTCACAAAATGAGAAAAAGCTATTTGCCAAAAGCAGCAAATATTAGGTCGGCTGACCAAACGTGGCCTTTTGAAAGAGCTTCTACCTCAAGCACAGAAACGCCAGGGGTCTCGTTTGCGAAACGGCAAGAAACGCCTAAAAAACGTACCAGAAAAAGGAAGCAGCTTCTCCAGGTGATGTGGAACGTTACGAGGTTAGGGAAAAACGTGTCCGAAACAGCGTTGGGGCACGACGCACGTTCCTGACCCTTTTAAGTGAAACCCTATGTACCAAGTCACAACCTTACCTTCAAAACACCAGTCTACGACACAAATAGCAGTGTTGAAATTAAGAATTATGGTTCCATATATAGAAATGGGAAGAATATAAAGTTTAGGTACCAATTGTTGTCGAGTTTAGTGGAAACGAGGAAAAAGGCGGAAGTGGGGAGGAAGGAGTGAGCCAAGGGGATTGTGAGGAAAAAATATCCTTCCCGTACAAAGAAAACCACCATGTCAAAGTAAATTTCTACATCATTAGATATTAGACAATGAGGAAAATATACCTTTACCAAATTGTGTATTCTTCTAAGTTCTAACTATAGTCCATCTCCTAATGATTGACCTCCAATTGCTTCAGGTCCTCTCACCTTTTGAAGTTCTATAGAGAGTTCCAGAGATATTGCATTTACTAAAGAGGGTGATCATTTTGGGGAGATTAATAGATGACAACGTACAACCTTCCACACAAACAATCGCTAACTTTCACGTATGGTCAATATGGAGTCGAAGACACAGATGTCGTGAGATGGAGGGAATAGGAACAAGAATGAGAAGATTGGGTTAAAAATAAAATACTGAAATTCCCTTAAAAGACATTGTAATAGTTAGGAAAATAGTGCGAAGTTCACAGAAAACTACAACAAATGTAACTTCTAATGCCTTTTGCCATATTCATTGGTTTCTCCAGCACCAACCAATATCTCTAAACCAAATGTTTAGAAGTATGAAAAACTGCTCACGTTATGCAGCCCTCCCCAGCAACCCAAGATGGAAATAAGATCACTCAGCTCCGATTCTTGACTGTGATTTTTCGGCTCTCTTGGTCCTATGCTGACACCCATTCGAATAGCCACTTCAGTCCTCAAGTGAAACCCAATCTTGTCTAAGGTTCGTGATTATACACACTTCTCCATCCCTGGCTCCCTGTCCTTGGCACACTCCAGCCCCTTAATATTTATGCTGCTCATACAGAATGCTCTTTTCACCACAATTTCATCATGTCAACAAAAATGTAATGAAGTTATGAAAGACATAGACTTTCAAATCTACAACTTCATCCATGTAGCTTGGAGATGGTACAGCCATATCTAGTCTATTCGGATATTTGGTACTCCCTCCGTTCTTTTTTCTCCTACCCACTTTCCTTTTACATTCGTTCTTTTTTCTCCTACCCACTTCCCCTTTTAGTAATAATTTGAATATTAAAAGACCCATTTATCCTTACTTTTTCTTGTCATCATTACTTTCCAACACACTACTAACTCACACTCTCTCTCATGTTAAAGTAAGGGCAAATAAGGAATTTTTGTTCCAAAAGCAACTCTCATTAAACTCCGTGCAAAAAGAAATGGGTAGGAGAAAAAAGAACGGAGGGAGTATCAAAAAAGTATGTCACTGAGGCATCATGACTTCAAAGACATGATTCATGTCCACAATTAATATGTAAAGTAACAGTAAGGTCTTTCGTGATAATACTTTACTCAATGATGTTCATTAACTTTTCTTTCCTTTTTACTAAGATATAACTAAATACTATGTTCATTATTATTAGAAAAATTTGCCGTAAATAATCCCAAGTTAGAGCGACAAAACAAAAATAATCCCAAGTTTCACTATCTCCCACAATAATCCCAACTTTGCAAGTTGGTCATACAAACGGTCCTGGAGCTAACACCGTAAATCCTCCATTAGTTACTAGTGACATGTCATGCTTGTATGACCAAAAAAAATTACTACTCTTTTCTCCTTCCTCTTCCTTTGCCGCACTCTTCAAAGTCTTCACCCTTTCTACTTCCCTCAAACCTACTTTTTCCATAGCCATGGACCCCAGCTTTGAAGCCTAATCTATTCATAAATCATAATCTAACATTCCCCCACCACAGATGAGCATATACCAAAATCTCCACATTTCTTTGCCCAACAAATTTTTGAACTGTCACACATCAAATCAATCAAATCATAGAGAGACTGAGAGAATACATGTAAGCTTGATATTTCTCCATTAAATCCTCAAACTTATGAACCAGTATTCTTCAGATCATCATAGTTTTTTTATTTAATTATAATTCTTCAGTTCTTAATTTATAGCTTAATTAATACAACACAATATTTCAGTATTTGTTATTCAAATTTTGAACCAAAATCATTTTTAGAGGTGGGTTGCAGTGCAATTGATTGTTTCTCACTAAAATCAATTACCACGGTTCTGGCGGTCCATTGCAAAAGGGCTTGACTTGGAACCTAGCAGAGCATATATTGATGGTGCTATGGTTGCAGCTTACTCGAGGCATCGTTGTTTCATATTGGGCAGAATTGTAGGGAAGAAGGTAAGGGGGATAACAATGGGATGATACTGCTGGAGAACGGTAGATCGAGGAGATCAGATTGGGATGGGTTTTTTTTGTTTCGTATCCAGCCAGTAGATCGTAGGGGAAGACATTAGAGGAGAGAGGGAGAAGAAAGACAAATAGAAGGAAGGCAGGGGAAAGAGAAAGAGTCTGCAACCAATCTTATTCAACCACATCATTAGCTGTTAACGGAAAGATAACACTGTTAACAAGGGACCATTTATGTGACAATACTGCAAAGTTGGGATTACTGTGGGAGATAGTGAAATTTGGGATTATTTTTTGTTCCATCGCCCAAACTTGGGATTATTTACAGCCAATTTTCCTTATTTATTCAATTAATCTTGCTTATAAGTATGCATAACTCCAGTCATAGTGCAGAGCATTTGAAAAGTTCCATTAAAGAAACAAGTTGAAAGGCAATAAGAATCCAGCAAAGAGCAAAAAATCTAAGAGGTTTCAATATGGGTTAAACCTGACGCTGCAGCTGCTCCTGCCTTGATGCCCACTCTTCTTCCATGGCACGCTTATATTCATCTGTTTCCTTCATCTTTTCCCTATCAGTAATAATATTATTCTGACCAAGAGACTTTGTTTCACTGTCATGGCCACAGTTATTATCAAACAGCACCGTAGGCCTCCCAGCATCTTGTTCACTATTAGTGAAACCAGGCTGATCACTTTCAAAGTTTTGTTCACTATTAGTGAAACCAGGATGATCACTTTCAAAGTTTTGAACAGGTGCCTCCTTGGTAACAGCAAAGGAATAATCTCCACTCAATACATTACCCATCTCCTTAGCATCACAATACTGCTGAGGATACATGGTTTGCTCAGCTAGTGGCTCTGGAGAATCACCAGAAAGACCATCAGTTTCATGATTAACAGACGTCCTGAAACAGCACTTCTCGGTAGGAAGCTCCTTATGTTCAGCTGCCCTTTGTTCAGCACTGTGGTGAACAGGCTGATCTGATGCAGAAGCGCAACCCTTATTCTTGAAACCGGAGGAACCACTACTGCTTTTGTGTCTTGCTGTAAATTTCCCATTGACGTCTTCACCAACGGAATCATGCTGAAAAAACTTGCTTTCCTCAGCTAGCCTCTGAGCATGGCTTTCCGGATCAACAGCACTTGACTTGCTCTGCTGACTAGCTGACTCTGCAAAATTGCTTTCTTCAGCTACATTCCGACAGTGACTTTCCGGGTCAACAGCATTTGAACTGCTCTGCTGACGACTAGCTGACTCTGAATGTTCTGCTGCAGATTCATCATCACTATAAAGAACAGGCTCATTTGTTGCAGAAGTGCCAGGCCTGCCAGCTATATTCTCTGCATTAGAATGACCAAAATTAGTATCATGGCCTCTTCTAGAAGAAGCCTTTTCCCACTGCTCACGAAGTTTCCCACAGGAACCTTCCATTAGTTCAGAGTCAGTATCAGAACTTAAGCCATATCGATTTCTGGACATAGTTTTTCCAGAGTAAGTTCGCTTGGACTTGAAAAGATTCACAGGTGTGTTTCCTTCACTAACAAACCCAGCCTCATCTACATCAGCCCTTGAGGAACGAGGTGCTGATGTTGGTGGAAATCTAATGCTCGTGGTGGCCTCATTATCCATATTAGCAACGTTTGAGGAAGGTGCTGCTGATGTTGGCGAGTATCTATTGCTTGTGGTGGCATCTGTATTCATGTCACATACTCCGCCTCTGCTTTCACCACAGTCATCATCGTCAATTTTAATAACATGATGATCCACGTTCTTTCTAAATTTTTCCTGGAAGGACTCCGGAACATCCAGGATGATAACATCACCAAAGTCTTCACAGTCGAGATCAATGAGAACAATGTTGTCCCTTTTTCTACCTTTCGTGCATTTTCTTAGAGTTCTGTCACCAAAGCGCCTTTTAGGCAAAAGACCCCCGAATGCTTCAGAGGCCTTCATCTGTTATTCCTGAGATATACAAAAGAGAAAATGAAAGGAAATTCAACAGAATATCAACCACACGGATATGGAAACAGCAGCAGAAGCAGATTTCAAATGCAAATTCCTTGTCTGATATACATTACCAATTTACCATAAGTTCATTACCATGGAGGTTGAAGTTGATGAATCAAGGTATGGTGGTATTTACAGAAATCAGGCAATCATATGCCACGAAAATAGAAGCCTAACACTATCCAACAAACACGGAATGGAAACAAGTTCTAGCGGACTGCAAGAAGCGTTTGCACGCAGTAGAATTACCATAAAGGCACTTCCAATGAAACGCTCTAGCATTTGCACAACCTTTGCACAATCACAAACATAATTGATAATTCCATAAAGGCATGGCGTGAAAAGTTAAGTAAATAGCTAGAAACCCTGTAACAAGTAAGATGATAAGCTCAACCATAAGCTATCTTTCCACATAAGAAAAAACTATGGAAAAAATGCCAAAATTTCAATCACACAGAATCACTAGCACAGTCTAAAATTATTCGACAAACTCGTCCAACATCCCCTCAACTGTATCATTGAATTTCTGAAGGGGTATTAAGAAAAGTAGAAAACTACATACAGCATTGAAACAACCTACATCTATAAAAATTGCCTATTTATCAATCAGCACACTCTAAAATTCCACAAAATCACTACCAATATATAATTATACTATCTAGAGTATCTACAAACCTAAAAACAAGACCTTTATCAAGTGTCAACTTTATCCAACACGAAATTCAAAACAGGATCATAGATAAACAACCCTGGAACACGTTTCTTCCGATTTTGGGTATCAAGGGTTTGTAATCGAAAAAAAAACCCTAATTCACAAAATTGAAGCAAATATCAATTTACCATAATAATAAAACGCGCAACAAAAGGGGTTTTGACCCAGAACGAGAAACGATTTAAAAGGTGAGCTCGAAATTCATAGACAATCGGTCGTAAAACCAAAACTCCGATGATCACTAGAGAGAAAAAACGGAAAAAGGGCAAAATAAAGAAATGGTAGATTTTTTTCGTCAACGATAATAAGTGAGATAATTACATTGTTGGAGCGTAGTACAGTAATTGACACAGAGGAGAGAGAGAGGGGACGTACCAGAAGGAGAAGGCTGAGATTGATTTCTCCGGCGAGAGAGAGAGAGACGTTGGGCGTGTACTGTGTTCTTCGTTATTATTCAAGAGTCAAGACTACACCAACCAACAGTAACCCTTTTCTGTTGTTTTCTAATCCTTTAATTAAATTAAAATTTCTCTACTTGGGAAACTGCTTTTTTCTTTGTTATTTGACTTTTCTCACCCCTACTGGGCTTTGAGTTGTTGACAATTAACGAGGTAGAGTTAGAGGTGGCAAAGTAGGGATGGCAATGGGTCGGGTTAGGAGCGGATCCAGCTGGATTCAGGCCCATTGTTATTTTTGGGCTGAGATTTAGACTCAGTCCAGACTTTACAGGGTCTATAAAACTTAGATCTAGATTCGCTGGGTCTAGTGGATCCGTGGGTCCTAAATGGGTCTCATTAATCATAATATCTATATATTAGAGGCATTTTCTGACAGCATTGGAGGCGTCCACCTCAGCGAGTCATTGTAATAAAATTTTAAAATAAATATAAAATAGAAATATATGTTTTGGTATAGAATATATACTAAAGTTGTAATTTTCTAAATCGTTAAAGAGTTACTATTAATTAGAGGTTTTAGAATATAGACTAAAGTTGTACTTTCTTAAATCATTAAAGAGTAGACTATTAGATTTTAAAAAGCATATAACTTTAGTTTCACCGCTTAAGAAATTAAATTGCTTACACCATTGGAACGAGTACGAAATATCCTTCAAAATGAGACTCATTTGTAGTATGTTCTATTGATTTACAATATTAGATGCGTCCACCTAAAAAGGTAATCAGTAATTAACTTGACAAGTTGACACAACTAAAGAGTTGCGTGTAAAAATAAGAGAAATGATATGTATATTAGTTATAAAAATTTAAAAAACAATCTCAAGTTAAAATATAATAAAAAGAGTATGTGTAGAATAAAAAAATAAACAATGAAATCTAAAATGATTCTAGGTTCAATCTTTAATAGAAAACTTTACCATTATCATGTATAATTTGATCCCCTTATATAACTGTACGTAATATACTGATCCCCCATGTTATTTTAGGGTTCCAATTTATGTTACCTTCAACTTTATTTAATAGGAAACTTTACCATGATCATTTATAATTTTATCCCCTTATATAACTGTACGTAATACACTGATCCCCCATGTTATTTTAGGGTTCCAATTTATGTCACCTTCAACTTTATAATTATTAATATACTCTTTCCGGACCACAAATAAAATTACATTGGACCTTTTGCGTTCTTAAAGGCAGTACTTTGCCCGCATATAACTTTGAAAAAATAAGCAAGCATTGAAATATGTTTTGCTATTCTAAGGTTTACGTCTAAAACTTCTTTATTTTTTAAAAAGTAGTTACGTATATATTAGACATTTAAACTGATTTTATCATAAAAGAAGGATCATATATTTGGAATGTTAGTAGTACACTTACATCAACATAAGAGTATTAGCGTACCAACATCAAGCATAAAAAAACTTTGAAACTACTGCCTCTTTGATCATGTAATGTATTGGATGAGTTAATTAATAGTTAATTGAAATTGATGATAAGAGTTTAAATTAGATAAGATGCCATATGAAGTCATTGTAATCTTATTATATGACATTCATGATATTAAATGGATTATATAAATATTTATCCATATATTGCTAATAGTTTTTCATAAGTGACAATTACACTTTGATTTTTCGATAAAATTAATAATCACGATATATTAGTTTTATTATATAATCACAGTCCGTGCAACGCACGGGCATACTTACGCGCATCCATCTAGTAAATTAATAAATAAAGAGATTTGTTCCTAAATTCTATAATAGGCATAAGATTTTAAGTTTTTATTAGAAAATATCACTTGACAATGTATTTATACTCATTGAAAAATGAAAGAAACTCAAAATTTTCACCTTTGTACTCTTTTTTATACACTGTCTTTACTTTTTACTTTTTTTATTTTAAATGTTAATGGGTTCATGGGTCGGGTCTGGGTTTGTGATGCTAGACCCAGATCCATATCCATTTACGATACATGGACCTAGATTCAGATCAAGATCCAATGTGTCTATAAAAAGGGGATCCAGATCCTTATAAATGGATCTGGATCCGTGGGTCTGGGCCGGGTCTCAGACCCATTGCCAATGTAGAGTGCAAAGAGAAGAAGCAAGATATCACTTGAAAAAGAAGAAGAAGAAAAAAAGGGCATTGCACCAAAAATAGAAAGGAGCATAGTTATTCCCCACCAAAAAAAAAAGAGTAATTTTTCCGCACCAAAAAAAAAACCCCGATAAAATAATATACGGTATTTGGCGCATTAGCTACACGTACATATAGATCAAAGCTTTTTGGTGAGGCCTCAACTGTTTAGGACGTATGACTTCACTAGTCAGAAACTTTTACCCTATACTATTGGACTTTTCTCAAAAATAATAAAAAAAAAAGAAGAATTTATCCACTGAAAAGTAATAGATTAATCACAATAAATTGTTTTATTATTATTATTATTATTATTATTATTATTATTATTATTATTATTATTATTATTATTAACAACTCGTTGGGATACTCCTACACACAATTTTAATCGATTCAATTTAGTAAACTTTGGTCAAGTTAAATACATTTGATTCAGCTCAATATACTTCAGTAAAAAGAAGCTAAGCCGTATAGAACTATAAGAGGTTTGTATTTAATAGTTATTTTAGCAAAATGAAATCTCAGAGCTATGAAAGAATGTAATACATCCAAGTTTGAGTGGGTATGTGTTGTTGAAGATCTTATTAGTTCTCATTTTCAAATCTCTCAAATTAGGGAATAAAAACACAACAACAGGCAAGATAAACACACCATGATACTGAGAACTTAAAATGCCGATGTTATTGCCAGGCCAAAAAAGACTACTGTCAAGTCATTAATTATTTGGATTGACAATTTAGCCCTTTATTATAAAAAAAAAACAATCTAAATTATTCCCTCTCCATAATATTGTTATATGTATACTTGCTTCATTTACATATTGACTATATAGAAGTAAATCATAATGACAACCATAAAAACCTTGCCAAAAAAAAAGAAAAGAATTTTTATTTATACAAACTATCCAAGTTAATTAATAGGAAAGTTGTCATAGACTCATAAACTCAGTTCATATACTCTAATCAGTCTGTGATTGATCTTGGCATATAATCGATTTGCGCACGTAACCATACTCTAATACAATAAAAGTGATCACTTACATTCAAATTAGAAGGGATTGAACTATATAGTTAGAGCTTCCATCAGTGAAAATGAAAAAGAAAAAGAACTATAGAGTTATCCATGTAATTGAGCCGTAAAATAGTGAACCAATTTATGAAGGCTTCCAACCCCATCACTCTCATACAATAATAGGAGTAGTCAATGTTGAAAGAGCACTCACATACAGACTACAATTATCTGTTTAATAGCCTAAAATCATATCACTTTGGCTTTTAATTGGTTAGGTCTTATTTAACATGGGCTAAGTTATTGCCAATGGGGTTGAACTTTCTATGCGTAGGTATTCCTCCAAGAGGAAAAAAGAGCAGACAAATGAGATTAGAGCAATTAATTAAGGAAAATAATAAGTTGATTCTTATCAATGCCAAATTGCTAAGTTTGTGGAATTGTAGAATTCCTAATTATAATGTTTTTCCATAAATTTGTTGTAAATAAGGCAATGAAACATAATTGAGAGAAAATAGGTATTTTGCCTCATATATATGAAGGGCTAAGTTGTCAACACAAATTATTAATAACCTGTCATTAGTGTTTTGCGGCCTGACAATAACAGCTAGTATAGTTGTGTATTATGGTTGATTGGTATCTGAGGCAAATAGCTAGCGTTATCCTTCTACCCTTAGAAAAGAGAGAATGACAAAGAAATACTATTCAATTGAACAGTGGACAATGAATAGTCCATTTCCCTTCCTTGTTTTATTTTTCCTTTTTTGTTTCTCCGTTTTTTTCTTTTTTGTTCTCTTTTTCGTTTTCATTTTCGTTTACCTTCTCTTCGGCCTTTCCCCACTACCTTACCGAGTAGATTTGTAGAAACCACAATCCTCCATCTCCCATCTCCCATCTCCCATCTACGATCAGTATAGACCCATACCGATAACCATAACCAAACATTATCTTCTTTTAGTTTCCTTGAGCTCTCTCTCACTCCATAACAATGGTTCTTTCCCTCACAACATACACCACCCCACCACCAGATGGCAGCCACCAACCTCAGCAGATTTATGCTCAGTTTCATTAATCAAAATTTCGGATTAATTAGCTTGAGTTTTGTTTGTGAATCGTAAATTGAGTTCGAATCATGTGTTTTTCTTCGAGGTTAGAGTTTCACTTCATTTTTGCATGTTCTAGGTTAGGGTTTCTCTCACACCACTTCTTAATTGCTCAATTTCGCAGAAGAATTGCCGCCACTATCAGCAGAAATCGCTGCCAGAAACCGCAGGTTAGGGTTTTCATTTCAGTTTTTCTTTTTTCATTTGATTTCTCCTACATGTTGATTTAAATTGTTTTTATTTGTGTTATAAAAAGCAATGAGTTCTCGCTCATCCTCTCTCCCTCTAATTTTGCTTTCCCTCTTTTAGTGAACATCATTAGACTTAGTGGCTTAGAGCCCATTCATGTAAGTTTAGTTTGATTCTGCTGAATAATTTTGGAATGGTTTTTTTGGGTTATAAAATTGATTTAGGTAGAGACAGAAAACAATTGCAGTGCAAGTAACGGTGTTGAATCAGTTTAGGTGAGGAAACTGAGGTTTTGCAATATAATTTGTGAATTTATCACGTTTTACTTAATTCTGAAAATTCTGACTTCATTTCTGTCTGTTTGGGTAGGATGGGGGGAAGGCATTTGGGTACTTGCAAGCTTTGAAACCTACATACTACAATGCCTTTCAACTTTCCTTTGGTTCATTTGCTTTACTAGAAGGCTCTATGGTGCTCATTTAATTACTTAGAAATATTGAATGATCTGCTATTGATTTGCAGAAAGCTTGAAACTTACAGCCTAGGCCCTTTTAACTCCAAGCCAGTTACTCACTAGCTGAATTGTGCATTAACTTTTGCCATATTTACGACTTAATTTTGTTTGTGCTGTTGCTCTTGCGCTCGTAAGATTGAAGTACTTTTTTTTTATGGATGATTATGTTTTTGTTTGTCTTGGATCTCTACTATATCATCAACTTCGTTCATTACCTGGTTTAGTCCTGTTGGTACTCTTGTGATCCTTCTGTTATGGTCACATCTGAGCAACTTCTCTCTCCTGAGAAATTGAGCTCTCCACTAGGTAGTGTTATGGTACATATATAATTACAGAGTTGGTGACAGGCCGGTTTAATAGAAGAAAAAAAAATTCTGGACGATGGGATTTAATAGAGGTAATTGGTCTTCTATAAGAACTCAAAAGTATAAGCATTCTTATGGTGTAATATTTTAATGAGGATGTGGCTTTCAGAATTCAGATTCTTGATACACAAACACAACTGATCACTTGTCTTTTCTAGCAGCCTGTGAGCAGTGACAACACTAGAGCAGCGGAGCAGTAGATTTACACTAGAAAAGGTGACTTACAAGCGAGCTACCTCCTTGTTGTCCTACTCAGATTCTCTCTATGTAGAGGTGTGCTTCTGCCCAGTTAGCTAATCTCTTGTTATCACTTGGAAGTTAGATGGATACTAGATATTGATCATGAGCTCTTTATTATTACCTGGAAGTTAGATGGATACTAGATATTGATCATGAGCTCTTTATTATTACTTGGAAGTTAGATGGATAAGTACCACCAGGGGAATTTGCTCCTAGAATGTATTAGTTTCAGGGGAAGGGGATATCATGGTTGTCTAGGAAGTGTAGGAACTTTATTAATTTCAAAAGTACTGCATGTTCCCTGAAGTAGTATATCGTAAGTCAAAACTTACTGCTTATTTTCCATGAACAATTATGAAAGCCTTTTTTACATCTAAAGGTGAACTTTGCTTGTAAAATCCTGAGGCCTCGGAGGATTTAGAGCCTATGAGGTCCAAGGATATAAATTTCTACACATGAAGTAAGGCTTATGGGCCAAAAGAGATAGATGGTGGTTTAAATATAATTTAGACTTATGGATAGTTATCATAGGATGTCAGATAGGTTTCAATGAATTTACTTTGTCTAGTATCTCACCAAGCACAATAATTACTCTGTATAGTACTATAAACTGGAACCTAGAGTCAAAGTTCAAGTAACTTAGTTTTTATCATTTTTGCAGGGATTCTATTGATATATATTTTCACCAAATGAGCACAATGACTGTCAGCAGATATGTAGACTTTGAAGGAAATGTGATCATGAAGCTTAATTTTTTTTTTTTTTGGGGTGTTCAAATAATCCCATACCTAGGCTTATGGGCCAAAAGAGATAGATGGTGGTTTAAATATAATTTGGACTTATGGATAGTTATCATAGGATGTCAGGTAGGTTTCAATGGATTTACTTTGTTTAGTATCTCACCAAGCACAGTAATTACTCTGTATAGTACTATAAAGTGGAACCTAGAGTCAAAGTTCAAGTAACTTAGTTTTTATCATTTTTGTAGGGATTCTGTTGATATATATTTTCACCAAATGAGCATAATGACTGTCAGCAGATATGTAGACTTTGAAGGAAATGTGATCATGAAACTGATTTTTTTTTTTTTTTTTTGGGTGTTCAAATAATCCCATACCTAATGTACCTGAGATTTAGATATTGACACATTTATTAGAAGTCCCAATATCTTTGTAACAATACTTTGTTCGAGCATTTTAAATAAAATCTGACCTTTTTGTGCATTGAAAAGTCTTGGCCTATTCTTGTATCGGCAGGGAGATTTGTAACTACCCATATGGGATCAATATTATAATGGTTATAGTGTTAGTTTTACCAATAGATGATACAGTTGAATAACTTTCACCAACAGGAAATGTATTGCAAACTTTGTTAGGGAGTATCTGTCGGTATAAGTATTACCGACATACAATATTTTGTCGGTATAAGTATTACCAACATACACCACCCCACCACCAGATGGCAGCCAGCCAGCCAGCCACCAACCTCAGCAGATTTATGCTCAGTTTCATTATGTCAGCCACCTCGACAACCTCTTCTCCGATCACTATGGCGCTACCGTCAGGTAAAACCTCTTCCTCTACTTTAATTTGTTGTTCTTTTTTTTTAATTCGGCCTTTTGTTTCCTCATAGGTAGAGGATACTGATTGAATCGGTGCTCTTCTATCAATTGGTGCAATTTTGTTAAATTGGGGTTGTCTTTCAAAGCATGTTTGTGACTTAGGGTTGACCAACTGTTTCTTTGCGATATTCTGTTGCTTGCTTCATTATATTAGAAAGTTCATATCCGTTTGGCAACATTTTGGGTTATTTTGTTCGTGTAGTATCATTCTTACTCCTATTTTTTCAGGGGCGATTATCGACTTAAAAAGATCCTATATGGGCAGTAGTGGCGTACTGCTTATCAGGTAACAATTTCTCCCAACACCCCTCCCCCCAAAAAAAGGATAATTTATATAAAAAGAGATGTTTTAAGTTACTCATATATGAATGGGTGTTTCTTTTTGGGGGTAATCAATGCAAGTAATGATTTTTTTGGTTGTAATCAATGCAAGTAATGACTTGGTTATGCCTACAGTTTGATTATTGTATACATAATTCACTGTTTGTTCTCTGGTAGTGGTTTCTTTTTCTTTCTTTTTTATTGGTAAGTTTGGTTAGTAGAACAAGGTATGTCCCTCTTTTTCGTGTTTTTCAATTTGGTTTACTTGCTTATTCTTCTTTCCATCGTGTGTATGTCGTAAATTCCCTTACTTGACTTGTTCGGTCTTCAAACTTCAATAGGTGATATCAAGGCATCAGCTACGGGAACAGAAACTTCGGGTAGGAGGGAGGTTGAAAGAGGTAGATGGTAAAAATATCCATTGATTTTAGAAGCCCTGTAGTGGTGATTATGAGGTAAGCTCTCGCCTTGACTCTTTTTTTATTCTCTTTCCCTCTCCGCTGCATTTATGCAATTTACCTAACATGCTTTTTTGTATTCCCTCTCCTTTGCATTCAATTTCGATGGTTTATGATTGATCTTTTGTATTCTCTCATATGCTTGTTTCGTGTGTACAATAGTCTATCGAAGTTATTTGTTTTTGGTTAATGGACATTGTCTCACTTCTTGGTGCTTGTGATCTCCATTTGTAATGTGACTGTGTATGTTGAGATGATCCACACTCATTTGAATGAGAGTGTGTTGGTTACATCATGAGGCCATAAAATCTGATGCATTTTTATCTATTTTGCTTGTTTGACTGTGGGTCCTTGGTAATTTTTCAGTGGGGATGTCAAAAACTTCTTTTTAATGGAATTCACATGCTCTTATTTCCAACCTATTGTTTATGTTTTGGGGGTACAACATTCAAAACCAGGGGCTTTTGCTTTGGGGATATTTATTGTGGGAGCAATTGAAGGTCATAATATAGTTGGATTAATCCTCTCATACATTTCCATGTTTTGGACAGCATCTTGAGACTTTGAATTGGGTAGTTTGAGAATGGACGCTGTTGTTTCAAAGTGAAAAGACAATAATATATTGTATAATCTCCACAACTTGGCCCCGTATTTACTGGATTAGGCACTTTCTTCTTCTTTTTTCCCTTTTTTTTTTGGGTGAAGTGTGTTCATTTTAGCCTTTGTGAACAAGTTCAGCTCATAATTTTGAGTTCAAGTCGGGGAAAGACTTCATTTGGTAGGAGAGGGGCTTCTTAATATTGCTTGCCATCTCCTTTGGTTTTCTGAGCGAGAATGATATTACCAGATGACATAAAGTTACACATAGCATACAGTGAGCAGGCGAAGACATGCTCTCATAGCTTGGCTTGCTGCTCATCAGATGCTCGTCTAGGGATGTTGGCTATCAAAAACCTCATCAAGAGAGAGTGCAACTTGCGGGATGGATGCATTCTTTGTAAGGGCCACATGAATCTTGTTGCCCCCCGTTTTCCAGCTTATCCTGTCTTCTGAGGTATAATCTGCAGTACTTTGTTGGTTGGGTGTCACTTGGAGAGTTTGGAGTGTACACATGAACTGTGTTGATTTGTAAGATGTGTCAGGGGGAGAACTCCACTGCAAAGGGCTCAAAGAGTTGCATTAGTGACTACAAGATGGACTGTGACGTGAAAGGAATAGAAGACATTACTAGAATTGTATTATGGCTTGATAACTTCTATTCTAGGATTATGTCAGTTGTGCAGTAGTTCTCATTTTTGTTGCTCATTGTACAATTAGATTGCAGAATACTACTTTTCTTCTGATGTTATTATGGTTAATTGACTTATTTCTTTACTCCCTTTGTTCTCTTACTATGTGGCAAATTCTCAGAAGTAAGAAGGGTTTTTTTCTTTAATTCAAGTTCAGCGAATTTATGAGGTACTCATTTTTTACTTTTTGATGTTTTGTATTCCATCTAAATTCCTTTTCCTTTTTCCGAAATTGAAGATTGGAAATTCCAAATTAGCTTCTTTTTTTTTGGTAGGGCCGACAGACTTGCAATTCTTCATCCATCATCAGCTCTCCAAGAATATGAGCGAAAGCACCTGATAAGCACTATTGATTTTGTGTTGGAGGCGATCAGTGAGTCGTCGGAGAGTTTGGAAAAGAAGTATAAAGGGCGATTGATGGGTAGGAGAGTTGAGAGATTGAAGCTCCCTGTATTCTCATAATACTATTCTGTAAGTTGTTTCTGTTTTTCCCATTCGCACACTTGCATCTGATTTGGCCAGTTTCATCATCTTATTTATTTAATTTTTTAATTTACGATATATTGCTTTGAATTATCAGTATGCTTCGTATGTTGACAGTTTGTTGAAACTCAATGAGTACTTAATTTTGTAAGTTTCTCTCCACACAATAGTTATGGTCCAATTTTATTTATTTTAAGAAGTTACACTTCAACTTGAGGGTAAGACAATCCAACTACAGATGGTGAGACAAATAATTTATCCACCCAGCAGATGTTATTTCCAGCCTGAAAGGAGACAACTTCTCATGATTCAGGCACTGAATTTTTGTATCTTTGCAAGCAAAAACCGTAGAGTTATTTTCATCATGTTTTGGATAAAGTATATGATCAACAGTAAGTAGTAACTATGTAGTTAGTTGGATTTAAAGTGAAAGACAGGATTAGAAATGTTAGAACTGAAATTATGATTTTAGCTGTTTATTTGTGTAAACTCGGACAAACTGTGTCTAGCTACAATATTAAGTTCTCTTATATGGATACTTTTCAGTTAAAACTACAGAGATTTGTAATATAAGGGAAATAGACTTTCATTGTATCTTGCAGTAGTCTGGTCGTCGAGGACTCTAGGTGTTGGTTGCGGAGTTCTTTTTTTCCCCTTTCTTTTCCTTTTCAAGTTTTGTAGAAGTGAGTTACATGTTTGGATAATGAACTATCCTCGTATTTTTATTTCTTTCATTTTTTTCAAATGTGTTGGTTTGGAAAGTGTGAAGAATGAGAACTACTTGATATAGTGACTGAATAAGTAAATTCGGCTTCATTGTCATGACAAAGTTTGATTTCGTACATTTTCAAAGGGAACCGATATGATTACAATGTGGTTTTCAGGTTGCTCGATTTTGAAATTTCTATGTCATAATCAAAAGAGAGGGATATAGACGATGCGGAAGTGGAAGCACTGAGAGAAAGGTGTGTATTACTGCTGAAATATTTCCACTTTTTTTCTTCGTAGATTCATCATCGTGGGATGAGTAATGATCGTGTCATCGTATTTGGTGCCTTGTTTTTAGGATTTGACTGCTTGTTTATTGTATTTTGTATGGCGTATTTTGATGAAGTCTTTGTGTTTCTGATAATGCATTTGGTGTTTGGATTGTGAAAAAAGAAGAGCTTGTCAAGGAGCACTGGGTCGTTGAAATGAATACTTGATACGACATTTTACTCTTGCTTTTCCCCTGGTACATTTGGCTGAACGGTGTGAAGTGTTGTAACAACTTCATAATGGCTGAGCATCTTACACATTCTAGTTGCAGCCCAGATATGAAAATTATGAGAAAATTTGTTGAAGCTAGAGTTGCAATTCAAGCAAAATGGAGTGGAGCCCAGATAACATCAACTGAAGACCTAAAAGTTTATATTGGTGAGCTCAGAACGTCCAAGCAACTACTTCAGAAATAGTATGAGTTTGAGGGTGCAAATTTTGCATGGTTTTGGCCTGATTGATAGAAGTGGGTGATAAATTATTACCAGGCACATTTTTTGGTGTGAGGTATTATAGTTAACTAACTACTGAGAGGTTATATTGTTGTAGTTAGATGGGATGTAGATGTCTGTCTTGTATACACTTTTCTTAAATTTATTAGTTCTTTTATAAAAAGAATATTGCATAATTGGAAAAAACAATTGTACAGATCGATGTGTGTATGAAGAATTCATGTGTTGTTGGCTATAAACAAACAAATGAAGCCTTGATTTTAATGTAAGCGATTAAAGAAAGCTATACATGTGAGCTGCATAATATTTAGGGCAAATTGGCAAAAACCCTCCAAGAAGTTTGGACTTTTTGGCCAGAACACCCAAACATTTTCAACTTTGGCAAGTACTCCCAAACAAAATGAAAAAGCCTTGTAATTCCCCCCAACCTTGCTTTTCCGACCACTTTAAAAAAAATTGTCCCCTTTTGCCCTCATGTGCTTTGCACGTGTTCATTAATTGGATTCAGCAATTAATGATCACGTGCAAAGCACATGAGAGCAAAAGGGGGCAATTTTTTTTTTAAAATGGTCGGTTGGGGGGAATTACAAGGCTTTTTCAAATTTTTTTGGGTACTGTCTAAAGTTGAAAATGTTTGGGTGTTCTAGCTAAAAAGTCCAAACTTCTTGTGGGTTTTCGCCAATTTGCCCTAATATTTAATAAGAGTCTGAAACCTTTTTTCTTACCCTGGATAGTTTATATCGTAAAGAAAGTCATAATAAATGAAAATAGTTAAGACTTAACCATCCTCTATGATCTTTTAGCTCCAACAAATGTTCCGAATTGTATAATTTAAAATTTTAACTTATTTTCACCCACTTATTGGGACGCGTACAACGCACGCGTTCCACCAACTAATTTAGGAAAGTTTGGATATGCATCCAAGTTTTGAAGACCTTATAAGGCTTTATAGCTAGCTTATGAAGATGGAACAGCCCAAAGCCAGGTCCATTATCGATCAAAGGCCCAAATATGCCCTGCTTTCAAATATTATGGGCCTGATTTGAACACGGCTGCCCCTTTTCATTCTACTTACCATTACCAACACCTCACTTATGTGTTCACATTGCTCAGCTGCCCTTACTGTTAACTGATTAAACGCGGGTTTGGGCCGGGCCTGACATTATTTTTAAGCCCATAAATAGGACAGGTAAGCGAGTTTCGGCTGAATAATGGGCCGGGTCCTTATCAATTAATATAGTCAACTTGTTCATACCTGCCCATATTCCAGGCCGAATGGGAGGGCGCCATGAGTCGCCGCCCCGCTGGCTAACTGGCACCCCTTAGGCCTTTGAAGCATTGGTTGAAGTTGAATGCAAAGAAAACTAAAATGTCTGTGATCTGGTATATACAAACTAGAAATCAACCAAGGGGTGTGGTTGAGTGGTACGAACTTATTCACCCTTAACCAAGGTCGAGGGTTCGAATCTCGCCTTGGGCATGGAGCAACTTTAAATTCCTTGGTCAGCTGTCCCGGGAATAGCCCACTGTTGTCGACGGTGGATCTCTTGGTGTGAACCAAAAAATAGGAAAAAAAAAAAAAAAAAAACTAGAAATCATACTGTTTATGCAAATGGTACAATTTCTACTTTCGATTGCATTAATTAATCATACTAGTACTAGTTATCTCTTCTTCACCCTTTCTCTTTCTCTCTGTTTGGACTCTGTTCAGTTTTGCTGTGAACTCTCTGATCAGAGGCTAATGATCATCTAAATATCTAATGGATCATTATTGGTTCTCTGTGATGGAACCCCCTGTACATTACAGCAACATTTGGAAATTTGCTGTGCTTGCATGACTGCTTGTTGCCAATTTCCTGAGTATATTCATGGACTTTTTTCATGGAGTACAAACGTTTCTATTTTATGTTTTGAGCATATCAATTATACATCAATGATTATTGATTCCACTCCACTCGAGGAGAATTTAGATGGTCCCGGACCATCTAATAATTTCTTCCACTCGAGATCGAGTCCATAAGAACAAAAATAATTCAACTAGTAAGGATAGTAAGGGGAGAACCCTCTAATGATTAATGTACAGCAACATGTAGATTGTAATTTGTAGCTCACAAAGAGAGACTTTAGTATTCCTTCTATGCTTTGACTTAACTAAAATGTGATTTGCTTCCTCAAATATTGTTGCAACTAACATCAAACATTTTCTGTGTACTTATAACCTGTATTTCAAATCAATGATTCTCAAACTATTAAGTTCCTTCAATACTGAACATCTATGTGGTTGACTCAGGTAATAATGAGCTAATAATTATTCACACAGATTTTATTCATTCAAAAGAATTACAGAAATTTATTTTAAGAGACTTGAAGCATCTATTATTATATCTTCCAAAACTGATGCTGATACATGAAAACATACAGAAATTTACATAAGCACATCTCAATCTAGTACACAAGAAACTATAATTCAAATTACAATACAAAAGAAATTACAAGTTCTAATGAGATTTTGCAGTGTTATAGGAAGATTTGTCTACCAAAGAAGGCGAAACGAGGGGTGAAAGAAGAGGGATTGGATCCTTATTGTTATTATTTTGGTAAAAAGAAACAAAAGATGATTGTGGTGCAGCCAAATTTGTTGATGATGAAGAAGAAATTTCCCTACCAAAACCCATCACAACCTTTGGGGTACCCTCACACTTGAATGACACTGAAGGCTTAAGCTGAAGTGGCCTAGGAGCTCGTCGTTGCAACCGGCTTAGCGCCCTTCTTAATGGCACATACTCATCCTTCGGTGTGAAAATGTGGAAGCCTTCAAATTGGCCATTTTCCGATCCCATTGTCGATTGATCGAGGATTCGAGTCACCTGAGCAGTGTATAGTATACTACTATGGCTCTATGATCTTAATGTTATTGTAAGTAACGGCTTCAATGATATATTGGTTTATACTACTATTTCAAGCCTTCGACGATAAATATACTATTTCCATATATCTTTAATTGTAGCACTTTGCCACGATAGATGACTAAAAAATGAGGGGATACAAATCTTAGTAGTGGCATAAAGGAGCAGCAAACACCATGTGACAATAATGCCTTAAAAGAGATCAGAGATGAGGATTGGGGGAAGACTTGGTCATGGTCAACACCCAACAAGAGCGTGACACGTTGCGCTAAATTATTGTTTAGTTTACAAAATATTAGATAATTCATAGATTATTTCATATAAGTAATCTGCTATGGTAAAGTTGTTCATGTGAGGGGAGAGTGTTGTTTTCAGTTTTTGTTATGTGATTGTATAGCATATGGTTTCTTTTTTTCTTTCCCTTTGCAGTTACAGATCTTATCCTTCATGTGAGGGGAAAGAATCAGGTCTTTTACTTAACATGGTTTTCAGTGACAGATTCTGCTCTACCACATGAGTATCAATGCATACATCCCCCACTTCCCCTTATTGTTTTCCATCTTAACATAGATTTATTTATGTTTCTTCTTTTCTATACCTTTTCTTATTTGGAAAAGGGAAATCATGGGTGTGCATTTGCTAATGTTGTATTCGGTAACATTTGAAGGACAATACAAGTACGTTTAAATGATTTGATGGTACTACTTACATCGTCATTCATCAAGTTACATATTCCTCAACTAATTGGGAATTTGATGTTAGTAAACTCCACAATTTGACGTGTTTGACTTCAAGAAGTTTAAGGATAAATTTCCCTAAAATCATTGTAAGGATAACCATGTCGAAGAGCGAGTGTTTTATGGGGTTAGTTATCAATTTAGAGAGCACTATGTAAGAAAACATACATTGGGATCTCAAGTAAGCATAACATTTAAGGATATATAGTAGAACTACTGAGAGATTAATTGATTTAATCGTACTTCCCATGGGAAGTGAACTTGTAGGGAACAAATCCTTAATTGAATAAATCCCATTCAAATCAATTTGAGCATTTCTCATGAGGTGCGTTTCGAGAACTTGATTCAAGAAGCAACCGCACCACAACATACTTCTTAATTATGTGATCTTACTAAAGGGATATAAACATTGATAAGGCCTCTAATTATCAGTTTAAACTTTTGGCTGAATTGGTTCCAATACAGATCTAAACAACCCGATAAATTTAGGTTACTAAAACAGTAGGCTGGAGTGAGTATGACACTATCAACTTCTTAATCACCAATGTACTTGAGAGATTAGGGGAGACATTGCAGTAATCCTGATCATTATTCTAAAGACTATAGGAGTATATTCCAGGAAAACTGTGCATTAAGCAGCAGATACAGGGCTTTGTTTGCACTTAATTTATTTCTAGATTAAGGCATTGTTACTAAACTCCCATAATTCCCCTCCCAAAGATAAGAATGAATGAGTGGTCAAGATCATGCGACAGGGTGCGGCACGACTAATCTTGATTCAGTGTTTTGTACTGGTGAGGCATTTCCAGCACTAGACATGCTGCAAAGTGGGCATAAGAAACTCAGAGTACAGTGGTGACAAGGTACACAACTACAGGGCAAACACATTTAATGGCAATTCATTTTTTGGCGCGTTTGTACCTGCTGGTAAGCGTTAATCAATGCACATGTATAAGGTCAAGGTGTATTTTTACTTACTTTCCCATGATAAGATTTCTGAAAGTGCTAAAAACTTCGATACGAGTAGTATCATATATATATATCTATATATATATATCTATATATCTATATATCTATATATATATATATAAGTGGATGTGTACAATTGTTTGATGGATAAGTGGACATCCACATAAGCAAGGCACATCCACATAGCTTGCCATGTCATCTTTATTTAACATGCATGAACCTACATTAATACATATTTTCTTTTATTAAAATAATGTTTTCTCTCCAAAAGTCAAGTACATGTATCTTACAAATACATTTCATTAAATTTTTTTATAATAATACATGCATATAATAATCACAAAAAATATCTATTTGCTCAATTGAGTTGTTGTATGATTAAAAAAGCGTTATAATAACTTAAAAATTTGTATCATCCTAAGTTCAGTGTTATTCCACACATTTTCTTTTTGTATGGTTTATTTTTGGTTGTGTTTCATATTTTATAATATGATTACAATATTACATGCAAGTTTGTGCCTCGCATGGGGCATATAAGAAAATATAAAGAATTGCTATATTGACATGTAGGCTTCAATACATAAGCAAAATATTGACATATCTTATTTTACTACTATTAGTTATATGATCACAAATGTATTTATATAAATTGTGCAATGCACAAGAATGTATTAGCTTTCAATGAATGGTATACATGGCTATTAATTAATTAAATATAATTCCACTGCATCCATTTGATATTTAGGGCATCCTCTTTTTTGGACTGGATACAGTAGAAAACTGCAGCAAAATTAAATAGTAGTAGTATGGAAGTTGTAGTGGTGGTGGTCTTTTGGACCGGATATAGAAGTAAATTGCAATAAAAAATAATGAACAAATTTGGCTATACAAAACCAGTTGGTTTATATCATGATTAACAACAAATGAGATATTGTATATTTTTGGTATTTTAGCCTAAAATTGGTGTAATGTGGTAGGTTTGTGCATTATTAAGGGATTGAGAGGTTCATAGAAAAGTATTTTTGTATCCATATATGACATATGCCAAAGGTGTCTTGGAAGTTTATACCAATAAAGATATTTTATTTAATATTAACACACAAACCGTGCATCGCACAGGAATATAACTAGTATATATAATATAAGTGGATGTGGACAATTGCTTGATGGACAAGTGGACATCCGCAAGGCACATCCACATAGCTTGGCATGCCATCTTTATTTAATATGCATTAACCTACATTAATACATATTTTCTTTTATTAAATGATATTTTCTCTCCAAAAGTCAAGTACATGTATCTTACAAGGCAAAAACTTCTGGTGTAAGGATTATGGCTTGTTGAGTTCGGTGAGCTGTGTCAGGTGAGAGATTAATGGCGGGTAAACGGATTGGGATGTATGGTGGTGATGTTTCGAAGTGTGGTGGTGATGGTTGTGGTGGGGCGAAGGTTGTAGGACCGCCGCACTTGCAACAAGTGCATGTGGAAGGTGGTTGTTTTAATGGTGAGGATGAGTTTGAGGTGCAGTGATGATCATCTGATGGTGGTTGTGGTGGTGGTTCCATTTTTCGAATAGAGAGAGAGAGGGAGAAGCTGCAATGGTTATGGAATGAAGAGTGATGATGTTAAGTGTTATAGGCTAATATGTATTCTTTATAATTTCATCAATTTCTTCTTCAAAGCTGACTTGAACTTCACAAGAATGACCTAACATATGGCTAGTTCAAAAATAACTTGAAAAATATGAATGAACTTGAGCAAAGTTCCTTGGATTATACATTGATTGTTCAATTGTGCATCAAATCTGACGATAGAGCTATTATATTCTGCATCAGATCCTTGAGTAACTTCAATCTCCATCTTCAAGCTTCGATTATCACGAAATTGATCTCCAAATTGCAATTACATTGAACAGAGATATTTTGCGCGATTTCAGAAGAGATTTCGTAACAAATTAGGTCGATGATTTTTGAGCGAAAATCGCAGATGAATTTCGCAGTGATCTGTGAGATATTAGGGCTTATGTGTGGAAGTTTTGAGGGGAAGTTTGAAGCTTACAGCTAAATTGAATTTTCTTCGCTCAGGCCGTTAGTTTAATTTGGGCTCTTTGGCCGCGCGTCTTACCGTTCTCATTCGCGTCAGACCAACTCACAAGAGACGCGCTGATCTTACAAATACATTTCATTAAAAATTTTATAATAATACATATATAATCACAAAAAATATTTATTTCCTCAATTGAGTAGTTGTATGATTAAAAAAGCGTTATAATAATTTAAAATTTTGTATCATCCTAAGTCCAGTGTTATTCTACACATTTTTTTTTTGTATGGTTTATTTTTAGTTACGTTTCATATTTCATAATATGATTACAAGTTTGTGCCTTGCATGGGGCATATAAGAAAATATAAAGAATTGCTATACTGACCTGTAGACTTCTACACGTAAGCAAAATATTGACATGTCATCAAATACTTAAGATGCATGTATCTTATTTTACTACTATTAGCTTTCAATGAATGGTATACATGATTGTTAACTAATTAAATATAATTTCACTGCATCAATTTGATACTTAGGCCATTCTCTTTTTTGAACTGGATACAGCAGAAAACTTCAGCAGAATTAAATAGTAGTACTATGGAAGTAGTAGTGGCGGTGGTCTTTTGGACTGGATATAGAAGTAAATTGCAACAAAAAATAATAAACAAGTTTGGCTATACTAAACCAGGTTTATATCATGATTAACAACGAATGAAATATTGTATATGTTTTATATTTTGCCCTAAATTTGGTGCAATGTGGTAGGTTTGTGCATATTAAGGGATCGAGAGGTTCATAGAAAAGTATTTTTGTATCCATATATGACATATGCCAACGGTGTCTTAGAAGTTTATACCAATAAAATATTTTATTTAAGTTTAAGACACAAACCGTGCATCGCACAGGAGTGTAACTAGTTTAAATATTAAAATTCAATGTTTCTTATAATGTGGTAAAGAATAGTTAATCTGAGCTAATTGGGTTTAAAACTTATCAAAGTTGGTTAAACCTATACCCGAAATCATAAGTAGGGATGCTCGCCAAATTGACTTAGTTAGTATTTTTCAATTGAAATTTACCGATTTACACTACACTAAGTTGATTTGTCCTAAGTTAAACTAACCTGAATTAAATAATAAAATGTGAGAGAAAAAATATGTTGCTTAACTGATGGAACATTTTCATGAAACTTTAAATTCCTCCAACTAAAATTCTATATCACTAATTTATACGAAAGGATATCGAGTCGTTTAGAGGTGACGAACTCTATTTCAAAATGGAGATGAATTGTAGTCCGACATTCAAGATTATTCCACTTTTTTTTTTTGGTTTGATAAAGATGAACTTCGTCTTTGAGTATGGCAAAAGGGCACCTCCTAACGCACGACCTCGGGTATTCCACGAATTAATTTGTGTACATGCTTTCCAAGAGACTTGAACCCATAACCAGCTGTGTAAATTGTAACTTGTTTACCGGTGAGCCAACACCTCTAGAGTTTAATCACAACTAATACCAAGGTGATTGTTATCAAAACATATTTCAGTTAATAATAAGAGCTGTGGAGTAACAATCAACAATCAATTCAGATGCACGCACCTAATAATAATTTGTGTGACAAGAATTATACCTGTCAGATTGCGAAAATCAAACCAACGCCAAATACTTAGACAAGAGAGCCCTTATTCGATCATGTGGTTTGCATTTATAAGATTTACCAAAATTAATTTATACAACTAAAAATGGACCCAAAAGTAAAAATGAGTGGTTAATTGTTGGTGAAGAAGTGAATAACCAGCCAGGATCCAGAAATTTTGTAGGGCCTTGCAAAGATCCTCTACAGCCCCAGAAATCATGGAACCAAAAAAGGACCATTGTTTTGCATTTCATTTTTCACAAGTTGGGGAAGATTCTACCAATTTTTGCAGTACAAAAGAGCATTTCATATCCAGCTGTATGACTTCAAAACCCAGCACTGCAGCACATATGGATAGTGGACCATTTGCCCTTCACACACACACTCTCTCTCTTGTATCTGAAAAGGAAGTGGACATCCCTCTGATTTTGCTTTAGTTGTTGTCAATCACCATATTGTGATTTTGCTTGGTATCATTAGTCTTCAATCACACTCTCTCTTTCCCTTCCCAATTTTAAGCATCACATTGACAATTGACAACACACCATTCTTCCTCATGAATCTACTAAGGCTGCATTGTGTTACCAATTGGAGGAGTTCAGATCCTTTGTTGTTACGGCAGAGTTAGTTCTTCTCTTCTCACTATCTCCTCTAATCACCAATCCCCCCTGCAATACAATGGCCCAAAAAAGAGAGAGATCAATACCATGGTGAGATTTAAAGGACACCACCTCTACTTTTCCTTTAAGATCTGCAGAGGATCCTAACTCCAACTAGAGATTCAATTTTGTTAACTCGAAGTAAAACTGGACTCTTCCCTACAAAAAAGAGTAAAACTTTATCCAAATTCCTAATATTTGATTTTACACAAAAACTGACCTAAAACAATTTTATCATAAGACGACCGTTACATTTTGTAATACTTCAAATCATTGGAGATTATGGGTCTGTTGTTTTTAACTTATTTCTAGTCATTCGGTTAGATCATATTAGTGAAACGAACTCCATCGTAAATGTTAATGATACTTTTAATTTTCATATGGATAAATTGGCCAAAGCTCCCTAGATTTTTGAACATTTTAGCCTGAACACCCAAATACTTTGAGTTTTGGCAAGTACTCCCTAGAAAAATTAAAAAGCCATGTTAATCCCCTCAAGCTTGATTTTCCGGTCACTTTATAAATTTTTGACCCCGTTTTGCCCTCACGCGTTTTGCAAAAGATACATTTTTTCCATACGAAATGAAACGTTACCACATAAAAAGAAAAGCAATAGGTATTACAATGTGGTAACTTCTCTTTTGGTATGGAAAATATGTATCTTTTGCAAAACGCATTAGGGCAAAACGGGATCAAAAATTTACAAAGTAGTCGGAAAATCAAGTTTGGGGGGGATTAACACAGCTTTTTAATTTTTCTAGGGGGTACTTGCCAAAGTTTAAAATATTTGGATGTTCTGACCAAAATGTTCAAAAGTCTAAGGGGTTTTGGCCAATTTACCCTTTTCATATTGATAGTATTCGGTGGCAACAAGTCTTGTGTGAGACCAACTCACAAAAAGTTGGGGTTACTTTTTAGAAATGTAAGTTGGGGTTACTTTTTAGAAATGTAGGCGTCACTAATTAGAAATATGTATAGTAAGATTGACTTCCTCCACTCTCTCTCTAAAAAAACCCTAGCCACTCTTTCTCTTTCTGACTCATATTGGGGGCTATCATCGGCGTTTTTATCGGTGGTAAGCCCCTCTTTTATTGCGTTTTCCTTGTTTTTAATCTAGTTTGATGTTAGGTAAGGTTATTAATAAACTCTCCTTTGGTGGGAGACGGTTTGATTCTCCGCGTTCGTCGGAGTTTGATTGGTCTCCGAGTTCGTCGGAGTTTCATATAGTTTTGTGTGTTGGGTTAAGTTTCATGAACCGAGAAGACAAGTTCGATCGGCAATGTCAAGGGGATCTATACTTCCAAACGTAGGGATAACGCGTTGGCGCCCCACTTTCTTTATAGTATAATTAATGCTATATTCAGGTAGGCGATGATTAATTGTCAGTTATCGCCAGAGCCGTTCAAGATGCCGATTCCTAGCAGTGATGCTGGATTTGGTACTTACATATCGACTGAGCTGATCAAGACACCGATTTCAAGAAGCGATGGTGGGAGTTATATTCATCTTGGTATATTAGATTATTGTTCTTGTTTTCTGAATGTTAGTTGAAGTCATATTCGTAGGGATTGTAATCGGATTACTCATGAGTTAGCCTATGTTGTTCTTTCGAAAGTAAATCTTAGTCGTTTTTTGTTATTTGGAATTCCTTTTAGCGTGAACAACGCATTTAATCAATTGAATGGAACTTATTAGTGCTGTATCGCGATAAAAAAATAAATAAAGAAAGAAATGTAAATGTCACTTACGGTTAACAATGACCTATGTTTCATTGAAAAATAACCCCGTTTCACTAAAATACCGTCTTGTAAAAGGTTTTGTCATTCGGTAGATACTGAACATTTTTTTTTCCGGGGAATCATTTTGAGAATATAGAATTATAAGTTACTCTTAGCTTGAATTTGTGAGCCTGGTTTAGAAAACAACGTAACCCTCCCTAAGATGATCATTATTTGTACATTTGCTAGATTGCATATTTTAATTCCACTAGTATAGCAGCCACATGTATTTGAATAAAATCGGATATTATATATTGACGCCATTTGCGGCCTTTTGAAGCTACATATTTATCGTATTTGACTATCTTTTTCTGATGACTGTTGACACAAGACATGAAGGAGATGATAGATAATCCACGTGGTAGCACCCCACATGCGCACCAACCAATAAGGATATCAATAATGATGTTCGTGGTGACCAGGACTTGACACAGAGAGAAGGATGGATAGAAAATTACAAACAAAATGTTTTTGCTTTCTATTTTCGGAAAATTGGTACAAATTATTTCAACTATTTATATGACACACTCCTAATAATCTAAACTGGAAGTGCAAAATAAATTTACCGATTGATATTTGCAAATTCTACAACAGGGCCCATGCCAAACCATTTTTATTTTGTTAATTCTCCACCTAGTCCCCCAACTATTAAGATAATTTTATTTTATTTGTATGAAAAATCTTGTATAAGACGATATTGTCGTAATTTTAGATGAAACGAGGATAAGAGTGCGTTCTTTTTCACTGATTTCAACTGATTCTCATTAATTAAGTCAGGTCTTGCCACTGATTCTCACTAATTGAATAAGGGTCTGTTCTCCTCAACTTCCTACTGAAGTATCCAGTAAAATTCAGTTCAGTTAAGTACAATTTAGTTCAGTTCAGTAAAAAGAAGTTCAGTTCAGAAAAATTCAGTAGAGCTTGGTAAACCAAAGAACAAATTTACTCTTTGAAATTGTAAATTCAGTAAAATTAAGTTCAGTTCAGAAAAATTAAGTTCAGTTCAGAAAAATTCGGTTCAGTTCAGTAAATTTCAGTTCAGTTCAGTATTGTGCAGATAAGTTCAGTAAAAAGAAGGTGAAGAGAACAGGCACTAAGGTCTTGCCACTGATTTCCACTGATTCGGTAAGGTCCTGCCACTGATTTTCACTGATTCAATAAGGTCTTGCCACTGATTCTGTAAGTAGAAATGTGGGTCATGCCACTGATTTCCACTGATTGAGTAAGGTCCTGCCACTGATTGAGTAAGGTCCTCCCAGTGATTCTCACTAATTGAGTAAGGTCTTGCCACTTATTTCCACTGATTGAGTAATGTCCAATAAGTGAAAAAGAACACACCCTAAATTTTTAGTATAAAAATGATCACTATTTGTAAGTAATCTCTATAATAACTCTATTTTTCAGTGAGTTGGTTTTACATAAAACTCCTTTTTATACTGCAATAATTGATGAAAGGTATTAGAATTTTGAGATGGTTAATCCTTGAAACTCAAAATTATACAACGATCGATGCTTTTTTTTTGTGGTTTTTTTTTTTTTTTTTGCCATCCATTATTGTTTCCTATTCAAACTTTTTAATGGGTATATTTCCACTAGAATTGAGTGTTTGAAGCTACTACTATATCCTCTCAACATCTAATTAGTGGACGAGTAAGATTATATAATAGGCTCCACTAGGATCAATCTTTTGCCACATAAAGAAAACTCTATTACAAAAATTTGAGACATATTATCAAAAGGAAATATCTAACCACATAATAGACAAATCTGAGGTTTGGACTCAAATGAATTATTAGGATTGAGGATCACTTGTCGACCTTTTGAATTATAATCAGGGACCACTGATGAATCCTCTAAGGATAGACGATTTTATACACCAATACATTACTTTGTGATTTTGTCCTTTGTTCAAAAGGTTGCTTTATAGTGTATATTTTTGGTTGGCTAATAGAAGGTACAAATGTTATTACAATGTACAAGTGTTTGTACGCTAGGAGGGGGAGAATTTGAATGTAAAATCTAATATTCCTTCTCAATTTTCATCAATAAACTAAAAGCAAGTTATTTAAATTCACAAAAACTTGATTAATTTTGATAAATTTAATTTTATTGTTGGGAAAATATTTCAATTTTCTTGTCAAAACTTGAGAAAGTAGTAAAATCGTTTAGCTATTAGGTACTCAAGCCAATCCAAAATCAACTAATCTCTATGCATATATACAAGTACAAAATAAAATTAGATATAGTTACCCTCCAACATGTCATAATTGCCTATTAATGCACTGAGTTTTTTTTGTCACTGAGTTAATTCTTAGCTTGATTCAAAATAGATTTTTTATAAATTGGTCTGAGATATTTTAAAAAATATATATATAAAAAACTTATTTTGCTACATAAAAACCGTATAAAAGAAAAGATGACAAAATTATTAACGGTCTGAATGTGGGTGAGATAGAGAGTGGTAAACAGAATGCGACATGAGATCCGTAATGGTACAATTGTACAAGAGACCCTCGTCCTTGGATGAGTAGGAGACTAGGAGTGAAGGAGGAGCCACGATAGCTATGCACACCAAACCCATAGCAAGGGAGAAACCATAAGTAATTTGATTAATCAGTCGCCTGCTAAAACAGGACATTTCATTAAATCTCGATTTGGTGGGAATGTCAAAGGTGGGTTGCTCTTGCTCAACCCCACCAGGACAGACGAGAGAGAGAGAGATTTCATGTGGAATCCTTGCTAGCTAGTTGCCAGCAAACTATGAACCTTCCTTATAGCTTCCTTCCACTTATAATGATTGATGTCCTCTTCTATGTACTACAATAGTACAATGGAGCAATATATGCATTAATTTTTAGAATTATTGGTCAAATTTGTGGAAACACACTATAATATGATATGAGTCAAACCATGTTTTCGGTTTAAACTCCGCTAATACCGGAACTCCCAAGACAAAAAAATAGACAGGTTTAGGAGACCAAGTCACAGAATCTAAGAACAAACTATAAATTAGGTACTGTAAACATTAACATAATGCCATTTGCATTATCATAATCAGGAAATTACATTAATACTAAGTACTATTTACAATTACTCCCTATGAGTACTGTTACTTTTCTGCCACTACATAACTGAAGAGACTCATGTTCCCTAATAGTAAGTGGGTGGCACCAACTAGGTGTTGGATCCACTCTGACAAATTTTCTCTTTCCCTACCTATTCTGAGATCATGTTGCTTGTCCACTAAATTTGGTCTAAGGTTTGTAATTCTGCAATGTACAAAGTTGGGTGGGTAGTAATTTTAATTGGTTTTAGCTCAAGAGTAAGATCTAACCAAGCCAAAATTACAAAATGATCTAGACTTGAAGAGACCACCAAATAGGAACCTTGACTGTGATTCTTGAGGGACTTCTTGTTTCCATTCTTTGGGCTTGCCCTTAACTTTAAGGATGGTCTGGCCGATGGATTGCCTGATCGAGTCGATAGTCTTGGCATCGACAGGGTAGCCTGATGCATCACGTACGTAGAAGGTGTTAACGGCTTTGCCTCCTCTAGTTGTCACTTCTGCTTGTGTGACTGTAAGGCTGTTCTCTCGAAACATTCGTGTGACATCAGAGAGTAGTCCTGTCCTGTCCGTTGTGCATAACTCTAGCTTCAATCCCTGAATTAGTAAGCAACAATTTACTTAAACAACTTTCTTATCCGATTAAAGAAGAAAAAGACATGTTTTCGGCTTCAAAAGTGTAAATGTCCCAGGTCAGACCGTTGAGGATCCGACACGGGTACTTAACAAGTTAACATGAAATGACAATGTGAAGAACCCGTTGTTGGCTTTAAATGAAGTGTCAATGTCCACACCCATGAGCATTCGGACACAAGTATATAACGTGAAATGCAAGGTCCAATAAACATAGAGCAGGACCACACAATATCAGACTAATAAAAAGGCTATACCTCAGAAACTCTTCTCTCTATAGCAGCTTCAAGACACTGGATGACCCTTTGCCTCTCTGCCTCTGATTTTACTGGAGATCCATCTACATGCCTAACGTAGTATTCCTGCCAAAAGTAAAATATGAAAAATGATAGTATGAGATAAGAGTACAATTTTTTTTAACAAGTTTAACCAAATGGCTAATTAAGCTTGTCAATTCAGCAATAAACTTGTACCTGATAAGCTTCAGGCCCCTCAGCATCAACACTACCATGGAAAACAACATATTGCATATCTGTCAAAGTGCAAACCGTGTCAAAGAGAAGCTTCGGCCTATCCTTACACTGAACAGTGACCACGGAGTAATCCTTATCGTACCAATTCACCACGGTAACATTAGGCCTTTGCCTATCTTCCTCGTCCTCCTCATCACCAAGACGCTCATAATCCCGATCGTCGAACATCATCTGATGAAGCCTTCTCTCAGTGTGTGTGGTGATATGAGTCACCTCAGTCTTAGCTTCCCTAGACTGACTGCTTCCACTAAGCACATTGCATAGGAGTTCCTTGACCCTATCGAGCTTGGCTGGGTCGGTGATGGCACAACAAGTCTCCTGATCGGTTATGTGCATCACAGCAGCAGCCCGGGTGTTGTGAGTCCAGACCTCAGCATTCACTACATTGCATTTCAGGTGAGAGAGGATAGCAGTCAATTCAGAGAGCAGCCCTGGCCTGTCTCTCCCAATTAGCTCAACTGAAGTGTAATCTGTTGATGACAGGACACCAACAGATCTTCCAAAACAAGTAGAATCTGGACCCAAGGACTGATGAATACAAAATATCAGATTAAATGTGTCATGAGAAACAAGAAGTTATTCAAACTACTCAGGCCTGATTGTGTGTATACCTTTTGAATATAATCAAGGATTTCTTCATCTGTTATCTTGTTCCCATCATGATCAGTCACATTAAAAACTGGTTATGAAAAGGATAGGCAAAAGAGTTAATCAATAATAAATATACTGTCCAATTCATACAAATGTAAATCAGTAAAATGTAAGAAAATAAGGTTCCAAAATAAAGGTGCCCCACAGAACATACCATCCATGAACCATCCACCATCTGATGATATGTAAGCTTTTGTAATCACCAAGTTTAGATCAGTGAGAATTTGCACAACATCAAGGAGTATACCATGCCTGTTTGCACTGTCCACCTACATCAGAAAATGGAAACAAAAATTCAGTACCAAAGTGTAAGAAAGAGAAAATGTGATTTCCAATTACAGAGAGGGATAAGCAACAAAATAGCCTACCTGTATTACTGTTGCATTCTTGCAGCTTTCATTATCAATGACCACCCTGCATAAGAAATGAACAAAGTAAGACATTTTTCACACAAACAAAAACAAGAGAGATGAAGAATATTATAAGAAGAATGAACATACCTGGGAGGATTCATTCTCCTAATAAGTTTCTCATACTCATCATCCATGTCTTGAGAAAAGCTCATGTTAGCCTCTGAGAAACACCAATAAACCCAAGAATTTAGATGAATCTCAATAAAACACTTGAGTGGACAAAATCAACTTAGAAACATGTATTTATAATGCATAATACCATGATTTCTGCCAATAAAAATAGGCCACTTCAGAAAAGAAGAAGATACCACAGAAAGAGAGAGAACCCCATTAACAAACACCCAATCAACCCCCTTTCAGACAGCCCCAAAAAACAGGAATTTAAGACAATGAAATGACCAATCATCAATAGACACAGAATTACATAAGAGAATGTAAAGCACCATCATTAATCCCCCCCAATAGAAGATTATAGAAAGCAACTAAAACCCAACTCATAAAGGTAGATTTCATCCTATTTCTTCTTCTCTCTGTTGTGGGGTTTTGTGGGGCAGGCCATTGAGATAGGAGACCAGTAAGTTTTTAGCACAAATACCATAGAAGACTCCCCCCCAGCCAGATTCACTGAATCTCACTCCCAATCAAAATAATCACACAAACCCAATAAAAACTAACCCAAAACAAAACCCAAAAACTCTTATTACACCAAATCCAATGAAGTACATAAGAAAAACAGAAAACCATGTACCAAATTTTTTTCATCAAAACAAAAGTACAAAATCCAAACCTTAAACATATTGAATAACAAAATATTGAAACATACCCATTATAATTCTCAATGAATCCTGATCTGGGTCACAAATATTTTCCTTCAATTTGATGATCTAAGTTCTCTTCTCTCTCACTTGAAAAAAGGAGGTGCAAATGGCGTGTATTTATATTGTCTAGTTGTCTAGAATATAAGAAAAGGCCAAATGACACAAAAACAACACCAAGAAAAAATAAAATAAAAAGAGAAAAAATCAAGCCCTTCCGACACGAATCTCCACGACCTGCATCTTCTGTGGCGCCATAACCCGAAAAACCCTCTCCTTTTTTCTCTCTGCTCTCTCACTCTCTCTTTCACAATTTTTCTCTCTCTTTTGTCTAGGCAAACCTCTGTTTTTATATGAGGGTTTAAGCCTCTCCTCTGTTTCTAAAAAGAAAATATTGTCCAAATTAAAAAGGGAAATATTTTTATATACTGAATCTGGGCAAATAAAGAAAGTTTCCTTGATAAAAATAAAAATTCAAAAAAAAAAGGTTGTATGGTGCACTTTAGCCGCTAGTAAAGCGGTTAGAGTGTAGTGAAGTATTGGTGAGTGCTAAAATGCGCGTTATAGGAGGAGTGTGGTTAAGGTAAGCGTGTGGGAAGAATAAATTAGCCACGTGTTAGGGCAATATTGGGTAATAATCTCCAAGGTTTGAGGGGGAAAAAGGGAAAGATGGGGCAAAATATATTCTTGTCCCTGTGACTAGGGATGTAAATGGATCGGATTCGGGTCGGGTGGACCATCATCCGCTCCATCCGCAAAATCCATTCGCTCCATGCGCTCCATCCATCACCCGCAAACCATCCAATCCTAATCCACTCCATCCATCATCCACGGTTTAAACGGATGGATCGGGTGATAAACGGTTTAGTAATGTTTGATTTAGCCAAATGAATTCCATACACAATATTCCTATTTTAATAAAATTGTTCCACTGTCATGCATTTCGCTAACTTAATTAAAGCTTCATACAAACCAAATATGAAAAAGTATAATACATAAAATCCAAATCACACAAAACAACAATAATTAAAAATAAATCAAGAGGCAGAGCACCTCCGATACCAAACTGCTTGGGACGCTTCTCATACAGAGGGTTCACAGCCTTGTCCTAATCACAAAAATTCAAGTCATCGACTTGTCAGACGCTTCAAAAATTCACCATCTCTTCAGCTGCATCCTATTAGTATTGGGAAAAATTAAAGAGTTAGAAACTTACACCAATAAAAATCTAAAATTAATGAAATACATAAACCCTAATCAAAATGACATTGAGAATAAATAACAAATCAGAAACTAAGAAGGCAAAAATTCAGAAATTAAAAACTATAAATTAACCTATTAAAACAATCAGATAATGAAAACATATATAGAACATCACAAATTAATAACTTTAATTATGCTTGGCAGATCAAGCAACCAACTATGGCGTGCAAAAAATTGGTTATACAAGAGATTGTTTGCTCATTCTTAATTGACATATAGAGATTAGCTAGAACAAGATTATACATATGTTCAACTAATTACTTGTATGCTAGAAAAAACTTATTGAGAAAAAAAAAAGAAAAAAAAACTAACAACTCGAAAGAGAGAGGAGAGAGAGAGAGACGAAATTACCAGTGAGAGGAGGAGGAGATCCACGCCGGACGCTGCCGATGAGCCGTGAGGAGTGAAGAGGTCGAGACTCGAGACGCACCAGTGGGCGACGACTGAGAGGAGACGAACCGAGTCGCCCACGCCCAATCGCGATTGAGATGCACCGAGCCACCGACGCCGAGTCGCCAACGGTAGAGTGAACAACGTCGATCGGCAGATCAGAGTGAGAGAGAGAGAGAGAGAGAGAGAGAGAGAGAGAGAGAGAGAGAGAGAGAGAGAGAGAGACGGCTGAGAACAGTGAGAGCAGCTTAATTTGGGATTTTAGGTTTAGGTGGCTCTTTTATATTTTTATTTTTTTTCCTTTTTTTTTTAATTAAACGGGTGATGGATGGGTTTAGTGGATCGGGTTCGCGGGTGGTCATGGTCCACCCGAATCCTACCCGATCCGTCACCCGCTCCATCCACCATCCGCCTAAGAATCCGTTTATTCGGATTTTGATCCATATAATCGGGTCGGATGGTGCGGATATCCGCGGATGCAGTATCCGTTTACATCCCTACCTGTGACTGTGAGTAACGGTTGTCATACTACTGGTTGAGTGGTGAGGCAACTGAGGAGCTGTCATATATTAGTAGAGTAGTAGTCAATTTTAAGTGACCAACTACTGCTCATAATCTACTTAAATGTGACGGCTCTCAAAACACCACCTTCCCTAAATCCCTACTACCAAAACCAAGAAAAAAGAACACTGGTTTCCCCAATTAATTATTCCCAAAAACTTGTATGACGCGGTCCCAAACGCCAAGATGAGGAGACTCCTCATACAAAATGATGTCATGATAATCTTATGCTTTGTTATAGAGACTACTGTACTTTGTGACCGCCTCATAAGAGACTTGTTGTTAATAATTCTATCACACTTTTTAATTTTCTAATCCTTGCATGAGTAATAATCTGTTGGTTGTCCTAAAACCAATATATTAAGGTAAATTTACCAAAAAAAACTGGTTTACTTATTGAGTAAGTCTTGTGTGCGTGAGAGCAACTCACAGAAAAATGGGGTCACTACTTAACAATATAATGATCACTTATTATGAGTCATGACCTTTTTCTATGAAATTAGCGAAAATATTGATTATGAGAGTATTTTAAATTGTTGAATCAGTTATAACTATACCAGCAAATCCTTTGTTAGAGAATCTCTAAAATATGTATAATTTTTCTTAGTTTAGGAAATTTTCTCTTTATTGTAAACCTTTTTTTTTAATTAGTACTTTTAAAAATCGAACAAGGATTTTGTTTGATCTCATAAAATTCACATTACATAATTTAGCACGCTCCCATCACACACAAAAAAATAAAAAATAACAGGCTCGCAATACGTAATTAGCCAATATCGAGATGATTTTTTTTTGGTGTTGTCTAACATCGAGCCCCTTCCCCACGAGATTTGGGTGATAAATATTGGGAAATGTGAGACCTTGAAAACAATTCAGAAACAATCATAAGATGGTGTAACTGCAAAAATATACATTCGCAGCATGTCATGCATTACATGCTGGACCATCCATAAGTATATATATTGATATATGCCTCAGTTCACGAAACACTATTGCCTCTATTCACTGAGCTAATAATAAGATTCTGTTATATATGCAATATGCATATATATCATCTGCCAAAAAATAAATTGTACCAAAAAGGTCTATAACTTTATTTCTTAATCCAAGCAATGGAATCTTATAGCTCAGATTCTTAGACTTGAAACTAGTCAAATGGAAAATTTATTTCCTTTTAATTAATATTAAAATTCAAAACTGTGGTGTAAATCAAAATGTTACCAAATTACAAGATTTTTATATCACCTTATACAATGTACATCAATTTTAACTCTTGGTAATTCATATCCGACAAATGATATCCACCTTAAACTCCATTGCTTCAATTTGTTAGCAAAAGGTAAAGAAGTATATAAATTGTCTTCCGCACTTGTTAGGATTGTAAAAATCTCCTATACTCTACCCTCAGTACACTTGATATCCTATTCTAAGCTCATTTTCTTTCATTTGCTAGCTAGGGGTCAAGAAGTATATAATTTGGCTTGGTCACTTGCTAGGATTGTACAAACCTCCTAGGCTCCTCTACTTCACCCTCACAATGCAAATTTTTTGATTTCCAAAAAAGTTAGTACAAAACTTTAATCTTTCATCGTAATAATGAATATGGGGATTGAACATTCTCTCCTTACACGGGCAAATAAATTTCAAATGCAATCATGGTTGGTAAGACTCCAAAAATTTAACCAATTGAGCTTGTTAGTATCTTCATTAACAAATGACGACTTTCTCAATTTTCCATTTTGATCACCTTATCAAGTAATATGTTGTATTTTTTACATATAGTGTGTTATTTTCCACTGATTTGATAATATTTTGTCATTGATTCTCACTGAATCAGTAAGATTCTGCACTGATTCTTACTAATTTAACAATAATGTTCTGTCACTTATTTAGTAAGGTAATCCTATCACTTATTCTCATCGACGAGAGGAAAAATAACACAAGATGATTAATTGAGCCTAGTGACTACGAATTATACCAAAATCAGCCGCCAAAATTCAACATCAGACAATCCATAGTATTTTACCAAAAATCATTACAAGTTTACAACACGACCACTTAAAACTTTGTGGATGTTAGTGCTTCTGCAAAACACTTAATTAGACATTCATATATATGTCTTGGACAGAACAATTCATTTGCCTTATGCAATTTAAAGCCTACCATAATAGAGTCCAAAACTAGAGGTGGCCTAACACTCTCGTGGTCCCACTGTCTCTCTCTACCTTCCCTCTCCATCTATCCTTAGCTATAGGTGCAAGCTAAGCATAGGTGTGTCAAAACTTTTACCTATTGCACGTTGTGATCTTTACTAATTTAGGGAAAATATATTTTTATTTATGCAATAATGAATAATAGTTTCATTTACTTAATTAAATTTTAATAAGGTGAGAAGTTTATTTCGAATTTTGACCAAAAAATGTCACTTTGGGTACTTCAATTTTGGCAAATTGATAAGTGCATCTAGTCCAGTCCATATATGGCGAACAAAGGACTTTAAATACTCAAGGGTGTGTCTAGCTATTTTTGTCCTTGTCACTTGTGAGTTTCATTTGCAATGGGAATTGGTGTGTTGAATTTGAATTTAACATCTGAAATTGTTTCTCCATTTATCTTTCTTGGGATAACCATTTCACATGTTTGTGTCCGATTGTTGGTGAAATATCAAAACCTGCTTTTGGCTGTTTCATGATGCATCAAATTTGTTGTTTACACATTGCATCCAAGTTATTTTTCTACACATTGTAATTGTAACTATCTACCTTCATCAAGTATCCCTTCCAACAAAATGCTATACAATACATATAACAATATCTCCTAGAGGCTTTAGGAGTCCTACATTAAGACAAAACACTTTTTAATCGTAACATGTCGTAGAATGTGTTATTTGATGTTTCAGAATCGATATATCTTTATGATTGTTCGCTCTTCTTACTTACCCAACCATACATTTGTACTAACTGAATATGTATCTTTCGCGTATTTGTTCATTATGTTCAACCCTAATATCGATCTTTTTCATGCTTTTTCTATTGAGTGTTACATTGTGATCGATCATAGGTAGGTCCTAACCATGCTATTGAGGCATGAGCGTCACGTGCTTGAATACAACTAGTCTCTAGCTGGGGGTTAATTAGTATACATACATAAATAAAAGCATACAATGGGTTCTTGAGTAGCTAGCATGGTCATATGTAATAAGGACATGCATTAATTGGCTTAGTTTGAGGGAGCTAGCTAGCACTCCTCCATATGGGAATGTGCATGTAGGGTTCATAGTGTGCTGGAAAACATGGCTAGCAAGTTAAGAGCTCTTTAATGGGTTTCCCTACTTCCCTTAATGCAGCCAAATCGAATACAATTTCTGTTTGTGCCAAATATTTGCATAATCGAAATAAGCAAGCTTATTATTACTTGCAAAAATCTGTACATAATACTTACATGTGAGATTGTAGCACACTATTTAAAATCGTTATCAAATGCTTTAGCATATGGTATGAGAAGACATGTGTTGCATCATCCATAATTCGAGCTCAATTACATGCATGCGTGTGAGGGTGTGTATAATAAGGAATATAACATTAGTTGTGCCTACAACTATCAACTTAAACGTTTGATTGAGTTGGTTTCAACAAGCACGTACAATCATCAATTGTAACGTGTCAGCACAACATCTAGGAGAAGGGATGATGGGGTTAGAGAATGAAGCTAGCTAGGGGCAGCGATTAATTTAACTTGAAGACACAATGTTACATATTCAACATTGAAAGTGGCCAATGTTTGTTTCCTTGGACAAGCTGAGGACTAATAAGTGTGCCATGTCCAATTGTCCACTTTGGCCCTGTTTTTTTCGTCGATTTCATGCTGTATTCCGTTCCGTTCCGTTCTAATCCGTTCCGTTCCGCATTCTGTACTTCATTTTGTCTCACATATTTTTGAATTATCCGTTCCAATCCGTTCCGTTCCGTTCCTCACCGTCCCGCACCATTCCGTTAAAGAGAACAGAGCCTTTGTCTACACAATGGACATTAATGTACTTGAAATTGGCCAAAAAAAACAAAAAAGGATTTTCAGATACATTTTATTGTAGCTGTAAAGGCAGACTACAAAATCCGTTTGTTACTTTGTTATATATCGTTGCTAGATGTGGTTTAGCACGATCCATTACATGACATAAGGCATCAGCTGCTTGCATTACGAAAGTCCTGGAACATGTCGATATGCTTTTGACCCTTTTTACACAATCCTTCTTCCCTTTTACATTGGCATTGCCTCACCCCCCTTCTAGTGGTGTCCTAATCAGCTAACTTATTGCCAAATTTTGATAAGACTCAACTTCACCTCAAAAAAACTTCTTTCTTTGTGCCCTTCCTTAGATTGCCACTTGCCGAGACAAAGTTGGTCAATGTATTTTTCTAAAATACTTAAGAATTTAAAGGACGACAGAGATATTTGGCGGTTATTTGAATGTGTCTTCTGTTCCTCATCATCTAGGTCAGATTTCGGTGATAGAACTGTGTTATGTGGAGAGATAATTATGTAAGGGCATCAACAACTTGGCTAATATCATTGTTAGCTAGACAAGCACAAATTACAATAATATTGAGGGTCAAAACTTACTCGATCGAGTTAATTCAACTACAATAATCCATGTTTATTTTTATTTTTATTTTTATTTTTATTTTTATTTAAGCTAGAAATTCAATTTATTGAAAGTGTCTAAAACTCACTATACGCCGGAGTCAAATTTATTCTGAGAATAAGCAATAAAAATCAATATTTAAATACCTATAAAAGACACATGTAATAGCCTAGGCTCAATATATCGCTTTAACTATTTACTATAAAGTGTTTATTGTTTCACCAAAACTTATATAAGATCGTATTATACAAATTTATGTGTTATTTGTAAGGCTTTTATTCTTTAATGTTCGATCTTCTTCATTTTCCGTGTGATTTCCTCTCCCCTCACTCATAGACTTCATTTTTCTACGTGAATCACATTATTAGTATTTGTGTGTGTCTGTGTCTATGTTAGCTGGTGTGTATTTTTTGTTGTGACATAATCGTGTCCGAACTTTTTAACAGTCTGGTTTAAATATGATATTTTTTTTTCTAGTGTTCGAGGAGGCACAAATTAAAGATCGAAATAGAGTTGACTAACCCTTAAATTCACGGTTGGGAGACGATACTCCAAATCCTAAGTCCTCACCATCGGTCACCAGAGCCTCTGATTTGATTTACTTTCACAGTATATTGTGTCCTATGTACTTTACTATTTGGACGATGATTGTCATTATCATGAAGATTCAATTCATTCTACAAGCCAAGTCTCAATAAGTGTTTGTCGTGTCTTTTCTTTGCTACAATTCCTAACACCACTGCACTCCACTCTCTCACGAGAATCATAAGAAATGATGATGAGTTAGAATAAACATATCATATGTTTTCTGCCAATCTGGTTAAGCTTCCTTACAAGTACGGCATACATTGACAACCATCATGATCCTAATTGGATACTACTATTATCATAGGACAGGGATATCTTCCCTAGCTACCAAATCCCCACTAAATCCTGCCTTTTGGCTTGTTATTAATTATTTATAATAATCACAATTATTACAGAGCAAGTAACTAACACCCATTATATCTACAAAATCATCAATTAAAACTAGAAAGCAAACAAAAAAGAAGAAGTATTATTGGCGGGTAGGTATTGGGGAAGAAAACACAAATATTAAAATAATGATGCACTGAGTAAACAAATTAGAAATTGGTGTGTATATTTAGACACTCTCATCTCCTGAAAAAAGTTAAAAGGTTTCGATTTGAGAGTGATTTTGGCAAAACAGTAATCGCTTCTTCCAATGTAAATACCTTAGGTAGAAGTATCGTTTGCCATGAAATGAGTTATTAACTTATTATTATTACATATTGCATTAGCTAAATCCCTGCCACAAGGTGTATGATATGATAATCCTGCCTTTGATATACAAGAAACCTTTTGTCGTTATCATAAATTAATTCACAAAATTTTGTATGAGCCGGCCTCAATGTGAGGCCCCTCTCATACACGCATGATGTCATGACGACGTCATGCTTGTATATAGAGGTAGTCTCATATTGAGGCAGTCTCATACAATACTTATTGAAATTAATTTATCTGAAGTATAAAACACTACTAAGTTATTACAGTCCGTTTCAATTGTAAGAATATCTAAACTTATTTTGACTTTCATCCCTTATTTCCCGCCATTTTCGATCAAAATGAACCAAGCTCTTTTTCCTTAACTTGTTAATAAAAACTGTAAAAGGCAAGGATTTTATTTATTAATTAATTTAATTCTATAATTAGTGCCATTTATTAGCAAACTTTTTCTAATCACCCATCTTGATCGTGCACCACAACTCCTTCACAAAAGAAAAAGCTTAACCACGTGAAATTCAATCTGATCCTAGATAAATCAGCTTTTCACAGACGCCCATGGTTTAACTGCTAACCACCCCTTAACTGTCATACAGAACTTCTCTTTAACAAAATAATTGTAGTATATTATAATATAAAGCCAACAATAATCTGAAATCTTCAAAAAATTTGTTTTTGTTAATAAGAACAGACCAAACCGCCACATTTCACGTTTAGAGTAAACAAATGGACCATCCAGTCAAAGGTCAAGTCGGTAGGACGTGCTCATCCATTTTTATATTCCATTTTTTTTTTAAATTAAGATGGGTTGGTGTAGTGGTTCACCCCACTTAATCACTTAAATAAGTGGTTGGGGGTTCGAATTCCAACTCTTGCGAATGAAAAAAATCCATTGGCCAGCCCCCTACCATTTAATGCATTGACAGTTGGGGCGAGTGAATTAGTCACTGTAATGGACGGTGGGATACCCTTAACAAAGACCCACAAATAAAAATAAATATATTCCAATTTTTTCAATTTTTTTCATAAAATAAGCAATATTAAAATTGGAAAATACTCCTAATTAGGTACGCCAATTTGATTTTGAAATTAATGCTATAGACTAAAGGTATAAGGATATATCAAATTTCTAAGAATTTTGTTGACCTTCTTTTAATTTGAATCAAATCGACCACTTGTTTCCTTCTCTAGTAAACATAATATATCCAAATTTTATCATAATGTTTAATAAACATCTGTATATCATTTGAAAGGTTCTGTATCTATTAGGGTGCGTCCCATTTTCCAATTAGTTGAATTAATCAAATAAAAGTATACTTTACTATTTTATAATTTATATGATCAATTTTATTCTTTTTCTTTTTTCTTTGGTTATTGTTTCCTTTTTTTTAGAGAGTGGCATGAAACTTTGCACCGACGCACGTGACATGAGAAGGTACACGTACAGGGGATCAGATATACATGTGGTGATGGCATGGCACTGAACACGTGCGGAATATTTTATATATTGCTGCTAATTATATTCTTAACTAATCTCTGTATTATTATATTTATGAAGTTGATTTGATTTTTGAAAACTTTCGTTGGGTCATTTGTTGTTGTTTGAAAGGACCCTTAAGAAGAGTGAAAGTGCACTTGTGGGGGTCAGTTGCCAGCTCAGCATCGACGTCAGAAAGCTGACCAGCTCTGAATTAGTACGGCAGTACCCCTGCTGTTATCTGTTCTGCAACTTTTAGTTGTGGCTAGGAAGTCCTGTAACCAACGGACCTCAAACCACTGGGTTCTTCTGCACAGTATACTTCTACTTGTTTTATACCCAAAATATATTTGCAAGTGTATTGTACCACAATGGAGTATTATTCCTATTTTATTTTATAGGACGTCAATAAATATCTTCATAGTAGCTTATTCCTTAGTAAAAAACAAATAAATTAATATTAGTTATCATGGACGTTTATTATGCTATTTTGCTAAACATAAATCACTTATATTACTTAAGGGAATGACTATTTTAGCACGCTCTTGAGTCATTCTCACACCATTTTGCCTAAATTTGTTAATAAAATATTGTGAAGAAAGAAAATGGGGCTGGAATAGCTCAAAAAGAGCGGGATAGCCACTTCCATTATTACTAAATGCAAATATTTAATTTTATATCACAATACCCCTAAATCCCTTCTTTCCAATCTCCTATCCATTTTCCTCTCATTTTCATCTCTGTCCACGCGAGGAATAACTGGTGTCACTGATAGGGTAGCATGTGGGGGAAGCTAAGTCACCCGACAAAAATAGGGTGGCGGGTGCGTGGCGCCAGGGTTAGACGGGTGGGAGGAATTAGGCTGGGGGTCAACCAATTTAATATGATATCGCTCAATTCAATTTCACAACCAATTTTCTCTCACACAATGCTATTCATTTAGTAAAAATTTAGATTAGTGTTTTTCAATCATTTTAAGAAAACACAACCTAGATTTGTTTTGAAAGATACACCTTCATAAGATATTTATTACTCCTTTTTTAGTTTTCTTAACACATAAATCAAAATGACCTTAAAAGTAAATCAATGGAGTGTAGTTGAGTGGTAATGATTCATCCATAATTAACCAAGTTCGAGGATTGAAATATCACATTGAGTATAGAGCAACCTTAAATCTTTTGGCTCACAACGTAGAGAGATAGTTACCGTAGTCGACTCGACGGTGGATACCCTTGGTCTGAAGAAAATAAAAAGACCTTAGAAGTCAAAAAGATTTTTAAATTTTTTTAAGTTTCTATGTTCTAGTCTCATTGCAGTCGGTTCCAACCGTCCAAGGATAGGCACGACCGCACGACCGAAGTTGCGGCGCAAAATAATAACAGGAAACGGTTGTTGGCACGTAACAGCCAGAAAAACTTAAAATAGAAAAGATGTCTCAAACCATTCCGTTATTGGAATTTCAACAATGACGGGAGGCGTAAGGTGTCGTTAAATAACCACGAGAACCTGAACTGAACCTCGTGAGCCGCACTTCAAAACCCCTCACAAAATTACATTACTACTTGTAGACTTTTTTTTTTCCTTTTCTTTTTGGTTGGTTTTTTGAGGTAAATAAAATGACAAATACTGGTCCATCACTTGGCCACGCTTCTTTAAGGTCCCTCGTCTTGTAATCTTGTTCCTCAGCCCTTGCCCTTTAAGGCACCCAAGTGAGATAATATAAAATAAAATAAACCAGCGGGTTTATGGTTATGGGTTTGATTTCCTATCCGCTCATTCCTCATGCCTTGTATTTGCCAGCTTTTAAGAACTATACTTTTTTTTGGTGCTAGAGAGGGACAAGTTCCAAAATTAACTAGAAACTACTCTACGTGGCCATGCCACCCCTATTACATCCTCACATAAGATTAATCTAAGTCCCTGTGGAGCTTCATCAAAATAGTTGATAACTTCGGCTTGATTGCACCCATAGTTTGCTAGCCAGTCAGCGCTTTGATTGACCTCACGATAGCAATGTTCAATTCTCACCTCCCAATCCTCTTCTTTAATTAGTTTTCTGCATTTTCATATCATGAAATTAGCTGGACAATTACTGATACTGTCCTTCACCATCATTTGCACCACCACCTCAGAGTCCAGCCTGACCTCGAGGCGCCTTATTCCCATTTCACGAGCCATAGTCAATCCTCGCAGCAGAGCCAGAATTTCTGCTCGCAGCTTTTAAGAACTATACTTACTCCTTGATGATGCTATGTTGACGGGGTTAGTGCTTACACTTTAATTAATCTAATATGCTCGTTGTTAAAGAAGAAAGTTCAAATATGACGTAGCGGAAAGTACCGCAGTTGCCATTCGCTAGCACCTTCCATCTTGACTAGCAAAAGAAAATAAAAATAAAGAAGTGGGGTGGTGGCAGTGTTACTGTGGCACAACAGGTTAGGGTCATAAATGAAAATGAGAGTGGGGGTGGCTGGGCCTCAAACTCAAGCAACTAGGCCATGTTCTGCCCTTTGTTTTAGGCCTTCAGTCCCCACATGGTCCCAATAAAAACCCTGGCCCCAAAAACATTAAGAAAAAGGAACAATACAAGAGTTTTCTTTTTTTTCTTTATTTTATTTTTTAAAAATTTGAACCACCTACTTGAGATTTGAGGGATATATGTTCCTGTAAAGAGATATATCCAAATCTAATCTTCCCAACATCCTTTTCCTTTTTGAGGATAGGTCATATGATAATGATGGAGAGAAGGGGAGAATGAAATGGGTGACAATAACTTAGCTTGAGCTTTAAGATCACTATATGTTAGGAAATTTTACGACAATCCAACCATTTAAGTACAAAATAAACAAATAAAGTGTTACTTGAAAAGAAAAATAAAATACAACTGTATAACATGATTCATCCGCAACACAACAACTTACATACACGACCTTCAGTTTATCATGTTACTATTCTTAATCAAATGATCAATACAAAATTGTATGAACACTCGATTTGACATAGTGTTTTCCTTGATGTCCCCCTCAATGGGGTGCATCCTGTATGATGTCCCTTGTATAATTTACATGGTGACACTATCACTCTGTAGATAGTATACTTTTTATCACGTCGATTTTTCGAATAGCTAATATAGACCATGATTACACATTTCATAATTCCTCCATTTGATCTCTACAATGTATAAAAAAAAAAGTCACTTTCATTATATGCTTTCAATATTGTTTGTCCAATATTACCAATTGCACTAAAATTTTCAACAATTTTTCCAGTGAAGTGCTTTGAAGTTTCAGAGTTTCACTAATGTAATGACCGAGAAAAAAAAAACTTTTGGAGAACATGTGAATGATGTGATGTTCAGGATGAGGGTGGGCTTGGACAGAACTCACAAGCTTGCATTGTTTTCCCAAATGGGCTTTAAACAAGTTTGTCAGCCAGTCGTTTGGAGAAGCCTCACCAATGGCCATTAGGCTTTCAATAGCCATCGGTAAGGGCACTGGAACAAAACTAGGGAGTACTACAAGCATAGTGAAGGAAAATTTGAAATGTAAAAATGAAAAGGTGTAGAGGGTTGGGTCTTAGTTGGCCGTCCTCACGATAATTGTGTAGGTCGGGTTACTGTTGAAGATTTTTGACATGGCAATAAATGGATCAGGTTAGTAACAGGTTTCTTGATACGTTTATCTTTGACACTAAGAGGTCGTTTGGTTCAAAGGTAGGGAATGTAATGAAAATGGAATCGAATAAGAGGTGTAATGGTAATGAAAACCGTTACTTTCATAAGTTGTTTGGTTCAACCCTAGAATAGAATCACTTATTTCCGATTCTTTCTTATTGTTTGGTTCAAAAAGTAGCATCACCATATATTTCCACAACTATATGAAAATTACAATTCACAAAAATATTTTTGAAAAATACTATAAATAACAATAAAAATACTTTTTTGAACTAATATTCTAAAATTATTATAACAGTAAAAAATTAAAATCGTTGTACTTCTGCAATTTGCGTCTCTTAAATAACCAAAAAACATGATAATAAAGAAACAAATTCTATTTTGCTCTTCTTCTAAAAAAAACATAATCAAAGATCCAACAATTGATTTTTGTCGCCACCATCTTCTCGTTCCAATTCCAAAGCAGCAAAAGTAATTGGCCATGGAACTTTCTTTATCATTATAACTTAATCAAAGATCCAAGTTCCTGCAATCTTCGAAAGAGATTAGAAATTGTGTAGTGGAAGGAGGAGAGAGAAATTGAGGGGGCGAAAATTAGGGTTAGGGATTAGGTGGTGGAAGGAGAGAAGAGAGAGAGTGTATGGTGGAGATAAGAGATGTCGCCATTATCGCCGGCGATCGAGATTAGGAGGAGGTGAGATAAAAATGAGGAGAAAGAGAGGAGGTGGGTAGGGACTGGAGAAGATGTCGGATTGTTGGGTGAACTGGGAAGGAGGCAAGGACGACAATCACGGCATGATTATTTTGATTCCAGCAAGAATGAGAAATTGAAACCCATGGGGGGAGGAGGGTTTCAAAAGGCCAGAATCATTAACCCAAAGTAATGGTTTCGAATACCTTACCAACTCAACCAAACAACCTGTAATGGATTGGATTAGCTAATTTCGTTTCCAGCCCACTAGTTTTGCCCAAACAAACGGGCCCTAAGGGCTTGTTTACTTGGGAGTAATGATGATTACATTGTAATACCCATTTTCAAGAGTAAAAGTGGGGTAGAAAGGAAGGATGGGAGATTGATTACATCTTCCCTTGTAATCATAATTGTTTTCCCTTCTATCTCATCTCCCTCATCATTTTCCCTTATAAAGATGATTACATTGAGTAATGTAATCAACCACCATTTTCTCTTCTCTCATCTCCTTCCCACCTCTATCTCTCCTCACAAAATTGATTACATTATATTACCACCAAGTAAACGCCACCTAAATGTGTAACACACTTGTTATTTCACGGAGCACTACAAGACTATTGGTTGAAAAGTTGGAATCAACAGCAACAATACAAGACATAGCTGACATTACTTAACATAATAATCTTACCAATGACATGTAAAAGACATAAGACTAAGGGTGTGTTCTTTAGGACTTAACTCAACTGAACCGAACCAAACTGAATTCAACATCGCTAAAATGAAATAAACATCACTGAACTGACACAAGATCACCCCCGAAATGAACTGAACTGGCCGGGTAACCTCTAAAGAACATACTCTAACAAAAGAACTTATATAGGCTATAACTTCAATCCCCAAGACTCAAATTTTTCTTCACTAATCTTATCTAACTGTTCAGACATCTCCTGAGAGAGATAATCTTGCGAATCTCCAACCTTACCTTTCCGGAAGAATGACCTATTTTCTACCCCTGAAGATAACATCCCAGTCTTGTTCACTTCCATATTGCTTAGATTATCAAAGCTACATAGTTCAATTATTTTCTCAACTACCCCTGATTTCCTTCCTCCTGAGAAAAAGGGTATCCACAAAACTCAGCCAATCTCTTCAACTGCAGCACTGGTTGCTCTTTCAACTCCTCGAACTTTAAGAACAACACTTTGTTGGGACTCTCTAAGCTACATTTCCAGTAGCCCAACACATTGTCCCAAAAGGGACAAAAAGGACTCATCCCTTTTGCAAAACTTGTCAAATGCTTCTTCAAGGGAGATATTTCCCATCTCTTCAGTCCTCAACTTGTTTGCAAAGTGCCAGAATGAGATGAATGTGTCCTTTGGGTCCCTACATAGATACACAATCTTACAGTCCTTTTCCATGACAGATCTTGGTAGCGATCCGATAGGCAAATGGCTCGAGAAGACCCTGGGAGAGGGCAACCTTGAAAGGTCAGGCACTTGAAGGTCAACGTAGAGATTGAGCTCTAAGTAGGGTACCAAGTCGTGGGGGTTAGATGTGATGAGTGGTTGGTCTCGTCTTTCCGGGGCCCACATTGCTCGGTTCACCAATGAGTAGACCATGGCTTTGAGCCAGGTGGTGCCCGATTTCGGAGTGGTGACAAGGAAGAGATCAGTGCCGTTGGCTTGGAAATGTTGGTGGCACGTAAGCACCCCTTGGAGCATCCTGGTAATAAGTCAAACCCCTTGGTAACGGTATAAAGGGCGTCCAAACCATCCTTCGTCTTTGGGTAAAGACAACATTAGGTCTTTACATTCTTGGGTTATGTCATCTTCTTGCAAGTACTTGGGTAAAGGAACTGGGATAAATTGACCTAGATGAGAAGATTGAGATGGCATTGCAGATTACTTGGCTTTTGGATGAAACTCTTGGCTGGTTTATTAAAGGGCTAGAGCTTTACGGTTATGAGGGTTTGCTATTCTGTACCATTCCTTCATATTTATAATCAAGTTCGAGCATCTTTTGGTCAAGGTACTTAATTACTAAAAAACCAATTTCATAATATTGCTTTATTTCTAATTTTACTTCCATATTGTGAGATGAATAAGTCATCAATTTCCACCCTGAAAAGTGCAAAGCACAGACTGTAGAGTGTAGAGAATGGAAGCAAACGTAGAAATAATTATTGTTTTGCACACTAGGCTATCCATAATCCATATATAAGGCCAAAATTTGACAGGATATCCACAAAATGAGACAAGATGTACAAATTTCTCACTGGGACCTCCACAAGATCATATATAGCTTCAGTCAAAGCATGAAACTCGTGTTGTACAAGGTGACAAGGGACTACCTACTACAATAATCTATTTGCAGTGAGTGAATGATTACTGGCTAATCAGACTAATTAGCAGACATCCTTCAACAATTAAGACAGTGATAATGAGAATCCATACAGGACATGATTTGGAGAGACTAAAATAATGTGCATCGACCCTGCAGGTAATAGATTAAAATTCTCTAAAGCTCTTTACTAACTTTCACATTTTACACGCGAAATCAATACTTGCACGCCCATGATACTTCAACAAAACAAACATTTCTCTTATCAACATATTATCCCTCCCACCCCCCATCCCAAGCATGATGAACCTCAAATAGATTACCTCGATTTACATGCAATTATGAACCTTGCACAGCAGTGCTAAAAACCAATGGATCATTAGTGCATTGTGAAGCATCAGGCGTCAACCAGCAATTAGTTCAGAGTGCACCTGAAGCAAGATATTTATTAATGAGACGATAACTGGCTGATGTGCCAAAAAGGGGGAAAGAAGACGCAGTTAATACCTTACAGCTCAATGTCTGGAACTCCCATCAGCGGATAGTTATGATCACTTGATCCAACCAACGGAATATACTCTGATCCTCTCACGTGCACACTAAAGCAAGCTGCGAAATACAACAGATCATCATCAGACTTCAAGGCAAACCTAATGATCAGAAAGAATTGTCAACTTAAGTCGCAGTTTAGTATGTCTTAGTAAGCAACTCGCAGGCATCACAGGCCACAAACTCCTCAAAAACTGTAGCACGTAAACTTAATAATCTACTACATAACCTAGCACAGGATTTTTATTTTTCAGAAATAGAGTGGAAAAAGACAATGTGTCTTCTACAATGAAAGTAACAACAAGTTGGCGAATTCATTTGGATTTCTGTGACAGCATAGCTCCAAAAGGCCACTGCTGCCTTAGACCAAACAGAAGCTAAATAAGTAATACTATCCCAAAGTAGCTCAGCAGGGAGGGAAGATCTAGAAAACACCCCTCCATTCCTCTCTAGCAAAGCACACCACAGAACCACTAAGAAAGCATTACCCTACAACGTCTTCTGCTCCTCCCACCAGAACCCCACAAAGCACATCTGCAGGAACTGGAAGACACTAGATGAGCTCACCCAAGACTCCCAATCAACACCAAACAGCCCACTCCAAAGATATAATGGCGATCAAACTCCATAAAGATACATTTCTCCTCCTTACTGCTAGCACTGCAAAGCATCATCTGCTAGAAAAGTGAACAAACATCTGCTGATCCTGGCCTCCTTCGTTGGCGCAAGTCATTTTTATTTTATTCTATTCAATGCTAGTCCACAATTACATCCCTAAATTAAGTGGAAACTTTGCCTTCCAAAGGGTATTGGCAATAGGCAAAGGAGGGGATGCAATGTTCCAAACAGCTAAGGAAGGGCTTGAAAAGATTTTTTTTCCCCCGAGGAATCACCCATCCACTGTCTTAGGTCAGCATGACCAGCCTTGAAAATACCAAGCACTTGAGCAAACTTTGCATCTCCCAATCCTGGGGCGGCCTCCGCAAGGGAGTTCCCAAAATCAGGCCTAACTCTGATACTGGAGAATACGAAGAGCAGAAAGCTGAAACAATCGAGGAAACTTCACAGACAGTGGCTCCCCATCTTGCTAATGAGTTGTTGTGCATCGTTGAACATGAATTTAAAGTAGACCCCCCCCCCCCCCCCCAAATAATAATAAAAAAAAAAAGAAGTAACTGTGAGCTATCAACAATTTTCGGATTAAGGTTCCTATGGTTTGACAATGGCCCTCATTTCCAGGACCTTTTAGAGCCATGTATCAGCTAACCTCCAGGGAGAATAGAAAAGACCAGTGGAGGGAAGAGGGGATGTTGAAAACACAACTCCTATGTTCAAGTAGCTCAAATTTGTCCCTTTATGTGGAATGAACATGTTTTCCAACATGAAAACATTCTAGAGGCTGAAGAAACTGTAAGCATTACCATATAATCTGAACATGATGTCGCCCACAACTTACCGTTTTCTATTTTCATCACACTTTGTAGCATTGTGTCCATTTTCGTTTTCATATCATGACTATCATCCATCTTAGGAACAAGAAGGGTCAGCTCCCTATGGATATCACGTACAAATCTGCAGATCTGCTCAGCAACTTCAAGTTCACCATCAGATATTCGACCAATAGCCTGTCTCATCAGCTCTCCTGTCAAGTCAGCAAGCTGAAAGAAAAATGCTTCAGCACCCTTTGCAACAACTTTCCAAACATGCATAAACAAAGCCCAGACTCCACAATGTTTTGGTGTGAGGGATTGCATAGATTGTAATTTGAACAAAACACATTTTATGATCTACCCTGTGAACAAGTGAAAGTAGCAGTTAGACAATTACCCCCAAAAGGTAGTCAAGTATATTAATTTGCAGAGGCTCAATGGAAGGATCACTTAATGGTAACAAAGTAGCATTTATCTCATCAAGATTCAGAAGACTTCCAGTTCTGCAGAATTTGCAGAATGTTGCAGCTTCAACATATTCTTGTACCTGCAAACATCAACCATTAACTGAAAGGCATGACCAAATTTTATACTAATATAAAATACAAAAAGGGAAAGTAAAATGTCCAACCCCGGGAGAGTATGCACGTCTTAGCTTCCAGAAGTCAGCCCCATTTAGCTCTTTCACAAGTCGGGAAATATGTTGTTCCCTCACAGCTTGCAGATCCCTCTCTGCCTTCTCTAGCACTTCATCTTTGTTATATTTGCTCATTCTGTGTCAAAAATATAACCAAACATTGCAATTTGCATGACCATTTAGGCTCACAAGTCACAAGAAACAAGACCAGAATGTGATAGAGGTCCAAAACAGAAGGAAAGACCCAAGTGTAGGTGCTAACAGAATAAATCACCAATAAGTCTCACTGCCCGGGTTTTTAATGAAGTGGCTATTTTGGGTTGCGGGATAGGGTCAGGTTTCAAGCGTCTTCATGGGCTAGGTCTGCAGGGGCATTTAAGAGTTATGCTATTACTGATAATTCAGCATAACTCGGTAAATTTGTAACGAGTTTCTGTTGGGAAGAACCTTGTTCTCTTTTGCTGTAATTTTTGAAGCTTCATCAATACAATTTTTTTTATCTTAAAAGCTACCAATAGGTCTCACAATAAAGTTCAAAGGTTATCACCTTGTCTGGAATCAGAAATTATCATAGTCATTCTCTATAAAATCAAGGAAGTTTTTTCACACAATTGAAGGGAATCACTTGGAACAAGCCACAAAAAGATGCCACATGCAAAGGTGCTTTTTAAATTCTTTTTGCCTATTGCAGCAGGATTCTAATAACAATTTTATTAGCACTTCAAAACAAACAACCAACAATAGAAACACATACGGAGAAACACTTAAGAGTGAGGTGCAATTAAGAAACATAGTTACCTGTGCACCTGAAAAATTACTTTTTTGCTGTTCATTGTGATATCACGACTTGCTTTCACCACTCTCTCCCGCTTTTCGTTCTACATAGACATGTTTAAATAGATAAGGCATGAGGCCAATAGTAATATGTAACGATAGTGGAAACACAACATAGGTACAATCTATAATTTTTCATCTCCGTCAGACAACCAATTCCACTTCAAATATCTACATCTAGAAAGCCTCTAAGTGTCCTGACTCCTGACACATACAAAGTAATATACTGATGCCACAAGACCAACAACAACCAAGTAGGAGTTCACAAGGGTGGGGTCTGGGGAGGTCTAAATATACAGAACCTTACCCTAACTAGTAGAGAGGTTGTTTCAGATTGACGCACAAACAAGGGAAGGACAAGGTCACAAGGTGCCTTTTGGGGATGTCAAACACAGTTATTTTCAATCACATCATAACAGGAGAAGAACAACTTCCTTAAAAGCTAGAGCGAGCACAATACACCCCAATTCAAGCATTTTGGGATTATTGCAAATAAACTGTGGGCAAAAATGTTATCAAGATTAAGATTTACCCACAAGCATACACCACTAAAACATTCAATACGATTACCAATTTCCCATTAAAGACATTATGATATATAGATAACAGAAAACATAAATAATTAGATTAATAGTTAGATAGAGAGAGAAAAAAAGACATACAAGGTTATTGAGATACTCAGCATATTTGCTGAAAGCATCAGTCATGGAAGTATCTGTAGTCATCATTCTAGGCTTCTTTGCTATGCTTTCCCAATTTGAACCTGCTACTACTCAGACAGAATTACAGAAAAAAAGAAAAAAAAAATCAGATAAATTTCAGAGCTTTAAAATACAAGTAATAAAACCCTTCAAGGGTTTAAGGTTATAGAGTTCTAAGTTCATGGGCATTATGGAATATAGCTAGGGTTAAGGTTAGTGAAAACTGAAAAGGGTTGTGGGAATTTGATGAAAATTGATAGAGAGAGAGAGAAGGAGGTGAAGGGACTTACATTGATGGAAACGAGCAGGTTTAGGTTTAGGGGCCATGAAAGAGAGCTTATGGAAGACCGCAGCATACAACATCTGTCGCTTCTGATTTCTATTGCTCTTTTTACCTCTCCTTGTGTTGGTTCATCAAAATACAAGTGTACTTGGAAATTTGAGACAAATCTTTGCATTTTTTTTTTTTTTGACAATAACAAATACAAGTGTTTTTTGGGCAACAAAATTTTGTTTTAATGATTTCCCTAGATAAGGGCACCTATTTAACTCAGTATCTTGATCAACTTAAGAGCCTGTTTGGGAGTTGGAGAATAGAGGGGAAGGGAAGGGAATGAAGGGGAAATAAAAAGTTCTCCTTGTTTGTTAGTTTTTTTAAAAGAGGGGAAGGGAGGGGAGTGAAGGGGAACCGTTCCCTTCCATTCCCCTCCATTGGGGAATTTTTAAGTGACAGTAGTTGGTTCCCCTCCATTCCCCTCCCTTCTCCTTACTTAAACTCCCAAACAAGATGAATTGTTTCACCTTCATTCTCCTCCCTTCCCTTCTCTTCCCTTTCCCCTCATTCCCTTCTCTTCCCTTCCCTTCCTTCCCACCCAAAACTCCCAAACAGACCTGTCAATTCCCGACCCGACCCGAAACCCGACCTGACCCGTTTTTTCAGGGTCCTGACACTAATTTTTCGACCCGGAACCCGGTTTGACCCAAACCCGATTAACCCGGTGTTTTCTGGGTCAAACCCGACCCCTTAGCGGGGCGACCTGTTTAACCCGAAAAATAGAACAATTTGAAATTATAAACAAAGATTTCGACTAAAATATCCTAAAAAACAAATAAAATATATTTTTTTTATTAACTTTTTCTCTTCCTATTTGTTCTCTCAAAATAAGAAATTTTGCTTTTGACTACGCTAAAATGAACGGAAATATAAAGCACAACTCATCGAATAATTAAAAAAAAGTATAAAAAGTATCATATAATCGGATATACATACCAAAACGTGTAAAAATACACGTACGTAGTTAATACAAGTTATAAGTTAGAGTATAAATTGGCAAATATACCATTTGAAAGCATAAAATTGACTATATAATTAAAGAAGAAAAAAAAATTATTGGGTCACTCAACCCGGTGGGTCGACCCGAACCCAACAACCCTGGGTCAGGGTCGAGCATTTCTCAACCCGAATCCGAAATGACCCGATCCGTTGTGACCCTAATCCGACACGACTCGAGCCCGAACCCGATCCGCCCGACCCCGATCCACCCGACCCAATTAACAGGTCTAGTTGGAAGGTATCCCAATTTGTGAAAAAGTAAAAACACTAATTGAAAAAAACAAAAAGGAAAAGTAAAATAAGAAACGGAATTCAAATTCCGTGAGATTGGTACAAGGGAATTTGGGCTATGACTTCCTTGGCCCACAAGGTTATTGACAAGTGGCAGCAAGGGTTAGGGTGTATGAGACATCTTATAAAAGCAAGGTCAGAGGCAACCGAAGTACTTGGCGGAGATGTAGCTAGACGACGGCGAGGTAGCTACGACGGCAGCGAGGTCGTGAGCTCTTCATGGAAATCTTAATTAGGGGAAGATCTAATTAGGTGAACATACGGCAGGGAGTTCGTAGAAGAGGCGTTTGTTGGTTCGGGCATAAAATCAACGGGTTTCTACAACAGGTATTTGTGTCAATCCTAGTATTTTGGTAGTAGTGTCAATCGGGTGGTATTGATATTGTACTGGGCCGCTTGTACTAGGAGTTTAGGTAGTATACTTGGTTGTAAATGTATTGTGAGATGTGGCTTGACATTGTAATCACTATTGAGATTGTTAGTGGATTAATTGTCCGTTTGGGCCGTGGTTTTTACCAGATTGGAGTTTTCCACGTTATATCTGGTGTTGATTATTCTGTGTTGTTTTCAGTATTTTATTGCTAATTCCGCAATTGGTATTAGAGTGTTTGGGTCCTAATCGAAGGAATTTGTTGTGTGGGTCAAAAATCCCAACAAATAGTTCAATATAACTTCACTAATCACTATGATAAGAGTGAAATAGGGTTTTTAGATCATTTCCATGGATTTTGAAATCTAAAAAATGAAATCTTCTTACAATGTCATATTGAATTGGCTAAGCCATTTCAAGAAGTGAAAATCATGAGACTATAGATACTAATTAAACTTTTATTGATCTCAGTGATCTACTGGTGTATATCTAAATTATAAACAAACTCTACATGAGAAAGTATGATATGTGACCACTAGAGAATGCATGAAACAGCTAATCACATAATTCAAAACGTGATCTCAATAAAGACATTTCTAATTTTGCATCTTTAACACATCTCTCTTTTCTCCAAAGCCTTAGAGTATGGAATTGGTCACTAGTCTCTTCCAAAAATAGTTGACCAAAAACACGTTGGGGCCGGAGGCGGGTCGAGCACATGTTTTTGTAAAACCATGGACCGGGCTAACAGGTGAGATCCTTATAAATTTACACAAATAGCTTATCTATACCCGTTTTATTTTCCGGACCAAAGAAGTGGACACCATAAGCCGCACTTAAGAAGCGGACACCATAAACCAACCCATCCATGATCGGCTCTACTTCCAACCCCCCAGGCTCCATACTTCCATTTTCCATACTGTTATCAAACAAAAATTGACCTAGATATGCTCTAATCCAGAGATGGATTGCCCCAAAAACATAAAACTAATTCTTACTTATCTAATTAGGTATATGCTTGAACCATTATGGAAGTAACGTTTGGTTCTGTAGTGTAGTGGTTATCACGTCAGTCTTACACACTGAAGGTCCCCAGTTCGATCCTGAGCAGTGCCATCATTTTACTTCTCACCATTTCGTTTTTCACTCAGCAACATTCCCTGCCCCCAACCTTCAAAAACCATTTGCTTTGCACACTGCAAAATCAAGCACACAGCTCCATCAACAAAAACCTCTCTCTTTCTCTCACACTAAAAAGAAAAAACAGATTTTGCTTCATCATTCTGAGAAGAGAGAGATGGTGACGCTGGTGGTGTCTACAACTATTGATCCGGCGTCGTTTGGACCAGCATCAGCCCTAGTAGCCATGCCCAATTGGTTCCCCGGCCCTTCTTTCGAGGTTATCTCTCTTATTCTTGCTTGCAAATTGATTTTTTGGGTCACTGTAAAAGGATGCATGTTTGATCAGTGTAATAAATTTTGGGTTTTTATTTATTGTTTTAGGTCACTATGAAAAGATGCATGCTTGATTAGTATAAGAAAGTTTGGGTTTTTAATTTCTTGTTTTGGGTCAGTATGAAAAAGATGCATGCTTGATTAGTATTAGAAATTTAGAATTGTTGGGTTTTTGGGTCACTATAAAAATATGCAAGTTTGATCAGTATAATTATTTTTGGAGTTTTCCCTTGTTTGGGGCCGCTATAGAAAGATGCATGCTTGATTACTGATTAGTATATGGAATTTTGGGCATATGATATGATGTAATGATTGAATGTATTGTAGGGGGTAACGAGTTATGTAAATGGAGGAGTGAGATTGTTGCAGCATGATAGAAGTATAGTGAAAGAAGATGATCTCGATACCCGTTGGGAGGAAATTGCCAGTGAGACTGTTGATAATGTTATTTTCCTCAGCAGACACACTGCTGTTTCTAACCGCCCTGCCCTCACCATCCATCCTATTGGTACTTTACTCACCCTTTTTTGAATGATAATTTGACATAACATTCGTTGCCCTTTTCAATTCACATTGTGTTGGGTTTTGGGTATTCTTTTGATTTTCATTGTGGAGTTGTTGATGGTCATGTACTCATGTGGGTTTTGTGGGAATAGAGTCTTTCCCCTTTTTTGTTATGTGTGTTAAACTCATTTGGTGTTTCGGTTTTGGGTGGATTGAATTTTGATTGTGGGATTATTGATGGTAATGTAGGTTTTTGGTATATTGAGCTCTTGAACTTCAATCGCTTCGGGGGGGGGGGTCTTCAGTAGGGGTGAGCGCAAGCAGGTACCCACTTGAAATCTTAGGATTTGGTACTGGAATTGGTTAGAGCAGTTCCTCAAATTTGGGACCCAGAATTGGAATTGGTTAGAGCAGTTCCTCGAAACTGATACCCAGACTAGGAATTGGCAGGTCCAATTCCAATATCAGGTACCCAGTTCCCGTCATCCCTCACTGAAAAAAATTGCTTGACGTCTTGTCTCGTAGAATTTTAATGGGAATAGCGGAATACTATCCAAATACTATGAGTCACGATTGTGCGACAATTCCAAAAAAAATATTACAACATCGAAAAGATCAAAATTGTAACATATACAATAGAAAAACTAAAGTAGTAGTAGCATTGGTAGGCATTGTAAATTAGACCCACGAGGTACCCAGTTATTGAAATTGGTCCCACCAGGTACCCACTGGGTCCTGGGTCCAGAAAAATGATACCCAGAATTGGAATTGCTTCCAAGCAGGTCTAAATTTTTGGACCCAGAATTGAAATTGGCGGGACTGCCAGGTCCAAACCAATTCCAGGATTAGGACCAGGTACCCAGGACCCATGCTCACCCCTAGTCTTCAGTAGGCTTTCGGCTTTCCATTGTACATATATTTTGACTGTAGGTTGTTGGTGTAGTGCTGTTAATGTGAGATTTTGCTCATTGTGAATAGGGGTGCCACATTTGAAAGAAGGGGATGTGTCCCCACAAGGTGGGAGGCCAGGATGGGCTGCACCACCTGACCCTAGAATGGGACCTTGGATCCGACTCTTGAAGAACATTGCCGAGTCCCATAATTTGATTCCGGAATTTGAGGTTTGTATCCAGCATTTAAGTTGTGAAACATAGTGGCATGTTCCAGGTTTTTCAGAAATGATTTCTCTAGCTTGTTTGGTAATATGGTGAGGAAGGAAAGAACATAAACGAATTAGGTTTTTTTTTTTGTAATTTGGTTTTTGTTAGATAATAAGAAGCGAAAGGAAAACTGTTATCGGAGTTCTTTAAGGAGTCTTTCCCATCATTTTTTTTCTTTTTTTTTTCCACATAGTTTGATTAATTTAAACCAAATGCGGTAAAGCTACCTTTCTGCTTTCACTTATTTTTCTCCTATCAAAAAAAAGAAAGAAAGGAGTAACACTGATTTTGTGTTTTTGTTACTGGCTACATGGACATCTTACTGGTTATTTTTGTCTTCATAACTTTCTTGGTGTAGATTACTATGGAGGCCACTCATCATGGACCTGTGACAAATAAGCCAACTATGTTTCTCGAAATTGGTAAGTTTCTGCCCTTTATTATACATAAAGAGTACTGGATCTGAGATGATGGATATGTAAGGGGATGTTCACTTACAGCACAAAAATAGAAAATCAAAATTTTGTGATGACATGTCTCTGTTTTGCCGCTTGGAAAGCCAAAAGCTTGAACATCAAGGTTAATTGATTATCAAAGACTGAGTATAGCCAGGATCTTTTTATTTTGTTTGTATGATTTATAGAAGACAAGTCTACAGAATGAAGTATATGTTCACAAGTCAGAAAACTATTGAACTCACACAGGGTTTAGCAAGAGAGGGTAAAATTTTCAGCAATAAATGTGGTAGTGTGCTGAAAGATTGTACTTATGGGTGAATTTCAATGGCTGAATGATAAAAAAAAATTGAAAACTAGGGAAATTTCTTCGAGGTACCACGATATTTGAGGATTTTCATTGGTGTTTTGCTTTTGAAGATGAGGTATCTAAATGATATGAGAGGTGCCATTTCTTCCATCAGTAATTTAGTAGTCACTAAATGTGTCTTGACACTAACTTACTTATAAAATGAAGCATATCATTAAACCTAATGCAATCATTTTAGTTAAGAGCAATTATTATTTTCAACCTTCAGGGCAATATTAACAAGCATAAACCAATTGCATATATTGAAATTTAAAATAACACCTCATATTTGCCAGTGACATGAATCGTATTGTAACAGACACTACTCCAAACATTGAGAACTATCCAAAAGTTTGAATGGAAAAACTTGTTAGCCTCTTTTTGGATTGGTTATTTCGAGGAATATATGGAAGTCCGTAGTTTCTTTAGAGATCATAAACCTTTATTATCTACAGTCTTTTGGGTTGTTCTTATTTTCTTTATTTTGGTAGTATAGGTAGCACTCTAGAGTACTGGAAGAGGGAGGATGCTGCTCAAGTTATGGCACTAGTTGAGTAACTTCTCAGCTTAAAGTTGTTTCTCATGTGTACCAAATCTGAAAATTTTCTGATGTATACTTCTATACATGTTCAATATGTTGTTGAAGCATAGTAATGTGCATGCTCAATATAGGTGATACCCAGTTGGTGTTCTTCTGTAACGGTATTTTAGTATCTTGTAGTTGGTCTGGGAAGGGCTTGGGCTTGGAGGAGGTGCTGCTGTGGGTGAATGGGGCAGGTATAATTTACTTTTACACTACACATTGATTTTTTTTTTTATTATCTTATTCCTTGATGAGTTCACATTTTTCTAGTCCGGTAGTGTAATGAGGTAATGTATTATGATCTAGATATTCGAATGTTGACTTCAAATTGAGTACCATTTGAAAGGAAAGAAAACTAATGGAAAAGAAATGATGTCTTTGTTGATAAAATCTAAATTTCTCCCAGCCTTACTCCTAAGGTCCTTGATTATTTGTCTCTTTCTTATGGACCCTTGTCTGAACGCTGAACATGTCTTACCAGGGAGACTGAAAAAAAGAAAGTTCTAGTTGGGGTAGGAGGTGGCCATTATGCACCTCGACATATGGATATAATTATGTAAGTTACTCTCCTACTCATTTATAAATTCTTTTTTGCTTAATATGAATCTGCTCTGTTTCAGGCTTCACATTTCTGGAAACATTATCCATAGTCTGTGTTAACCCATTTGCAAATACCTTGAGTCGAATTTTCCGTAGATCATCCTGTGGAGAAGCATGTCTTTGAAACATGTTCATTTGGCATCTCAAATGATTTAATTCTACACAGCTTTTTATGCTACATATAACAAGCAAAATGTCATGATGTAGCGTCATGACGTGGCGCCATGCCATTGGAAACATGAGATATGTCATCTAGGTTTGTTGTGAAGATAAAATGTAATTGACTAGTTCCTTATTGTGGTGCAAATGGAATAGGCAAAAAAAAACTCATATGGCCTTATCCTGTGGGATCGTCTAGGCTGGTTGTGTAGGAAGCATATAGTTGACTACTATGACTAGTTATCTATTATGGTGGTGTGTCTGACAGGATCTACATTATCTATCATGCAAAGATCTGATAAGCAGCTCCTGTGTAACAAGAACGCTTTTTTATCTTGGCACTTGTTGTCTCTGATCACTTTTTCCACTGCTTTCTGAGGAGAGTAATGCCGGAAAGTGAGATAATAGCTATTTAACCTCAAAATACTAAGCACAGAAATCTTTTAATTTTTTTTTAATTTTTATTTTATTTTACTATACCTCTCTTGTGAAGTCCCCTGATTATGTCTATTTATGTATGTGTTGTTATTGTGTAGTCCTTGACATTCTGTTTAACCTCTAAGATTTTCTAAAAGTATATTTTCTAAGAACTTTTAGGTAAGGTTCCCAATTGGTATGCTCCTCGACAGCATGCTAGTGCTTCTCCTTAATTGTTAGAATTTGATGCTTTATAGGAAAGAAAATGTTTGGGTGGATCACCTGCTCTCAGGATATTCCTTGCCAATGGATGATCCAGGCCAGTCAAAAGTAGAATCAGATGCTAAAAGTATTGGCGGGACATGGAAAGAGGCTATCAGAGCTGCATTTGAGGCAACTGAAGCAGCTTTTCCCGGAGGAGAAATTATGGCGCATCTTGATCAAAAGTGAGTGTTTATTCTGTTACGTTTTTTTTTTTTTTGTATGGCTTATCATGGAATATTCCAATAAATCTTTGGGCTCATTTACTTGCTACTTGCTAGTAATGCAAGAAAATCATTGTATAGAGTAGATGCGGGGAGATAAGTGAAGAAGTGGGGGGAGAGAGATGGGAAAATTGGGGTTGATTGCACCATCCAATGTAATCACATTTGCTCAACTTTGACCCATGTAAAGATGATTACTTTGGATGCTGTAATCAATCTCACCTTTCCCATCTGTCGTCTCACCCCCCCTCCTTCCTTTTCCACCTCACATTTACTCTATAAAATGAGTGCATTGCATTGCAATGCATTACTAGCAAGTAAGCACCACCTTTGTGTTTCTATAGCAGTGGTAAGCTCCCTCCAATTGCATAAATATTTCTGTTTCAACATTTCATATGGGAGATCTGTCCTGATTCTCGAGTAATTACCTCCCCTTTCTGGAGTTAGTCTAAATTTTTCTTTACAAGCTGGAAAGAGTTTGTAAACATAATCTCCCATTTCGAGTTGGCTTACATTTCCTCTTTACAAGCTGGGAAGAGTTTTTGAAGCACTCATTGGATCACGGTGTAGTGAAGCTCATGAACATTAACTTTAAGAATGCTACTTGTAGGGTATATGGCTTGAAATATGAAGAACATATCAAATGTCTGTCAGAAATTAGAATGAATTCTTTTTCTGTAGCACTAGTTGTGTACTGCTGCCTGAAATTTGCTCATGCTTCCACTTACTGCTACTGCTATGTATTTCTTTCTATTGTTTAAACCTTCACTCCTTGTTTAACACAGGAGTTTTAAGGGCTGGCAGAAGAATGCTATCACCGCATTTCTTCAGGAGCAGAAGATCAAAATTGGCAAGCCGAATGATTTCAACTAACTAGGCATATATGCTTCTGGATCAATCGGCAGACTCTACTGCAGTACGGCAATATCACATTTGTATGCGGAGTCACTTTTTCGAGGCTGGACATGCTTGATCTGAAAACAGGTGTTCTAGGATTTATACCACCATCAATGATTCATACTTTCAACTGAGTAGATAAATATAGATCTGAAAACGGATGTGTTCCGTGTTACTAATGATGGATGTTTCCTCAACTCTACTATTAGAAGATGGTGAACAATTTGATGTATAAAAAGTCATTTCAGTATTGGAGAATGGCAGAAATTATATGAGAAAATATACTCCTTCATACTCGCAGTTCTTCATTGAATCCCACGCCCCTCCCCATTCCGTCCACGAAACTGGAGATGGGATCCTCTCCAATAGAATGGTAAAGTACTTGGTGTAGTAACTCACAAGGACCAAAAAAGAAAAGGAAAAAAGAATTAGAGTTGGATGTCCTTTGGAGTGGGCAACAAATATGGCATGATGATATTGGCTTATTGAAGGGAATATTGAAGAGAAGTACTTTAGAGGATCCTCACTCACGAACCTGGCTTGTGATGTGCTCAGATTTGGTATGCCTTACCACTTTACCAGTTTCCATGACCTGGCTGAGTTGGGTCACAGGCGGTCTGCATTCACGCAACGAGTAGCTGACATGGCGATGTCAGCTAAGTTGACAACGTGGCTGATTTGCTTGCATTGCACCTGACTTGATTCGTGTTTAATCAACCTGATACTTGACCTAATGACCACCTCTTGTCTTGGTGCTTTCCCTACTAGCATAGTATGGGGGAACTTTACATTTTAAACCTAAAGGGTTAAGGCAATATCTCAAAAAAAAGTCTCGGACTATTCATATATTTTCTTTTACTATTACAACTACGAGCAATGGGGGTTGTTGGTAGTTATATGACTTGCATGATTTCATCCGTATACAGGCTACATGTACAAGCACATAGGGTGTGTTGAAAATGAACCAAATATCAAAGAATGAAAGTGAATAGTGTTATGCGAGTGAAAAAAATACGTCACTTAATTGAATTGAACCGATTATTTGATAGATAGACCCAAACATATGGCATAGTGGGAAAGGGCGAATCTATAAAGGGTAGTACCAAGGGGTGCCATAGTCCTGGGTTTGATTCATGGTTGATGCATGCCTGCGTCACACATCTCGCGACTAAACTCCTCTATGAAGGCTTAGAGCAAGATTTATGGAGCGCCCAAAGGAGAGCGATTTCCTGAAAAGAGGCTATTTTAGAAAGTAATACCCAGATTAGGTTGGATTAGAAATGATTTCTCATGAGGGTGTCCACGAGGCTCAATATTTTTTTTCCCCGTCCCACAGACGTAAGTCGCTATAACGGACAGCGACTTTTCTTTGCAAAAGTCGATGTCGCGGACAGCAACTTACGTGATATGAAGTCGTTACCCACTCTAGCGACTTTATCTAAATCAACAGACGACCACAAATGACGAGGTAGAGAGTGCAGAAAAAAGTCGCTATTCGCGTTAGCTACTTTCCTTCGTGTAAGTCGTTGTCCGCATTAGCGACTTCTCTTCATGAAAGACGCCACTTTACTTCGGGACCGAGAAAAAAAAAACATGGCTCGTGAAATCCCAAGCCTACATGGAGACCTTCATGGAAAATACATTTTAACCCAGACTAATGTGGGTATTACTTTCTAAACTAACCCTTTTTGAGGAAATTGTTCCCCATAGGGGGTAATCCCTATTTTTAGAAGAAAATAAAAATTACACCCATAGCCTTGGTAACATTGTCATTTCCAAATGCCAGCAGGCCCAGCACAACTTATTCCAAGTAGATATTTACATCCGAAAAGGGTACAAAAGACATTCTCGTGGATAGAGTAAATCTGATATCTCCAAACTCCAACTGATCACCAAGAAAAAAAGAAAAAGCTGTGATCAAACGTGAGCTCATCACCTCCACTTCGACGTCATCTGCTCTGCCCCATCCTCGGTGACGCTCCACCGGTGAGTTTTTCTCTCTCCTATATTTGTTAGTTCACTGCTTGACGTGCTTGTGATGTTATGTTGCCTTTAATTTTGTTTCAAGTAAATAGGCGCTATTTTACAACAGTTTCTGGTAAAGTAAAGCCTGAATTAAATGATTCTCAATTCAGCATGTATAGATGTGTTAGAGGACCCATTGCATTTTTCAAGCATTACTTGATTATGGGTATGTCCGAGATTACCTCTTTTTGAATTATTAAGGATGTTCTAGCCAAAGTAGAATGGATCATTAATTTTGGGGGAGTGTTAGTATGTGACAACTATACCATGAACTGATGAATTCTTTCAATGCTGTGTTAGTTAACACTAAGGGCTCGTTTACTTGCTAGTATGCTATGCAATCATTTTATAGAGTAGATTTGGGTTGAAGAGTGAAGGAGTTGGAGGAGAGAGATGGAAAAAGGGTGGGGTTGATTGCATCATCTATTGTAATCACAATTGCTCAAGTTTAACCATGTAAAGATGATTACGTTAGATGGTGTAATCAATCTCACATTTCTCATCACTCTCCTCTCCCTCAATCATTTTCCACCTCACATTTACTCTATAAAATGATTGCATTGCATTGCATTACTAGCAAGTAAACGCCACCTAATAGTTTTCCTTTGCCTCCATTTTTGCAATTGTAGTTGGTAATTTGGTGTATCAACTGTTGACAGTTCCTAGTCTCAGTAGTGGAAACAGTTGATCAGAGCTGCATTCTAGTTTTCTGTGAATTGTTAAAGTAACAGTTACTTATACCTGACTTATTCAACAGTTAAACTGCAAGTGTAGTTGCAATTCCTCAGAACTCGAAACGCAGCCAACATTACACATCAGAGAAAAGCAAATCGTAGCCATCTGTTGTGGGAAGATATATAAATGTTTTAGGAGTGAAGAAAGAAGGGATGATTGGAATTATTTTCTTTGGGGACAGCAGGACAAAGTAATTTGGAGATTGAATAAAGAATCTCGGTTTTGTTCATATGAGAAGTATCTTTGAAACCTGAAACTGAAAGTAAGGAGATGGCAGTAGTGTTACGAAGCAGCTTCTGTTCTAATTCATATCCATACTCATATTCATGTCCGTCAGTGATATCACCCCTTATAGTTACCTTTTGCACCCATAATCATGACAATAATCAAAGGAAGTCTTGTTACCCTCTCCTTAGTAGTGGTAACAGCTGGGGAAGAAGTGATGATTATAGGAACAAGAATAATAGTCGTAATTCTACTTTCTCTGCTATGTATGGATACGGGCATGAGTTTGGCATAGTCCATGGCCGTAGACACCATCAGTGCCAAGTAACTCATGCATCAAAACGACCCCGGAATGAAGAAGATTATGAAGAAGAAGGAGGATACAATCGAGAAGAGCAAAGATGGTTGCGGGAAGAGCAAAGGTGGCTCCGGGAAGAGCAACATTGGCTACGGGAAGAGACTCGCTGGAATGCGGAGCGCGACTCTCTTCTACGACAAATCTCACATCTCAATCTCAAAATTCAAGACTTAGAACTGGAGTTAGAGGGTCTTCGTGATCGTGTTGGTTCAGGTTCCACTGTTCCTGATACCTTAAGCAAAATTGCTTCCCTTTTGCAAGTCTTGAACACTAATACTAACAGTGTTAGTACAACTAGTAGTAGTTTTAATCCCAATCAAAACCGGATAGCCGAGTACTCTGAGGAAACCAGCAAGCCTTTAGTTTTGGAGCACACAAAGTCAGAAGAATCAGAGTCACATTCAGAGATTGATGATCCGATTCCTCCTCCTGCTGCTACTATGATTCCTACTCCTGATTCAGAAAAGAAGAACAACGTCAACCAGGAGCAGCAGAAGAACCAGATGAGATCTGCATCGAATCTGAGAATGGGAGCTGAAGGGGAAGAGGTTCGGGCCTTGCAGGTTGGGGTTGTTTTAGCTCTTGAAAATTCTTTGTACATTTTTTTGAGTCTCTGTAGTGAGTTTGATTCCCCTCTTTGATCTGCTGGTGTGTATATGACAGGAAGCATTGTTAAGTTTAGGATTTTACTCGGGTGAGGAGGATATGGAGTTCTCATGTTTTTCGAGTAACACTCAGCGTGCTGTTAAAACGTGGCAGGTAAGTTGTGTTGCGTGCTCCTTTTGGTCATACTTTTGTGCAAATCCAAATGATGATTTTAATAAACAACCAGGGAAGGCATTGTTGGCTTAAATCTTCATTCCTCTTTCTCGGTCAACAACGAGCTTGCAAGCTCCCATTTTATCTAATAATTACTGAAAACTTTGTCTACTTTGTCATGCTCATTGTATGATTTGGATAGGCCTCAATAGATGTACCAGAAGATGGGATTATGACTGATGAGCTTCTTGAAAGGTTGTATGCGGCTCAACAAACTCAAAATTCTGGGTCATCAGTAACTGCTGATCAAGACTTGGCCATCCCAAGACAAGTATGTGTGATTTCTTTGTGTTGGTGCCTCCAGTAACTTGTCAATTTTGAATGGCTTCTGATATTCAATGGGTGATTTCTTCCTTAACATTACAAGAATCCCACTTGACCAGACCAATATGGAAGTAAATTCTCAATATAGCTTTGTTTTCAAGTTAACCATGTTTATGATGGAGTCCCCCTTGACCTGACCAATATGGAAGTAAATTCGATATAGCTTTGTTTTCAAGTTAACCAAGTTTATGATTCATCTTGTGATTTGCTTTGCTGATCTTATATAAAAAGATAGGTTATCTATGATCACTCTCTTTAAGAAATTGGTTCCTTTTCTTAGTATCAATGCCATTCAATAGAGATGTCTTAATATATGCAATACCATGGAAGGATGAAGCCAATGGAGCTCCTACTGCATCTGTGACTGAAGTTAGGAAAGTTCAGCAAATGATTGTAAAGAAGGGGCCGACTGATGTCGAAGTACCCCGACATCGAGTTTTTCTTCTAGGTGAGAATCGGTGGGAGGAGCCCTCTAGGCTAACAAAAGTTAATGACAAACAGGTTAGCGAAGCCACTAGCGGAGTGTCTGCAACCAAATGCCTTGTTTGTCGCGGAGAAGGTCGCCTGTTGTGTATGGGTATGTGGTTATTTTTCATGCATTATATTAACTTTAGAACCTCACAACATCATTCATAGTCCATGCTTGACACACTGTATAGGTCCCACTGTTTTCGTTATAAGCTGGTTGAGAAAGCTTTAAAAGCATGTTGCGTATTCTGATTATCAACCTGTTATGTGTACCTAAATTGATGTTTGACTAGGAATGTTGTCATCTCCTCTCACTTCTGGAGCAATTTACCAGCACTTATTTGCTAGTGCAATCATTATCTATATTTTCACTTATAATTTACCCCAGGCCCAAATCACAAAAGCACAGATAAGTTGGAACACGTATGCACGTGATCATGAATAATTGTCCATAATGTCTGATCTAGTTATGCACTGGCTAACTTTTGCTACTTAAGATAACCCTCACAAATCAATAGAAATGCACTTCTCATTTTAGTTTTAGGAACATTGAGCACATTACTTGCTAAACAAAACCTTTTCTGTTTCAGAATGTGATGGAATTGGGGAACCGAATATCGAACCACAGGTTTTCAACAATTTGGAATTTCATTACTTTGATTCAGCTTTTGCATATTTCTTCTCTCTCACATTTCGAAATATGATGCAGTTTATGGAATGGGTGGAAGATGGCACGAAATGTCCCTATTGTGTAGGCCTTGGATTTACTGTTTGTGATGTATGTCAAGGGAAAGCAGTGGCTTAGGTAAACTGCAGACCATTGTTTTCCAATTTGTTCATCTATTTGAAAATGGTTGTCCAAGATACTTCTGTATATCTAACTATTTTCCATTGAGAAAGAGCTCTAATAATCAGATAATTGCCAAAACTGAAACTCGTCTTTGTCATTAAGTTTTATAGCTCTTCTATACATCTTCGCCACTATTTTTCATGTGTCCTAACTATTATCCTGATTCTCAAATGATCCAAGAATTTCTTGCTTGCAGATGCGCCAACTGCTAGCAAAAGGAGCTCTTTTGTTAAATTTTTGGAAGTGTTGAAGAAATTTCTGTATGTAAGATGGAATTGGTATTTTCATGGCCAGAAAAGGTAAGCCATGTATCTTATTGCAATGCTCCCAACATAATTAGTGAAATACATAGTCCTAAACTCCTAATCACTAAGAGTGTGAACATACTATTCAGAATTTCAGATACAAAAGAAAAACTACAAGTGTGTGCAATTTTTTTCAGTGTAAAACCATGAATTTTAGCTGCAGAAGATGGAAGTTAGATATATTTCTACAAAACTATAATTTGACCATAGGCGTTGATAATTTGAGACAGGCTCGTGGGAAATAAACTCTAAGAAAAACATGTGAAGGGTTTTAGAAGATCAATTAGATCTTAATGCTGATGAAAGAGGTTGCTAGGATATTTTACTCTATACAGACTAGTATTGTCGGACTATGGTTTAGGTGCTGAAGAAGTATAGAGAATTCAGGAGATATAAATAGCCACCTCTTTCATCGGCACCTCTACCTTGCAATGGGGATGTTTTGTGCAAGCTATGCGGTTGGTGTCCCACCTGTGTGCTTAATTCTTCTCCCACATTCTAAGAACATACTCAGTAACAGAAACACCAAAAACAGTAAACCAGTGCTGTTCTAGGAAAATCAGGGGACAATCCCAAAGATTTTCTTGCAGCTCTGGACATTACTGGAAAATCCTTAGCAATTTTCATGATTTTGACCTGCATTTGCATCAACCGACCACCCATTTATGCTACCACAAATCCTCTTTCATTCGCATTGCTGAAATTCATATAAGCACAATGCAGCAACTGACAGTATAATTCTACCACTATTTTCAATTGATGGGAATCTCTGAAGTCTGAACTCATAGTATAGTTCTACCTTAAAAATCAATTGCCTTTTCTCCCCCAACTATCTAAGCAACTCTCAAGCCTCAAATCAGTGCTCGACAATGACTTCTTAGAGTATGGTTATGGTGCTTGGTGGTCTATGTGATGAACTTCTGAATTTAATGATTCATTGGTGAGGCCGTTTATTTGAACAATGTACTGAGCATGTAATGTTCGAGAACTGAAGTTCAAGGGGATACAATGGTTAATAAGGGTAACCTTAAGAGGCTCTTTTAGAGCCAATCTTTCACTCCTCAAACCATTTGTTCACAGTATGTCCAACTTCATGACAATTAGAAACAAGAGTGAACACATTTCATTATATGCCGAATTTCCTAGCTAACAGGTCCATTTTCAGGTCTATATTTGCGTACTCGGTTATAAGTATATATATGACTGGAACTGATGGAGAAAGGCAGAAGGCAGAGACACTGCATTCTTATATCTTGGAAATCACAGTCTTCAGCATGTCTTACATTGTATTCAAATAGCAGATACATTCTTCCATACTACGCATGTCACTTCAGAAGCAGTATTTATTTGATTCTATTTCTCACTAGATGTTGAAGTTTATGTACAAGCCGCTTCTGTACAGCTGAAACAACAGATTGGCATAGCAGAAACTGTTTTGATGAAAACAAAGAAAGTGCAGTTACTCATCTTTGTTTGCAGTTACTCAATAGGTTGTTCAACCTGTAATTCTCCCACTCGCTTGTCCGGTGTCCCTATCCCCCGCCCACAAATCTCTTCTTGTTTTTATAACTATCAAAATTTTGTTTAAATACAGGGTGAAATGTATTGATGGTCTTTCAATCATAGGGAGATTACCAAAAAAAAAAACTCTTATCTAACATGCTTAAAAAGGCGTCCTAGAGACATGTTTCAGCATATATTTTTAGCACAAATAACTAGCTTTTCAATAAAAGTTACAGCTTGAAGCATGGAGATAGGTTTTTTTTTTACTCTCAGCTAACTAGCAGTTTGTAGATTATTTTCAATTTGCAGCTAAAGTTACAACTAATTTTGTGAAGCTATTCATTTCAGCTTTCACTTGCAGCTACCGCTACAACTAATTTATTTACTTTTCGAAGCACCGTTCAACTATTTTCTACTAATTGTTTTCTCTTTAAACATTGCACAGCTACAAACACAACTAATTTTGCCAAACATTTTCCCGGGTATAATTCAAAAAAAATTATGCTTCACTTATATAACACATATTTGGAGCATGACCTACAAATAGTGCAAAATTATATTATTGTAGGGATGAAATTTCTAATATGATCATTTGATGTTGATAGAAATTAAAAGTGAACTGGTGGTGTTAAGTCAAACACCATCTATCAACCAGCATGGAAATTTTGCGTTTTGACTCCCATAAAAGGGTTTATGGTGGGTGCCATTTTTGCCACTATAATGATATCTCAATCTTTGGATGATCTTTCTTGTGGAACTTGGAGTGTAAAGTCTTAAAGTATATCCCTAGAGGCTACAAAAGCCTAACCTGTACTCCACTATGTTTGACTTTGCTTCCACTAAATACAAATGATCAGATCAAGTCTTTCAATTGTAGTAAAAGTATCTCTATATTACTAAAAGACAACCTTGGACATGGAGTTAGCAAGCATATTATACTACATTAATTAAGTTTGCAATCCCTAAATCTCTTTTCTAGAGAAAGCACCATATTTATTGAAGGGCTGTCCTGTTGGTACTTTGACATTTAGTTTTTCCCCCTTAGTAAACAGAAAATGGCCAAGTGCAAATACACATTTACTCCCAACAACAAAAAGCTGCTTGAATTCTTGTCAAAAAGAAAAAAAAAAAAAACTACTTACTACAGTACAGCATTTACACCCAACAAGAGAAGGGTACTAACTATTAAGGTGTGTTCTTTAAAGCTAAATTGGATGGAATTGAACTGAATTGAATTTAACACCGTTGAACTGACATGAATATTATTAAACTGAACTGGACACCAATGAATTGAACCTCACTTTCTATCATGCTATTGTGAGACAAAATGTATGTTTCTGGACAAAACACCAATGAACTGAACTGACCATCACTGAAGTGAACGAAACATTACTAAACTGACACGAGACCATTACTAAACTGAATTGAAGTGACCGAATAAGCTCTAAAGAGCACACCCTAAAAAGTAAATAACTTTGACGTAAATGAGTAGTTGTTTACCCTTCAAAAAAAACAAACTTGAGTAGTTGTTTCAACGTAATTAGGCCTAGGCTTCACAACACTTCTCCAGCAACCAAGCATCTGTGTCTTGTACTCGAATGACCAATATACATGGAATTGAGCATACTTTTAGGCCATTTGTCCCCCTTAAATCTATCGACTAACCAATGAATAGTTAAATACTCCTTTTTTACTTTCATTGTGCCAAAGAGTAATGCCCCTAAGACAAAGTTTTAAACTAGGCAATTGTTAAATGTTGCCCAGTAATTGATTAGTGCAAGAAACACACAAACTAATAAGGGCGGCAAGGAAAGTAGTCACACAACTCACAACTCACAACTCACAACTCACTATCCAGGTTGAAAGCACCAAAACAAGCAAAGTTTTTGATGGGTTTACGTCCTGACTTGTGCGCGTAAGTGGTAAAACACTTCATCGAAGATGGAAATTTGAGCTCGGATAGAAGATAGTGACAATAGTGCACTAGTGTATTCCCCACTCGTCTCTACTAATAACACCCATTATCCTTAAAAATGGTAGTTTCCTTTACAATTTAAAAAGAAAAGAAATTTTCTTATGAGGTGACATCATGCATGACGTATCACTTTTTAATCTAAAGGTATAATTTTTCTCTTTACGTATATGATGGTATTACTTTTTGCCTCATAGGTATCACAGTTCACATATGAGACCGTCTCAAGTAAATTTTTGTGATGTCAAAAAGAAAGTAAATTTTTATTACTGATCTGAACTGTAAGTAAAACTTAAACAAACAGATAAAGTGCCTGAATTGGAAAAAATATGTCGTTCCATGACCATTATTGCCAATAACATTATTGCCACTTTTCTTGGTTATTGGAAACCAATAATCTCTAGATTGACAAAAGCGTAACATGCAAATTTACTAGACCTTACCTGTACGGTGGCCCAAGCTCGGCAGTGGAAATAAATTGAAAGTGAATTCTTAGGCAGGGGCGGCAGTTCAAGTCATGTGCACCTCCATTAAAAGCATTCCTTCTTAAGCTTGCATGACATTGAAGTCCTGGATGTCCTGCTCCTGGAATTGGTACAGGACTCGAGCCCCAATGATATGTACCTACAAAGTAAATCAAAGTTTATGTCATCATAGGATATGTTCTTTTCGATTTATCCAAGTGTGCTTGCTTTCAAATTAGTTGTAACATTCTTTCAATTAATCTGATATGTTCGTTGTTGAACACGACAGTCAGAACATGATATAGTAGAGGGTGTCTTGATCGCCATTCACTTGCACCCTCTTTTTTGACGAGGAAAAAAAAAACCAGAGTATGTGACAATAGTTATCTTCATTATATATGTACTCAATAAATAGGCGGAACCTCAAAATCACCTAAAAATGGCATAACTCCTTATTTGGGCATGTGATAGTAGTTATGCATGTTGTCTTACTCTGTTAAGGTGTGTCCGGCATCCAGCTTTTGGATAGCTGTTAGTGGTTTGAACTAGTCAAATTACTACCTATCCTAATTTGTTGTGTTCAATAGCTCGCTTTTAGTAGTGGTTGTTAGCTGTTAAAGTAGTGTTTTACAAAAGCTAATAAAATTAGCCTTTCAACTCTCTAAAGGCTACCTGTTGGAATTATTTAGACATTTAATCCCGATTCGTTCTATCCTTTATTTTTAATATAAAGTAATAATATTATGTCCTTTTATGTCATTTTACATCAATCAGCTAACCAAACCGCTACCTTTACCGAACACTCAACCAAGTAAATAAGTAACAGTTACGTACCACTCATGACAACTAATAACTAGTTCAATAGCTAACCACTAGTAAAACAGTTAAGACTACAGCTACCGCTAATTATTGCAGAACAGACCTTTAGTCTGTTAATAGCCATGCATGCAGTATGTCACCAACTCACCAAAGTCGTGTCTTAGCTAGTAGCAACTCAACCGTGACTAAAAGGGTACAACTGTACAATTGGGATGAGCTAGCTAGCTGCTAGTAGCAACTTAGCAAGGCTATGTGATCCAACTTGGAACCTTGAAAGTGTGAAAAGATTTCAATATTACAAATAACAATTTTGTATAAGAGATTATATAAGAAAGATGCCAAATAGTTTGCCATTCGTTCATCAACATGTGTTTTCTATTTCAATATGCTAATACTTTAATGTATGATTCAAGATGTATGTTGGCGACAATAGCTTGCAAAATCTTATCCGACTTGTTTGAAACTCGACCTGAAAAGGTTCGACACCTGTTAATGATTTAACCTGCTAATTATTTGAGACTCGCTCGACGTTTGTAACACAATAGCTATTTTTGATCCCTAATTCAACCTGCCAAAGACTCAACATGACAGGCCCGATACTGATACGAATCCAAAGCAATTCAAACCCGGCCTAATCCGACCCGTTTGCTAAGTCTAGTGGTGTCACATGATCATCAAACGGCGGTCGAAGGACAAATTTTCCTTGTTTTTTTTTTTTTTTTTTTTTGGAAAGAGTGACCACATCCTCCACAACCGTGTGTTATGTTCAACAAGGAGGGATCATCCAACACTTTTTCAACTAATAAAAAAAGAAAAAGGCATGCGTGGCCATGCGATCTAAGAATTTCCCCACAATAATAATGAAAGAATAAATCCACCTTAACGATGTCTCATGATCCCAATTAAAAGAAACCGACACAACAATAAATCGTGCGACAGCAACACATTATAGCACTCCACCAATACCGGCTAAACCAACGTGACCTCTCTCTCTCTGACTCTCTCTCTCTCTCTCTCTCTCTCTCTCTCTCTCTCTCATCAAAACTCGCTCATCATCCACACTCACACTTGGCTTAACATACGTTTTATTACAGTTGACTTTTAAGTTTATCATATTCTCATCTAATCATCTTACACTTGCACACTTTTTCCATTCAATCACTTTTTTACAACAGATCAGACTTAATTTTTTTAAATTAATTAATTAAATATGTTAATGAGCTTGATCTAGGTAGAGGGTGCAGTGCATGCATATAGAATCATAGATATAGGAGTAGTACTGTCACATATTCATTCGACCAACCCTGATTCCACGGCGCTTAGAGAGAGAGAGAGAGAGAGAGAGAGACTGGCTTGGGATTGGTGTTGAGTCAGAAATAGAAGAATGCTACAAACCCACCCCTTTTGCTCTGGCTCCCATCATTTTTTAATTAACCAAATGTCACTTTAGAGTTAACTTCAATTTTTGGTGGTTAGTAAAATGTTCATCACCTTGGTTTCTGGTTGTTTTTTCCTTCATTTACTCAATAATTGCTTCAATTCAATTTAGTAAAGTTCAATTTAAAATACACCCTTAAAAATTCAATATACGTGCCTTATAGTAGCTTTTTAAAAACTCTGTAAAATAACTTCTTCAATATTAGACATACCGAAAATAAAGCATGTAAGGAAATCTTCCAACATACTTTTATGTACTATTGCCTTACTAGTAATTGTAGACCAAATTTAAAAGGGCTTAACATTTTTATTTTGAAATAAATTAAATTGACCGGACTAAAATCTCAATCCCAATTACCCCTTCTCCATATGGACCCAACATCTAGTTTTATAGTATATTCCATGAGTTGAAACTTGAAACCCACTTGTCGTTAATTGAAGTTTACTAAACTAAACTGTAAAAATAAACTAAACTGTAAAAATACAACTTTTTGTAATAAAAAAATGAGAAAGAACAATACTCCATAAGTTGTCAATTCTCATTCTTATTCAAAGGTAGATAAGAAAAGTTTTAGAAACACTATCTAATTGTATACCTTACCAACTAAAATCAGTTGAGGTGACCAAATCAAAAGTAAACTTTAGTACCCAAAGGGATATCAAAAAAATGCCAGCTTAGAGTAGAGAAAAGAGGCAGACATTTATTAGAGAGGGTGCTGGTGAGGTAGAGTGGTGAGGTAGAGTGGTGAGGGAAGAGAAAGAGAAAGAGAGAGAAAGAAGGGGGAGAGTATTTATTGCTGCTTAACTATCCATATTTATGAGGCTCTCTTTTTGGATGATTATCTATATATTTCCTTTCTCTCTATGATTTTTTAGATTATTTTTCTTACAGATTTTTCCTCATTCATTTCATTCACCAACACAAAATAGAGAGAGAGAGAGAAGAAAGAAGAGAGAGAGAGACGGTTGACCTTTTGTGAGGGAATTAGGGAGGGATGAATAAATTATAGCAGGTTGGCTTGTCATCGACTACTCAACAGCTCTTAAAGGTTTTCTCCTCTTTAATTTCTCTCACACACTTTCTTTTTCTCTGTTGCTATCTGGGTTTTTTGAGTGTTTCATTTTTCTTCCTCTCTTTTTCTCTGTTTCTCAGCAATGATCACTTGAATAATAAGAAAGAAAGTTTCTGGGTTTTCTTGGGTTTCTGTACCTGTTTTGCAGCAGTGAGATTCTGGGTTTTGGGTTTTTGAAGCCACAGAGTTGAAAGAATCAGAAAAGGGTGTTTGATCAGGTAAAATTCTTTGTTGTTTTGTTTGTTTTTTGGTTTTTGTTGTGTTGTGTTATCTTTGTTTTTCTGATACTACATGACTAAATGAGTACATGGGTTTGTTTTGATTATCTTTTTTGTTGTTTGCTTATGGCACTTCAGAATTTTGGGGATCTGATTCAGATCTCTTTGCATCTTTTTTCATTTGAGAATTAGCTTAGGATTATATGAAACTCCAGATTATTGGACTGACCCATATGGGGTTTTCCTTTTTATCTAAGTATGTTGGACAAAAGTTCAAAAGCCCTAGTATTTATTTATTTTTGGTTTTTGAGTGTTTTTGGGGAAAATAAGATCTGATCAGAGCTACCTGACAAAATTGGTAATGGGAATGGGATTGTTTACGGGTAGACTTTGTAAAGTTTTTAGCTTTATTTTACTACTATATGTGAATATGTCTTTCTTTTTAAAACTGTTATGAGGAAAAAGGTAAAAAGAAGAGAGAAAAAAGGATCCTTGAAAACTTTTCAAGAAGAAAGCCTCAGACTTTTTTAGCTTTTTGTCTTCTTCCTCTTTGATGGACTTTGATTATATTATTGGGCTGTAGTATGTAAAAGGTGGCATTCCAAAAAAGTTATTGGTCTGCATCGTACCGTTCATCATAAAAAATGGTACTTGCTAGTTGTTATTCACATGGTTGCGGGGTTTTTTCTACCAATTGGGGCCCTCCCTTCACCCCCCGTGGGGATGGTCTACAGGGTTCATAACTACTCCTCTTACTCTATTAAAAATAAAAATTAGAGACAAAAAGAAAAGGAAAGAAGAAAAATCTTAAGTCTTTGCATTTTCTGGGTTTCTTCTGCTTTCTAAATTTGAAATTTAGATGTATAATTAGGTTTTAGTTAGGTGGAGCACCAATAATCTTATAGTAACAATGTCACATATGTTCAGTTGGGTCAAGCAGTTGACTTCTGAATATGAGATGTTTGATAGGTACATTGGCTTCTCCTTGCTTTGTATACATATAACTAGTTTGAAAGCCTGTGCGATGCACGGGTTATGTTAAATTTCCAGTTTTTCCTATAACTGTAGTGGTGATTTATTGAGTTTACAATGCATTATCCTTTCTGAATGTTTCTGGTTGAGTGCTCAATTCTCTGCTGAACTGAAAAACCTTCCAAGTGTATGTTTATCATTGCAGTAAATAATTGAAAGATGTCAAGTTTAAGTTTCTTATGAAGTGGCTGTCAAATTCATGTTGTCAGGTTCTCAAGGATTGGTGCAGTTTGCATCTTTCTGGATAACTTATGTTTGCTTAAGCATACCGTTGTGTGCAACTGCAAGTCAACCAATTGAGGACTGGAACCTATGTGAAGATGAAACTAGGTACTATAATGCTTCCTTGGTCTGCTGCTCCTTGCCTTTTCTATCAGTTCTTCACTTAAGCATCTTGATCTTGTTCAAAATTTGTGAAGTGCGCTTGGTGTTTATGATTTAGTATTACTCATTACTGTATCATTTTGTAAAACTGCTTGTGTCATCCATTTCAAACGCGGGATCTGTTCCTTGGTACAAAGATGGGGAAGTTCTGATACTGGCTTCACATTACTGTAATGCGTAGAATTTCTGTTGTTCTTGACTTCTTGCTACATTAGAATATAATCTGATTGACTTGAAGTTGGAAGGGATTATCTTTTGAGCTATTGGTTATGACTTGGTCCTTTATATTCTGGTCAAGTATGAGCTTCTGTTCTAAAATGTTTCAGCACAAGAACAGAATTCTTTTTATACTAGAAATTCAGCCGGGGATGATGTTTTTGACAACTTTAATTTTTGATTGGCAGAACATGAACCTGGATTTACGGTTCACACTCCTCCACGCAAGTCATACAATCCTTTTGAGTCTGATGATGAAGACACTGATGGTTTTGTAAAAAACAATGTTAATGCCTATGATATAAAAAGTTTCGAGAAGAATGCTGACTCGTACAGTACACTTAACTTAAAAGATGGTGATTTACCATGGGAAGAGGCCTTATTATGTGGTTCTCCTATATTAAGTCATGCGGTCCCAACTGACGCAAATGGTGAGAAAGGTCTGTTCAGGAAGGATACTGAACTATTTACTGATAAAACCGTAACGGAATGTGAGTTACCTGAGATGATGGTTTGCTATAAGGAAAATGCTTATCACTCTGTCAAGGACATTGGAATCGATGAGGGAGTGCCTGTACATGACAAGGTCTGGATTAAAAGCAGGGATAATCATGGGAGTAAAAACCTCTCTTCTTTTCAATCACCTAATGGCGAACCTAATTGTGATCTGAGGCATGGAAATGAAGTTCAGGCACTTCCATTTATTGAGGGTCTGAAATTCAGGTCAGAGAATCATTTGGAAAAGGATGCTTCTATTCAAGACAGAACTGAATATTTAATGAAGGACAGTGCATTAGATAGTGAAGACTTAGAGAGGCAACACTCTGGTGATCAGTGTGGAAGAGATGATTCAGTTAAGGTAGATGAGTTCAAACATGAATTGAGCAAGAAAGAGTCTAATCATAGCTTGCTAAGTACGGGAGATGACGTAACAACTGGTGTCACAGTTTATGACACAAGAAACCATCAATTAATCAAGACAAGAGAACTAAATGATAGGAGTACCAATGAGGAGAGAGAGAATGAAGTATCCAGTGAGGAACACGTCAAAGATAATGTGCCGTTGGAGCATGCCAAATCATCTTCCATAAAGCCTTCAGTTATGAATACCACAGAATACATTGCTGAATCTAGTGAGGTTTGTTATCCAATAACCTATTTACTGTATCTTTATATGTGCAGATTATGTTCAATTAGGATCCATTGTCTGATTTTGAAATGTTTGTAGGATGCCTTGTGCTGTAAAAATAGGCTTGCTTTTTTCACATATCCACAAGGGGTTAAATGCATATGAAGTTCAAGTTTGTGGTTTAGTGAGTGGTCATAGAATTTATGTAACACAATGTTGAAAATCGATGATATTTGTGCAATGACTACTTGTGATCGTACTATAGCAATGTCTTGATTAGTTTTTGTTGGTGTTGGTGTTGGTGTTGGAAATTGAATCATGGACCTCTTGTTGCATAATCACAGAGTCAAATCGAGGAAGCAACTTCACCTCAATCTTTGGAGCTTCCTGTGTCGCAAGAATCATCCCGTGGTGGCCTAGCGAATGCCTTGTTTTACAATAGCACAGTGGAGTCTGGAAGCATTGTCTTAGACTTCAACTCTTCTTCTAAAGTTTCAGGAAAGAAAGAGTTGGAGGAGGTTAATGCGCAGCAGAGTGTGGCAGTTGAGAGTCCCCTCGAAAGTCAGACTATGTCAGTTGACAAACCTCCAGAAACTCAGATTATGTCATTTGAGAAGCTTCTTGAAACTAGGTCAATGTTGGTTGAAACACCTCTGGAAACTCGGACACTGGCAGTTGAGATGCCTCCGGTAACTCAGACTGTGTCAGTTGAGAAGACTCCGGAAGCTCAGACTGTGTCCACTGAGAAGCCTCCAGAAGCTCTGGCTGTGTTAGTTGAGAAGCCTCAGGAAACTCAGACATTGTTAGTTGAGAAGCCCACAGAAAATCAGACAGTTGAAAAGCCTCTGGAAACCCAGACGACGTCAGTCGAGAAACCTCCGATAACTCAAAGTATGCATAGGCATGATGAGGGAGTTTTGACTGACATGCCATTTCCTGCTTCCATAACTTACACGGGGCCAAGTGCACGTATTGGCAGCATCTCTCTTCGATCAGAAAGTAGCACTGGCAGCACTCGTTCCTTTGCCTTCCCAGTGTAAGTCTCCTCTCATGAAAACTTATTTCCTTTTTGTTTGCGTTTATGTTTGAGGAAAAATCAGGAAATTGGTCATTAGCTTCATGCTAAATTGATTTTTCTGTTGAAATTGTCACCTAGATCAACTGGTAAAATCCGTAGGGTTTTACTAGAGTTTGTGTTCGGGAAAACAAAAAAAGATAGAAAGGATGTTTTGTTCTAAACTAAACCCATTTGTTAAAAACTTCTTTTGTCCCTAATTTATGCTCTTGCTCTACGATCTTATGCGCTAGATACATTTTGGTTTACAGGTTGCAGGCTGAATGGAATAGTAGTCCAGTGAGGATGGCAAAGGCGGAACAGAGAAATTTCCGTAAGCATCGAGGATGGGTCCATTCACTAATGTGCTGTAAATTCTGAGTCTTTTGGGTTCTTGAGTTAGTTTATACATATAGTCATCAACAACAAAATTACATTATGGAGGTTCATTAGTATAGGTGATATAGTTGGCCTTTTTCCTTATTTCTTTCCTAGTGTGGTGAGGGCTTGTGCAGTAGGTTTGGTGATCGTAGTCCATATGCTTTTGACCTATCGGAAGGTTGCACATTTGAGTTGTAAATTGGTGTCTAACATTTTTTCTTGTTAGATTCCGTCGGTTTAAAGTTCGGTTGCACATTAATTATTAATTATAGTTAATATTCTAGAAGTACCCTATGACGGGCAAATATATTGTGATTGTTCTGAAAGTTCCCCTCTGCTTTTAGCTAGCTCAACTAAGAGTATAATTTTGGATAATTTTATAAGGTAGGGAGTATCATGGACGGACCGGTTCATGGCTTCTGCGTGTTCGGGCCGGAAAATGGGCGAGTATGAAGTATAGACAACTGGAAAATGGGCGAGTATGAAGTATAGACAATCTAGTTGTGCAAACTTAAGCCCTGTTCTCTTCAACGGAATGGTGCGGGACGGTGAGGAACGGAATGGAATGGCGCATCGCGGATAATTCAAAAAAATGTGAGACAAAATGAAGTACAGAATGCGGAACGAAACGGAACGGAACGGATTAGAACGGAACGGAATACAACATGGAATCGACGAAAAGAACAGGGTCTTATAATGAGCCGTCCTGTTAGCCCTGCTCAAACCACCGCCCTATCCGTGGGCCTAAACTCGTTTTTGATCGGTTCATGCTGAATGTTCTAACCTTTAATTTGTCGGAATGCTTAAAAGTTATGACCTCATTTTAGCGAAGCCTACCATGAGAACAATTATATTACTGTTCTAATTTCTAAGTTGAACTTGCTAAAGAAATTCGTACCATTGAGTATGATATATTTTTCACTCCAGTATACATTTTCTTTGAACCTCACTGTTTTCCAAAGCGTAAACTGGTATCGATTACATAAAATCAGTACTCGCACTTCTCTTAGGTAGCATCGCAAAAATTCTATCAGAAATAAGTTTATATCATTAGATTGATTATACCTGCATTTTTTGGAATAGTCAATTACTCCAATTCCAAGTGAAGAGTGGCAAACAATGTGGACCACATTGGTCCAGAACCCAATTCTTACATTTACAAGTACAGGCGTACAGTACATAAGAGCATCTCCAATGCTATAAAACTCTAAGTGGATTTTTATTTGTGCCACATCATTATTATAAAATTTTTCTTTACTTAACCCCTTTTCCCAGTGGTATAAACCTCCAAAAAACCTCTAGGTGAGGGATCCAATTTAAAAATAGATTATGCCACAAACCTGGTTTGTCTAGACAAAGTGGTTTGTAAAAAAAAGAGGTTTATAGGTTTGTCACTATGGGTAGAGGTTTTTTGAGTGGGGTTTTCACCTCACAAAACTCTCCAAAAACCTTGCATTGAAAATGCTCTAACTACATACAGTACATGGATCTTGCGAGTGAATACTAACCACCACCTCATCTAGGGGGGAACGAACAAGTTAGGCAAACCCAATTTCAATTGGGCCACCGATTTGGAAGCAACTCTTAGAGTGTGTTTCACAAGATCTTGGGGGTGTTTGGATGTTGGCTTGTGGGGTGGCTTTTGGGAAAATTGGATGTTTGACCAGTCAACCATTCAATATTGGTGTTTGGATGTTAGCTTGTGAGATTGGCTTTTGGGTTCCCACAAGCCAACTTTTGAAAAGCCAAGGAGGGTAGCTTTGGATATTGGCTGGTGAAATTAATGTAGTCCAATGACAAGATAGTCCAAGACTTGCAATTACTTACTTCTATGCCACCAAATTCCTCAATCATAAGAATGTCCTCATAAGTCATTTTACATATAACCAGCTAATGTTATCGGCCAATGTTACCAAACATCTCTTTCCAGACATTTAATATTACCAGCCGGTCAAATCAGCTAACAATACCAGCCATCGACCACTATCCACCAGCCATCAGCCATCAGCCAACAGCTAATGCCGCCAGTGAATTGCCAAACAGGGCCCCTAAATTAGATTATAAGTTGTGGGTCAAGTAGCTTTTTTTTTAAGATGCGTGTTACTTTCACGGAGAATGATAGGTTGAGCAACAACCATATTATATATTAGAGTATTTTTAATAGGGGAACCCTCACAATTACTATCTCAAGAACTTCTCACCGGACTCACATACAAGCCTTTCATGGTGGCTCCCACTAGAGCATCTTTACATGGTGACTCACTTTTTGAGTATTGTTAGAATAGGTGTACCCAAACTGTTATTTGGTCGGTCCCAATGATCAACTGGCAGAACTGAACACGAAAGTAACTTGATATGCCGTGGGATTAATTACTGCCTTAAAAGCGATTTCGCCTCGATCTAGATGCAAATCGATTACCCAGCGCTCGCTTCCATAAGGTTAACACAACACCCTTTTTCGTGTGCACTCACGAGGAAGGATTGGAATAAAGCTTAACTTGCTCAGGAATAATGGAAGATGGTAGAGAGAGAAAAGGATGGATGGTTTTCTCTTTGTGTATTTTTCAGCAATATGAACATAGCTATTATAGCTAAAAGAAGGTTGGAACTTTTCCATCAATAGGAAATCAAACAAGACAATTAGTGGGGAGAGAAGAGAATCATGAAAATCAATGACTTGGAGATCAAGGATATAATATCAGATTGAAGATATTGGGTTGAATATTAGGAGCTGTTATATCCAAGAATAAAATATTATAATAACAGTTATGGATCTCATTAATTCCGTGATTTCGGCAATTAAGATCTCACAAATCTAAATATGATTGGTTGAAACCAAAATCAAATTGGTCATAACCAAACTCCAACTCTAAACATATTGTTTCCAACAAAGTATTTCACATCATTAGTCCTCACATTATATTTACAAACAAGGAGGATCTCCTAATTCAATAGGAGATTACATAGAATTAGGCATCTTCCCACTTAAATCTAGGGAGGTTACCATGCATTCATATAGAATGACGCTCTCATTCAACATTCCCTAAATCAATGATTTAAATTAGAAATAGGGGGTGTAATCCACAACTCCTTATAGCCCCCATGAGACAAGGTTACATTCAACTAATTAAGTGCCTTCGGACAGACCCCATGACCGTGCAACCACAAGCTAGAATCCGTCAGGTCGTGTTGCCTCAATTGTACCTCCTAGTACACTTGCCCGGCCACTCACAAATACAGTGCAAATTTGCCCGACCGTGTTCTTTTAGAAATAGCTCCAAAACTACTTCAACTTCAACAATCATGTTGCTTCACATATCACCGACCCATGTCCTCCCGAATCACCACCTGGGACTTTCCCCATGTCAGGCTCGCTCTAGGCCAACATAAATAATTAGACTTCATATATTTATACTCGTATACTCTTATGTTCTGCCATGTCATTTTATATTTGTCACTAAACCAACAAGTCAATTTTTTGCCAAACAATTCTGTTTGAGCTTGCTTCTAGCAGTTCATGGGCTCAGGGCTAAGCTAAGACCTAATGAAACACCTAGCTAAGTGCAACTAGCTAGCTTTTTTTTGTTTTTTTTTTTGCTAGTTAAAAGAGGGTGCAAGTGAATGACGACCGAGGTACCCCCGTTACGTCATGTTCGGACTCTCGTGTTCCTACTAGCTGAACAACTAGTGCAAGCACTGATCCCATCAACGTAAAGACCAAATGAAACACCTAAGTACAACAAGCCAGTAAAACAGTTATAAGTTACTTAACGACTACTTGCGTGCAATCAGACCAATATCTTTACATGAATTAAAAAATAGTATACAATTTCCTTGATATCCTACTATTGTATCCTAATCATCCACTAATTTTACAAACAGTCAAGCAGTCCACAAACCTATGGTCCTATTTGCACGAAACAAGACGTGGGGCATGTCAAAACCGACCCAACTAGCTTGAGAATGAGAATTTCTAAAAAGGGGGAACTCAAAATTGGGAGTTTCTTCAAGTACACAACACAATTTACAATTTTTATGTTTCGGAACTCTGCAATGTTGTGTTCTGTGTTTGTCCCTCACTCTCTCTCTCTCTCTCTCTCTCTCTCTCATGTTCTGTCTGTCTAAATATTTAGATATTTATATTATCTATTATCTATCATCTATATGCGCAATCTCAGCAACTTCTCATATCTGCCCTTTTTATTGGGTATATATAAACAAGTCCAAAATCAAAGAGAATGTTATAATGTCATTTCAAACATAACCTTTCTAGTACTAAGAAAAGAAAAGAAAATGGAACATCTTATAGTTAGAATAACTACCCTTTTATGCATTGCTCTCTCACTATTTCTCACTCCATGTGCTAATTCTCTCCAAATTGATGTCCAAGGTATGAACTTTGATCCCGCCAATCTATGTCTATATTATTTATCTACAGATTTGAAATTAAAATGTAACACATTTTTCATTTTTATTTGAACAGCTCATGATCACCTTCCTTCTATCACATCACTTCCAAGGAAGCTCAAAGTTACACAAGAGGTATAATAATGCAAAACCTTCTTTCGTTTTCTACTCTTAGAACATAAGGAATGATCAAGTTTGATTCCCTAAGAGAATGGGGGCAACATATGTACTAGGATTTGAATACTCATCGTATTGATGATATTGGAAGGCAAAAACTTTACTAGAGAAAGTTTTTTGCACAAATTATTGCCTACATCCTAGGGTTCTAATTTTCGGTTATATTCACCTTGATCACATGTGTATGTCAACTTATGAGGTTTTTTCTCCATCTGTCTTGGAAAGCAGGCTATTAAGACAGGAAAAGGCTTCGAGTCACAAATGAAGGCCGAAAAAACTATCACCGGTGAGTCTTCCCTTCTCCCCCTTCCCCCCCCAGAAATTATTGCATGGTCCCGTGCCATTGCTTCCTCTCCAAACAAGTAAGGTGGCCGACCATCATGTTGAATCGTAATGGACTCTAATTATTTTGTGAGAGGAAAGAGCAATGTATGTGGTTTTGGGACCAATATCTTAATACAAATACTTGCATTTTGTAGGAAGACATAATGAATCTACTAATGTAAACTGCTATAATCATCTTTAATTAGGTCAAACTAAGTTTTAATATTGTACTAGTAAAGATTTGTAAATGGTCATTAAGTATAATACTTATGATCATATTAAATGGCCCTAGATAGGTAGACGTTCTTAACAACGTAACCCATCTGAAAAAGATATCTCCGATGGAATCTTCTATCTTCGATGGGATCTTCTATCTCCGTACGTATACGTATCTCTATATGTTTGCTTTCTTCCCTACAAGAAGACATCATAACTTTTCAAGTCCTCGAAATATCATGGCAAATGCTAATTTTCTAGCCACTTTCCACATTACTAAATGAAAATCATCTCAATCCTTTTATTATTTAATTAGCGATGTATTACAAATATGTTTCGCATAATTCGAATATTACACATTCCACGAAATATAGACATATATTATACATGTTGATTTATAAAATTGTTTTTGTCCCAATTTTCAGGAGAGCTGCAGCAAAATGAAGTAACATATACTCTTGCGAAGCAAAAAAGAGGAGAGGGATGGGAAGAGTGGAAAGAAGGAAATGACCCTTTGAATTTATTTACCATGGATTATAGAAGAGTTAGAAGACGACGACCTATACACAACAAATCCTTGCCGGCTGGTCCATGAAACATGGCCACTTTTAAGATTGCAAACACTAGGAAACTCATTTTGACCAATTAACGTTCTAATTTGGTTTTTTAAATAGGCTAAAATTTTGGGGGAGAAAAATATTGTAAGTATAAGCAAAAAAGAGGGAGTTTGTCCTCGTAAAGCTAAGGTGTTTGAGCCGACATTTTGTAAGCCTAACAATATGGGTACTTCTTGTCTTTTTAACCTTTTTATGTACTAGTTATTTTATAGTTTGTATTATGTATAATAGTACTAGTTTGTAGTTAGAATTTTGAAGTTAGTCAAGTAGGGTCTTGTAAAGGCCCCCTAATAAAGGGCTAAAGGCATGCTAGGAATATATTATTGTCTTACTTAGTTCCTTATGTGAATGTAAACCGCATCTTTTTTAGTTATAAAGTTGAGGTTTAACAATGTAACAGCATTTGCATTTCCCAATGATTCTTGTCTTTGAAGAACATAGCATGAAGTATTCGAACCTAACCATGCATCTATATGTTTATTGACTATTGAGTATTGACTCTAATTTTAATTTGGCCAATATTACACCTCAACAAAGGGCGTGTAATTCAAGTTCTCTACTAGTAGTAACCAATGAGATGTGGTTGAGTGGTAGAGGCTCATCCAATTCTTAGCTAAGGTGGAGATCGAATTTTGGCTTGGACATGGATCGAGCAGTTTTAAATTTCTTGGCCACCTGTCCCACCCTTTGAAGTGTCTACAAGCCAGCACGGAAAATAGTCACTGGTCGACAGTGGATACCCTTAGTTGTGAACCAGAAAGAGTTCTCTCCTAGTAGTTGATTTATAGGTTTCAAGTTATCTTAGTTTGATGTCAATTTAGAAACTATGATCTTAAGAGGAAGTATGAACTATGAAGTACTCTGTGTGTAGTAAGGTTCTATAGTAATGTACTTGTACCCCAATCTCGAAGACATGCCATATAAGATCCACAAAAATTCGTATGAGGCGGCATCAAGGTGAGACCCTCTCTAACAAGCATAACGTCATGCTTGGTTATAAAAGAGGCCTAACCTTGAGGTGGCCTCATAGGAGACATTTTGTATAAGACCACAATTTACTTATTTAATTTTTAACTTACAATTGTTAACAAATTTTAAAGATTCTTATTATTTAAACCCGTAACCTTTATTCTTGTTCTAATTGAAACTTTTTATAAGGTTTCATTGTATCTATTGATTGGACATTATAATTTTCGTCTGACTTGTATGATTGGTTTAACGTTAATTAGATGCAAGTAACCGTCTCTTTTAATAGGATAAATCCCACAATTTTGATCAATAAAGGCATGTTCTTTTCGTCATTTCCATGCTGCATTTCGTTCCGTTCCAATCTGTTCCGTTCCATTTCGCGTCGTTCCGTTTTGCATTCTGTACTTTATTTTGTCTCACATTTTTTTTGAATTATTCGCACCGCGCCGTTCCGTTCCTCACCGTCCTGTACTATTCCGTTGAAGAGAACAGGACCTAACACCAATATTGTCACTCATTTTCCGAAAAAACGACAAATAAATAAACTATGTAGTGTGGTTTGATTGATCGATGAACGGGTTGTTGGGTTAGGGGCTGTAGTTAGCTAGGGATGAAAGTCGTATGGTGAAGGCTGTTGTTGTGAAGAAATTGACGGTTAGATATAGTTGGAAGCTAGGTGAAGATGACAGAGGGACTTTGGGACGCTTTTGTTCTCACGTTGCTTTGTAGGTTGGCTTATCAAATATCAAATATGGTCTGGGAATCAGACGCTCTCTTGCTCCACGATCAACAAGGTAAAGAGGCATGACTTCAATTGGCATCATTGTGGAGGATAATCTAAGAATGCATTTTTATTTTACCTTTTTTGCTAATTCGAACGTGAAACTAGTAGGTAATATAGTAGCATATTGATGCGAAATTCCTCCATTAGATGTTTGATTTGAAATTAGAGCCGATAAAAAAACAAAATTGGACAAAACAATTATCAATCTCAATGTATTTTTAAATCCATAGATCGAGTCACTAAGCGGACCTAAGTCGGGGTAACATACCCTTTTGTTGGTCCTAAAATACCCTCTGCGGGTCCCAAATCGCCACATCACCAAAAGGTCAACAAGTCAACCAACAAATGAGAAGTTGACACGTGGCGGTCAACACTAGAAGATTGATATCAAGTCAATAATTTGACTAGCCAATGGGATGATGACACGTGGACACGTTAGCATGACTGATCTGGCCAGTCTGGCCTAAAGATACTGTAAATGGCAGGCCCATTTACCAAGACGCGGAAGATTTCCGCCTGACATCTAACAGGGTACGAAATTACGTACCCTGCCACCGATGTCCTATAAATATGCGGTCACTATTCATTTCAGGTAACAATTAATTTCTTTCTCTAGCACTACTTCCAAGATATTCTCTGGATTTCCTCTCTCTTCTTGCAAATATCTAACTTGACCGTTGGAGAGGCCCCCTCCCGGAAAACACTCCGGGGCAGCCACGTTTTCTCTTTTGCAAGTTGCCCGTTTAGACCTTAGATTCAGGAGCTCCCTCACTTCGACACACTTTTAGTCGACCCCTCAGAAAAGAACCCCGAAACATTGGCGCCGTCTGTGGGGAGCCCTTTGTTGAATGGTCTAATCCACAAGATCTAGAGATTACATACTTTCGCCATTTTACCTCTCAGCCTACGGGCTCATCTAGTGATCCAGAGATTACTAGACATTTTTTACCTCTCAGCCTACGGGCTCATCTAGTGATCCGCCACACACGGGTTCACCCTCAAACGTGTTGGCCTCACTCATTTGTTTAAGTACTGGGGTTTAATTATCCTCGGAGAATGGGTCCTACCAGTGATCGGTCGACATACAAGTTAATCTCCTACATATGTTTGCCACATTGACTAGCCCAAATTCAAGGGGTTTACATATCCCTAAGTACTGGACTCAAAGTACAACGTTTGTGGCCATCCATTTTTGCCAAAGGTCAAGGTCGACCTGTTCATTAGCCTCCAAAGGTCAGGGTCGACCTGTTCATAGGCCTCCCCAAGAGAAGGCTTCAAAGAAGGAAGAAAAGAGTTCAAGGTCGTCCATTTACGATCTCACAATCATGATCGTCCATTTTGTCAGAGCCAAGATCGCTCAAGGGGCTCCAATCGCCCGTTTCTGGGTCGTCCATTCCATGGACGCCTATTTTTAAAATTCTGTCGTCGCCCAGACATTGGCACCATCATACTTGGTCTTCTACAAGGGGAATGTCTAGCCCCTTGTGAGCGCCCATTTCAACATTCTTATGGTCGCCCAAGGCAAGGGGCTTCCCCCGTGCACCTTGGCACCATCATACTTGGTCTTTTACAAGGTACTTGTTTAGCCCCTCGTGGTCGCCCATTTCAACATTCTTATGGTCGCCCAAGGCAAGGGGCTCACCCCATGCATCTAGGTACCATCTTATTTGGTCTACCTCCAAGGGCTTATCTAGTCCTAAGGGTCGCCCATTTCACTCAAGAAACGACTCGCCATCATAGGAGCTTCATCCCCGTACAGTTGGCTAGTACATGGACTCTTCCAAGAGCTTATTTAGCCCTAGGGGTCGCCCATTTCACTCAAAAATGACTCGCCATCATAGGGGCTTTATCACCATACAGTTGGCTAGTATTTGGGCTCTCCCAGGGGCTTATTTAGCCCAAGGAGTCGCCCATTTCACTCAAAAATGACTCGCCATCATAGGGGCTTCATCCCCATACAGTTGGCTAGTATTTGGGCTCTCCCAGGGGCTTATTTAGCCCAAGGGGTCGCCCATTTCACTCAAAAAATTACTCGCCATCATAGGGGCTTCATCCCCATACAGTTGGCTAGTACTTGGGCTCTCCCAAGGGCTTATTTAGCCCTAGAGGTCGCCCATTTCACTAAAAAATGACTCGCCATCACAGGGGCTTCATCCCCATACATTTGGCTAGTACTTGGGCTCTCCTAGAGGCTTATTTAGCCCTAGGGGTTGCCCATTTCACTCAAGAAATGACTCGCCATTACAGGGGCTTAATCCCTGTACAGTTGGCCCTAGAAGGACTCGCCATTTCCAGGCCAAAAGGACTCGCCCCGGCTCAACAGCTTCCAAGGGGAGTTGTCTTCAAGATTAAGCACTCGCCCATTCCAGGCCAAGAGGACTCGCCCATGCTCAACAGCTTCCAGGGGGGTTCCTCCAAGTTAAGTACTTACCCATTCCAGGCCAAGAGGACTCGCCCATGCTCCATAGCTTCCAGGGGGGTTCTTCCAAGTTAAGCACTCGCCCATTCCAGACCAAGAGGACTCGCCCATGCTCAATAGCTTCCAGGGGGGTTTCTCCAAGTTAAGCACTCGACATTTCCAGACCAAGAGGACTCGTCCAATCCAAGCTAGAAGCACTCGCCCATTCCAGGTCAAGGGGACTCGCCCAAGCCTCGAGCCATGATGGGAAGGCTCCCAGATGTTTGTTTGATCCATTGACTCGTCCATGAACCTCATCTTTGACTCACCCAAGCCTCGGGCCATGATAGAAAGGCTCTCAGATGTCTGTTTGGCCCGTTGACTCTCTCATGGACCTCATCTTAGACTCGCCCTTCATAGCTCCATGTTGTGATTACGGCTGTGCGGTATTTTGGCCATATCTCCTTCGTCAGACCTTGTATTTAAGTATTCTGGCCATATCTCCTTCGTCAGACCTTGTATCAAGGTGATTCAAAAGTCAGTGGAAACCTTACAACAAGCCCTACGACGTTCATGCTTTGGCCATCTTCAGAATCCAATCCTAAAGCGGTCGAATTGAGGTATGAAGGTGCAATAGTGCACTTGTGCTCGCCCAAATCGCCATGGCACTCGACTCGCCCAAATGGCGTGGCCTTGGCTCGCCCATAACGTGGGACTTGTGTTCGCCAATGCCCCAGCAGGCCTCAGGGTGGCAAAGCGCAATTGTGTTCGCCCAATGCTGGCTGCTAGGCTCGCCCAAAGCTCATTACTTAGGCTCGCCCTTAACGTGGGACTTGTACTCGCCAATGCTCCAGCATGCCTCAGGGTGGCCAAACGCAGTTGTGGTCGGCCAATGCTGGCTGCTAGACTCCCCCAAAGCTCATCATTTAGACTCGCCCATCATGGCTCCGTGATGTGGTTACGTCTGTTCAGTATTCTAGCCATATCTCCTTCGTCAGACCTTGTATCAAGGTGATTAAAAAGCCAGTGAAAATCTTACAACAAGGCCTACAACTTTCATGTTTTGACTGTTGTCAGAATCCCAAATAGAAAGAGGTCAAATTGAGGTATGAAGGTGCAATAGTGCACTTGTGCTCGCCCTAGTCGTCGTGGCACTCGACTCGGCCAAATGGCGTGGCCTTGGCTCGCCCATACTGTGGTGCTCGTACTCGCCAGCTCTTCAGCGTGCCTCAGGGCGGTCTAACAACACAGTTGTGCTCGCCCAATGAATCTGCCTATGTTCGCCCAAAATATCGAGCTTATTACGCTCGCCCAAGATTGACTGTTGTGCTCGCCCAATAGTGAGCTATTGCACTCGCCCAAATGGCATGACTTCAGCTCGCCCAAAACTCATGGCTAGCCCGAGTGTGTTGGGCTGCTATCATTGTACAAGTCTCGTCGTCGTTCTCGCCCGTGACTGCCTTGCCAAAGTCCATTTGCTCGCCCATTTCTCCATGTGTAGTACTCGCCTATGTGCACACCGCTCATGATGAGGCTCGCTAACGTGCTCGCGTAATTCACGTCATTATGCTCGTCCTTTGCTCGATATTGTGCTCGCCCAAGGCACGCCAATTTGACTTGCCCAAGGGTCGTCGTTAAGAGCTTTCCCTATGCTCGCCAAGGCTGGCTGCTAGGCTCGCCCAAAGCTCATTACTTAGGCTCGCCCAAAGCTCATTACTTAGGCTCGCCCTTCATGCCTCCGTGTGGCTGTTACAGCAGTTCGGTATTTTGGCCATATCTCACTCGTTAGACATCGTATCGAGGTGATTCAAAAGCCTATGGAAATCTTACAACGAGGGCTACAACTTTCATGTTTTGACCATCTTGAAAATCCAAGCTTAAAGAAGTAAAATTGATGTATGAGGGTGCGAGAATGCATTTCTACCCGCACAACTCTCAAGATTTATACTCGCCCGGCCTTATGTCTTTGAAGATGGGCTGCCAAGGGCGTGTATAGCCCTCTCACTCGCCTACAAGTCGAGTCGTATGCTTACCCAAGGGACGATATTTCTACTCGCCCGGCCATGGGTCTATGAAGATAAGCTACCAAGGGCATGTATGGCCCTCATACTCGCTTACAAGCCGAGTCATCTGTTTGCTCGACAGACAACCATAGTATGAAGTGCTTGTATTCTGCATTTTTTAAAATTCGAATCATGTCAACTTCACGGCCTTCACTTGACATAATTCGAGGGGCTAAATGTTGGGTCCTAAAATACCCTTTGCGGGTCCCAAATCGCCACGTCACCAAAAGGTCAACAAGTCAACCAATGAATGAGAAGTTGACACGTGGCGATCAACACTAGAAGATTGATATCAAGTCAATAATTTGACTAGCCAATGGGATGATGACACGTGGACACGTTAGCATGACTGATCTGGCCAGTCTGGCCTAAAGATACTGTAAATGGCAGGCCCATTTACCGAGACGGGGAAGATTTCTGCCTGACATCTGACAGGGTACGAAATTACGTACCCTGCCACCGATGTCCTATAAATATGCGGTCACTGTTCATTTCAGGTAAAAATTAATTTCTCTCTCTAGCACTACTTCCAAGATATTCTCTGGATTTCCTCTCTCTTCCTGCAAATATCTGACTTGACCGTTGGAGGGGCCTCCTCCTGAGAAACCCCCCGGGCCAGTCACGTTTTCTCTTTTGCAGGTCGCCCGTTTAGACCTTCGATTCAGAAGCTCCCTCACTTCGACACACTTTTAGTCGACCCCTCAGAAAAGAACCCCGAAACACCTTTCCTTATATTATATTACAATTTTTTTTTTTGACTATACAACTATATTCTTCCGGACCGGATGAACGGAACCCATAAACCAACCCATCCATCATGGGCCCTAATTTTGAATTCTGAGATCCCCATACCATTGACACTTGACAGTTGACACCCACTATTTTTTTAAAAAATTTTTGTTTTATTTTTATTGTATTTTTATTTGTTTTTGCAAAGCCCCTCTTTCCCCTCCTAATTCTTAAACCCAGCGACCCGTTCTCTCCAGTTTCTAATTCCTCAGCACTACCATTACCAATTCACCATGTCCCCTCTCTCTTTTATAACCTCCAAACAATTAAAATTGGTGCCGGAGCATTTGGGACATCCCGAAGAGCTCAATGGTGATCCTAAACTGTCTAAAGGATGCACCTTGGTCAAAATGGCTCCCTAAGATCCTTTCTAGCTTTCATGAATAAAGCTTAGTGCTGTAGCTTTCTTTTAACATGCATAATATCATTTAGTCCGTACATGTCCTTAATTAGTTCGTACGTCCATCATTAGCGTTAAGTAAGCTTAGTTTACATTTGTAATTTGTTCTCAACTTTGTAATAGTTTAGTAAACATATCTAAAGGGATAAGGAGTCACCTATTGAGAGGAAAATGCCTAGAGCACTATTAAATCAGGTAATTTAATGTAGTGGTCCAAATAGTACAAAGTAGTGCCAACTATCGTTTTCAAGTCGCTCTCAAGCATATTGTGAGCCTTGGATGCGCTTTGTGGTCCTACCAACGGATATTTGCTGAGCTTTGGACAACAAAGATCCTGTTAAGATGATTTCTAGGTCATTTATGGATCATTCTCTTCCCTATACTAAATTTGAATTCTGAGATCCCCGTACCGTTGACACTCGACAGTTGACACCCACTATTTTTTAAAAAAAATTTGTTTTATTTTTATTGTATTTTTATTTGTTTTTGCAAAACCCCTCTTTCCCCTCCTAATTCCTAAACCCAGCGGCCAGTTCTCTCCAGTTCCTAATTCCTCAGCAGTCAGCACCACCATCACCAATTCACCATGTCCCCTCTCTCTTTTATAACCTCCAAACAATTAAAACTCACAAGTTTTCCACTTTCATGGCGTTTTCTTCCCGCCATTTCATTCTCTCTCTTCTCTACTCTCTGCAATACTGGCAAACCCACTTTCACATATCACTCAAAAGACCCACCATTGCCAAAGAAACTGCCTTTCAAGTTCACAGCTCATGGGCACACTTGGGATGATCCTTACCATTGGATGTCTAATATCAACGACCCAGATTTCATCTCTTATATTCACCAAGAGAACTCTTATGCTGAGGCTTTCATGGCTGATACTGAAAACAAGCAAAAGGAGTTGTTTTCTGAGATGAGTAGCCGTATTCCTGCTAAGATTTCTACTCCCCCAGAAAAATGGGGGTCTTGGTATGTTGATTTTTGGACTGCCCATTTTAGTTTCATTGCTTTTAAAGTTGCCCTTTTGGTTGATTTTTGGTTTGTCTTTGTGGGTTTAGTTTAATCAAAGTGAAATTTATGCCAATTTGATAAAAATGGGGTTGTTTTGGTATGAAAGTCTAATATTTGAGGAAGTAGATTGTTTGATTATGTTTGAAGTTGATAGCTAATTACACTTGAATTGTGATTGATTACAGCTACATTGTTATTAACTGTTATCAAGCATGTTCCTTTCTTGTATAGTTATTCAGTTCTATGGACTAATTCTGTATGCTCAGGATTGTGTTAGTACATATTAGTTAGAAGCTGGAGGAAATTGCATAATTTGGCATTTCTGTTACTTGTGTTCATGATTGGGAAATTCAGCATTTTGTTTGTGATGAATGAAGCATGGATCAATTTTGGTCTTTTGGATGATGCACTTGCATTGTATCTAGCCTCCACATTTATTTTGGGGGTAAGGGGGGGGGGGGGCGAAGAGTTTTTTATGGTGCAATATGTGGATTTTGAAGACTAGATGCTTCTGATGTTGCAAAAGGCATAGCATTCCTGATGGCCATTCCCTTTTCTGGTGTGTTCAACAATAATATAAAATAAAATGCAACTCGATTGTAATTGGCTGTCCACTCCTTCAGCTGTTCATTTTCTCAGTTCCTGTTGATGTGCGTGCCTTCAGTTGGGGGGAGGAAGTGTATAGATGTACTGCAATTTTACCTGTGCTTTCCTTAGTCATGATGAATGCAACTTGACTAATTAAAATTTGAAGTATCCTCTGTTGAACTTCCTTTCGTGTTAATTTCTTCATGAGATTTATGGTGGATTTGTGCCTTCAAGCACAGTTTTGCATTCAGATATACTATTATGTGATTTTCTGGTGGCCAAATGTACTGACAAAACCAAAGCTGAAACTTACCTATTGTAATGTTGCCAATTAAGAGCTCACTTCAGGGATTCTTTTGTGCTTGTAAATTTATAGCTTGACATATTCCCTTTGGGAAGTGGGAGAACAGAACATATATTGATCATACATGGAAATGAGTAGACATGCCTGTAGCTGTAGGATTCATACTTGTAAGCTAGGTATTATCTGGCTGTTTCCTGAACATTCTTAGCATTGTGGGCTTGCTGGTTAAATTACACCTTAGTATTATGGCATGCAAGATCAGTGATCCCACTGACTGAGCTGACAATTTTGTTGGTAAAAAGTGGATAGTTAAATAACATCGCCTAAAGCAAAGCAGCTTCTGTCCTCCTCTCACCTGCACAAAGTCCAATACCGCATCGTCTGTGATTTTTTTTGGTATATTAATTTGCCAACAATGAGGTACCCTTGTGGTGCTGCGGGCTGTTCTGCGAGCCAAGGGCTGGCCAAGATGGGAAGTTTGCAGAGTGGTGGTTTTGCTTACTTATCAGTTTCTACGGAAGCCTCTACAGCAGCCTGGGTTTTCACAAGAAGATGAAGTAGGCGGTTGTGGAGATGGTGTGCTTCCGACTCCGTCACTGTCAGTCTGTCAGGTCACACTCTTGGTCGTGAGGAGGTGGATGCGCGTGGAATTGCCCTTGTTGAGGCTTTGAGATTTAATTTGGTCGTTCCCATGGGAAAGGACATTGGTTTTGGTACTCAGATCAATCCTAAGAAGGAGAAGGGTAATCGAGTGCTTGAGTGTCTCAAGTCTAGTATTAACTATGACGGGCGTGGGTTAAAGTCTGCTTTTGATTGATCTTTGACATTGTAAAGGTTTTACTCTATTAGGTTCTGGATTGGTTTGGCTTGGGTCCTTTGAGGACGACTTTATTCTTGAAATCCATATTCCTGAATTATAAATTCTTTTTCTTATCTAAAAGAATGAATATCTCCTTCCTCCATATGTGAAATGTGACTATATCTCTGCTATTTCCAGGCTCTACTATCAATACATTCCAGAAGAGAAAGAATATCCTGTTCTATGTAGAAGACTGGGAATGGATGAATCTGCATGGTTAGGAGGTTTGGTTAGTCGCATGAGAAAAAGATTCAGAAGGGAGGAGATTTTGCTGGACTGGAATGAGATTGCAAAGAAATATGGTAAACTGATTTGGTACCCATTGACTACCCCTCTCCAACCAACCATCCGAAAAAAGCAAAATAAAATATTAAAAGAGTAATTTTAACCCAAATAGCTAGATAACTTGGGGATGATCAGTGAGGCTGAATTCTACCTCCATCATGGGAATGTTGTTAATGTAAAATAATACATGATCATGCATTTGTGAGTTATAGTAATTAGGTATCACAATAGTTTGTTCAGCCTGATGCTGTGGAGGCCATTATATTTTATGTTGGAGCCAGTGTTCCATATAACTAATTAAGATATATGTTTTAGCAAAAAAAGCTCCAAGACATTGCAAGATGTTGAGGATGGCAGATATCTGGCAGAGAACAAGATTAAAAATAGCTGTCCTAAAGTTGTCATCAAAGCTCAGGAAAATGTCAACACTTTAGGTATGTAATAAAACACTTGCCTGAAATTTAGCATATTGAAATGAGGGTGATCTTTAAGGAAATTTAGCATCTACTGAGTAGATCAACCCACAAGGTACACACCTGTAGTGATTGCTAGTGGGGCGAAGGTAGAAGTTCATCCACGAGTGTTGTTCATTAATATGATCCTTGTGAAAGGATCCCTCAAGAAGTCAAGTATTCCGGAATCATGGCAAAGTATAAAGCATGTCACATGCTATGTATACATCCTAATATATGGCTTATCCACAATAGGTCTCAACTCCTAACAAGTTTTATGACTTCTAAGTTCTAACCATGGTACAGTAAAAATGAAATGCTGTAATTGAGTATTGAGACCTATAAGTCCATCTATTTGGTAGAGAGGAGGTTACTTTGGCGTTGTGCGGTCTTTGCTATTATTTGGGGCCTTTGGTTAGAGAGGAACGCCTGGGTCTTCAATGGCGTGATCATGTCAGTAGATTTGGTATGAGATAGAGTCACTTACCTAGCGTCGTTATGGGCTAGAGCTACAAGGGCTTTTAGGAGCTATTCTATTACTCAGATCCAGCATAACTGGGCTGGACTAATTTTGTAACTAGACTCCTCTTGGAGGACCACTTGTCCTCCTCTGCTGTATTTTTTGATACTTGATTAATACATACTTTCTCTTTATCAAAAAAATAAAATAATAAGTCCATCTATCCCAAAATGATTATATCTTATCTGGATGGCAAGGTATATAAAAAAACTCCTTGGAAGTTAGGTGGTATGAGAAAGTAACAATTAATATCATTTTATATTAAGAAGAAAGTTCACAATAGTTCACCTTCTAAATATGAAAGGTTGTTGTTGTTGTATCTAGTTTGTTTTAAATGTTTGTTTATCTTTTCATCTTGAAGGCTATGTTCATGTTGGTATATGTCGTGTCTCACCTGATCACAACTTCCTGGCGTATACACTTGATGTAAGGGGCTCTGAGCAATTCATGCTTCAAATCAAGGACTTGAGCAATGGCCATATTATCCCGACTGTAAAAGTTGATTCAGTCGTTAGCTTGGCATGGGCACAGGATAGTTCTGTTTTGTTCTATACTGTCTCTGATGACAATCAGAGACCATACAGGTAATTTCCTTCAGTTATTGTTAAGGTGTTTCTGATACTGGATAGTTCTGATGCTTTATCGACCTCATCCTTGCCAGGGTATATTGTACAGAAGTGGGGTCAGATATTGATACACTAGTATTTACAGAAGATGATCCTAGGTATTGTGTGGACATTACCTGCACAAAGGATGGCAAGTTTATTACCGTCAACTCTAACTCAAGGACTTCATCAGAGGTATGGTTTAGTCTATATATGTTCCTTTCCTTTCTCTTGCTCGTAATGACAATTCAGTTTGGTGTTTTACTTTCTTACAGGTTTATGTTATTGATGCAACCAATCCACTACGTGGTCTCAGAAGAGTACATAAGCGTGTCCATGGTGTGCAGTACTTTTTGGAGCACCATTATGGTTTTTTCTATGTTCTTACAAATTATCCTTTAGGTGGAATTGAGAAGCTATGCCATGGAAATTTTTACCTGGGCATTTGTAGGGTTGAAGATATAAATTCTGCTGATTGGCAGGTCATCTCTCTCTCATTTTTCCCTCTCCTCAGTTACAAGTTCACTTGCTAAAGCATGGCTTAGCTTTTGTTAGAATGAACAAGAATATAAGATATGAATATTATCTAAATCTGGAAAGCACGTTTAGGAAGTTTATCAAGAGTAAGACTGAAAAAGCATAGTATCATGCTTGATGCATATTGTTCGTGAGCATGAATAACTGCAATTCGCAAGAAGCTTATGTGGCATCGTTTACTAAATTTTGAAATAAAGATATCCATACTGGGAGAATGTGAGTTAGAAAAATGGCACTTCTGATCATGTAATGCTTATGTAGCTGAATTTGTTTCTTAAGTTGAATGCCTTTGATTGATTTCCAGTTTTCCACTAATAACCGAGAATTGTGGTGTTCTGACTGCTGCCATTTTCTCGGAGTTATTTTTATGATTTCAGGAGACAACATTTTTGGTTACATTTATTCTGATTCATCTTTGTTGCATTACCAATTTTACTGTTTACCTTTATTTTTTGAGTGAATTTTAATGTTTACTTAAGCTGCGCATTATACTAGAAAGTGCTCAGCTTCTCCTTTTCTCTGGCTTTATGAGTCACATATAGGTTGTGCGCCATTGGGGATGTTTACAGGATTGTCCTTTACGCATGGTGATCAAACTTTAACTTGTCGTTACTTCTACAGAATGGTCGCTTGATTATTGATTTAAATTAAGCAGAGTTCTGTATTCTGTTCTAGATCTTTTTTTATAATGTTTGTTGTACTATGTTGTGCTAACTACTTGTCTTTTCTTTTTAGAGTATTATTCGGCCTAGAGAAGGTACCAACTTGCAAGATATGGAGATTTTTGATAAACATGTGGTCCTCTCTGTTGATAAGGAGGGCTCTTCTGAAATGTGTTCGATCAATTTACCAATTGACATCAAAGGCAAGGTACTAAGGATCTCAAATATACTCAGCATAGCCCGTTTATTATCTGAAGTCCTCATTCTTTTGAGCTTAATAGCATACAGCAGGTTGGGTTTTCGGAGCCTTCTTCCACCATTAGTCCTCTATAGGGGGCTGGGACTGGGAGAGTGAGGGGGTGAGAAGATCCTTTTAAATGAAATTCCATGTCATGTCTGAACTAGAGCACTGCCATATCTATCAGCAATTTACGATCTCATTAGCTGTTGCTTCTGCTAGCTCTTTTGAAGATTTTTTTTGGCAATTAAATTTGGTAGAATAGGAGAAAGAAGATGAATCTTATGAAATATGAGTGGAATGGGTTCTCTTAGTAATGCCCACCGAGCATATACAGATCCTTTTACACGTAGCTAGTGTGCTAATAAAATGAAGTAGATTTCTCTTATCCATTCAACATCTTCATTTGCAATTGTGCATACCGGCTTCTTCCCTGAAATTTGATTTGGGTCACTCTCAATTGTTCTTACATAATATTCCAGACATATATGCTCATTAGGTTCTGAAAAGTTTTAAGGTCTCCTGATTTGATGTGATTTTATTTTGTTTACAAGTCCCTTGTGGAATGATTGTATTTTCCTCTTTTGAATTAAGCATATATTTGTTTTACGGTAACAAAGTTCTGTTTTGTCTATAATTTGGCTCTGCACTTGCTGTGCATGAATTTCTTACCAAAAGAAAAAGATGTTCTGATATATGGTGCAGAAGCTTGACTGTTTAACACCTCTTGTCACTGATTTGGTTCAATTCTCCTATGTCTCTAGTTTATATTTGTATTACGTCTTGTTCACGCTACGTGAGTTATTGTCAACTTTTACAGAGGGTAACTTTGTTCATCCAACTATTGTTTCTTTCCATCGGCTAATGATGTTGTGCTGGATGTGATAATCCTCCCCCCCCCCCCCTGCTCAGCTTGTTAGGGACATTGAAGAGCTAGATCCATGGATTTTCCCCGTACCTTCTGATTCATGCCGAATGGTCCCAGGATCAAACCATGACTACCTGGCCTCGGCATACCGCATGGTGCTTTCTTCTCCAGTGGTATAACTCTCTTAACTACATTTGATATAAAGATTTATTTATTTACCTGTTCATATTGTGTTCACATTAATCGGAAATTTAATCTCCAGTGAAAAGTTGATAAGATGGATCAGTGATGCAATTGGTCTCTACTGAGTCTTGTTCCTGGTGCACTACATAATTTAAGAAGACCTTCATAATCTTGTCCTAGTGCACAAGGGTTGATCTGTATATTAGAGTTGGTCTTCTTATTGTTGTCACTTTGAGTTAAATACATATGCATGTCCTTCCCTCAAAAAAAAAAACAAAAAAAAAAACATCTGCATGTCCAGTATTCTAGTGCTCTTAGATTCGTATTTTTGTTAAGACGTTCAGGAACTGATGAATTGTAGTTTACCAAAGTTGAGAAGGCAATTTCTAACCAAAGCAATTATTATCTTAAAAATTCAATTCGCAATGTCCAACTGAAACATACTTTTGAGACGTCTTCAAACTTTCCCATGAACATTTATTTCATGTCTTTTATCCTATTAGGATGAATTGTTTTGCAATTTTTTTGGGTTTTTTTATTTTTTGGACCTCCGAATCCTGAGCACTGAAGAAAGGCTTTGTGCTACTTAATCAAAAGGTAGTGTTGAAATAGCTTTGTCAGTTAGCTCAATAATTCTTTTTTTTTGGAATTAAGCTCAAGAAACATGGTGTTTCATACTTTCATTGAATTCACAAGTTATATCTTGCACTTTGATTTCATCAATTCAAATTGATACTGTACGTGGGTCTGTTGCAGATGCCTGATTTGATTGTTGAGTATGACATATCTTCAAGAAGATTTTCTATTATTCACCAAGAGGAAGTGCTGAGTGCTACTGACAATATTTCCAGTGATTCGCTAGAAATTGGTGTTGATGATAAACAATTTTTGAGTATTAAAATAGACAAGCACGGAGATTATCAAGACAGTGAAGGCCTACAGAATTGGAAAGAACTTTCAGCAAAATATGCTTGTGAAAGACATGAGGTTCTTTCCCATGATGGTATAAGTATTCCCCTAACTATAGTGTGGTCCGGAGATACACGGCAAAGGGGACAATCTCCTGGGCTTCTTAAAGCATATGGTGCGTATGGTGAAGTCTTAGTTAAAACCTGGAGCTCAGATCGCCTCAGCTTACTTGATCGTGGATGGGTCGTGGCATTTGCTGATGTCAGGTTAGTTCATCTTCCGTAATTTGATAGATAGATTTTTTCTAGATTGACATCATAATAGGTTCTGCATCCTCTTCCCCTTAGCAGAAGAGCAAGCTAACTTACTTCGTCTCTTTCTTCGCATGCTGAATGGTCTAGTGTATAAAATTATGCCATTTGAGGAAGCCTTGGTCTCTCACACTAAGAAACCTTTATGTGAATTTGTTGATTGTCTGAGAGCGATCAGGGTACAACCTGCACTATTCTTGGTCTCCTAAACATTTCTACTCAACTCCTAGATATGAAGTAGTGTATTCATGGAATTTGTGCTGTCTTTTTCTTAGATTTAGATACAAATCAATGCTTCTTCATCCAGGTACTATTTTCTTGCGCCTGTTTTGGTGCGCAGGGGCGGAGGTGGTGGTGATCCTTTATGGCATCAATGCGGAAGTGGAGTTAATAAAATGAATTCTGTATATGATTTTATCTCATGTGGTAAGTATCTGGTTGATGAGGGCTATGTTCAAAAGGATAGGCTTGCTGCTGTTGGATCTAGTGCAGGATCTCTACTTGTGGGTGCAGCTATTAATTTCCAGCCTGATCTCTTTAGCGCTGCAATTCTGAAGGTAAATGATTTACATGTTGTTGACTCCCTATGAGATTTTGTTCACACTCTACGTAGGTCATTGATTTCATTCATTTTATTACTTGAACAATAGAAGTTGATGCTATTTTCAGATCTAATAGTTCACAGTCTGGGTATGTCATTGATTTCATTCATTTGCATGTTGCATAAGTTTTAAGTGCTATCCTATTGCCTATTAATTCTGTACGCTTCATGCATCTTCATCATGCTTTTTATTTCCCTTTATTTTTTCTGGACGGTGGGTGTTGATACATTCATGGTGCTTCTGTGGCTTTGTTGTAATTACTTTGCATTATGTAGGCTTACAGTTCTTTGTCGAATTTTGTGTCTTACAGTTACATCCTGAACCCCAATCATCTATTTATGATTGATTAGATTTCTGTCTACCAGGTTCCCTTTCTTGATATATGCAACACATTGATGGACGTCAGCTTACCTTTAACTGTATTGGATTATGAAGAATTTGGCAACCCTAAAATAGAAACCCAATTTAAGGCTATCATGGAATATTCTCCTTATGATAACATAAATCAAGAAACTTGCTATCCGGCAATGCTTGTCACAGCTGCATATAACGACTCAAGGTAAGTTGTATAGTCTGTCATTGAAGATCTTGATATGCCTAACATTTGTGTCAAAAGCGAAGGGAAGGAACCTAAAAGTAGATGGTTCCTATGTTAATCCCAGGGTTGGAGTATGGGAAGCTGCCAAGTGGGTAGCTAAGGTACGAGAAAATACATGTGAAAGCTGCTCTCGCGCTGTTGTCCTGAAGACAGAGATGAATGGTGGACATTTTGGTGAAGGTGGCCGTTTTGGGCAGTCTGCAGAGAAGGCATATGAATATACATTTCTGATGAAGGTCATGGGACTGCTTGACACCTCCAAAAGTTAGGTTTGTGGTAAAGAAAGAATATTTTCTTGGAGATGAATTTGGCTTCCATGTGGGAAGCTCTTATAGAAGTTTGGGATATCCGAGTACATTGCTGATCAGAAAGAGGCATCTCCATGCAGAGGCTATTGCTGGGTAATATAAATTTGTTGATTTTCTTTTTGCTGGGTAATATAAATTTGTTGATTTTCTTGTAAAGGGGAATGCTGCCATTGTGAACTCTCCTGTCATCATTCCCCATTTTAACAGGCTACCGGATTATGTGCAAATGCAAACTACATTCATACATGTTTGATTTCCTGTCGTCTTTCTGCTGACTTATTTTCTTTTTGCTGGGTAATATAAATTTGTTGATTTTCTTGTAAAGAGGCATGCTGCCATTGTGAACTCTCCTGTCATCATTCCTCATTTTAACCGGCTACCGGTTTATGTGCAAATGCAAACTACATACATGTTTGATTTCCTGTCGTCTTTTCTGCTGACTTATGATACATTAGTAGAAAAAGAAGGGAGATATGGGGTTACATGTTGAGTGGGTACTGGGTAGCCGGTTCCTTACTCACATGGCATATATTTTAAGCAGTGAGGAGGAGGGATTAAGAGAGTTTGTGATGAAGATGACTAGCACTTCCCATTCTACAATATGTTTAAAGCACCAGAATGACACACTTGATTATGGATTTTGTATCTTAAGCAAAGATATAGTTGTTACTTGCTTCTAAAAGCTTCTTCACTTGCAGGCCTTTGCAATCAGAGACATCTTATTTCTCAACTGAAGTTTTGCACCCTCAACTCTCGCAGAAAATAGAGGAAAAGTGCCCAGATGACAAATGGGAGAAGGAAAGGTACTTACTGACAAGTGCCGGACGGTAATTTTTATGAAGCATATAGCTTTCAATCAGTTTTGACTTTTGAAAGTAGCATGAGTTTATCGGTATAGATAACAAAGTCCCAAATCTCAATTTAAAATTAGGGGAAATTTCAGTAAGGTATCCAGGTTTGTCCTAAACACAGATAGGTATACTGAGGTTTCAATTAGTACACTGAGGTATACTTCGGTCACTTTCCAGCCACAAAAGAATGACGTGGAACCGTAGCTACCTAACAAACTTATTTCATGACTAAACTACCGTCAGTATACCATAGTTAATTTTTTTCGAAAGTAGGAATTCAGCCCTTATTTTTTGAGAACATCTGAGACAAACAAATATGGAACTGGAAAATAACAAATGAGCATTGCATACAGTGATTTAACAGGCGAAAAAGACCAAAATGCTCATAAGGGTACAAGGGTATGTCAGTCAATTAACTTGTTTCGGTCACGGGAATATTAATTTGCACTCAACTTTGCCAGATAGTTTACCTCAATGTAATTATTGAAAGCTCAGTATACCTCTCTGTATTTAGGCCAAACTTTAGTATACCTTACTGAAAAAGATTAAGGTCCCTATGATGTAAATATTTTGTCAAATCAACTTACTGTATTTGTGGCTGCTCGCGGCTGCACGCGCATGTGTGTTTGGGAGCATGTTTGCACCAAGTTTTAGGAGCTTTTAAATCATTTGACAAGCTCTGCTCAATGTCTTGATCTGAGAAAACTTTGTCGTGGATCTGTAAAAGTTGTCAAGATTGGTCAGTAACTTAATGTCATTAAGTTGTCATATGAAATATTCTTTGTAAAAGCAATGGGGTGCAGGTTTACAGACACAGTACCATGGTCGCTGAAGATACTGGTTGAGTACTTGAGTGTCTTGTGAATCTGCTAGTGGTCTGACATGAAATGTGTATTAGAAAAAATTGTTAACTCCATTCTCTTGTTATGTAGTATGTGGCAATGAATTTTGCCAGGGGTGATCACATAGAATTATATGTCAAAGTGAGGCAACTCCAACTACCCCACCCTCTCTCATCCTCCTATTCTTGTGCACATGCTCTTGCTCTTCGCTTGTATACTTGCTTGGGCTCACCAGGGGATGGATGCTTACCATTGGGCTGTCTCTTGGCTCGAATTTGAATGGTTAGTACACAAAATCAAGGTTCTCTGGCCTTCTATTGGTAGATCACAAAATTAGAAAGAGGAGCAAATATATTTAACACCTGAAAACTGTCCACTCCTGTTGAAAGAGATAGGTATACATGAAATCTACCAGGTTTTTTGCACTAGTTTTGACTTAGAGTAGAAGAGTGGTGTGGTCTTGGAAGTATTTTCTGCAATATCATTGATGTCTGGTTTACTTTGTCCGATCCCTTGGTTATAGGTAACTTGTGAATTGTGATCGTCTTTTGTGCTTTATTCATTGAGGTAGCGAAATTTGTTATCTTCAAAGCATATGCAAATTCATGTCTTCTTCTTTCCTTGCAGTAGTTCATTGAATTGCAATCTTGTGCATCAAAAATTATGGTCCCTCTCTCCTGCTTTACCACTTTCTCAAAGCATACATTGTGAGTCACAGATGATGCTGTGCTATATGAATTCTTAAGTCCCGATATTGTGGAAAAGTTGACATGAACTCCTGAGCGATGGAGTGGTCAGGACCGAAGGAGAGATCGACGAAAAGGGTAAAGTGAGAAGGAACTACCTGAGAGACTTGGAGTCACTGATACACAGATTGCTGGAGTCACTGACACAGCTTACTGCATGATTTTGAAAATATGCATGCTGCCCTTTGATGTATTTAGTAATAGTTTTTCAATGGAACACAGTGTCGCTCAAGTGTAATGTAGGAAATGTCTTCTAGTTGTGATCTGCAAGGCTGTAACTAAAAGCAACTCCAACATTGTCGTGACAAATTGGATTTACATAGAAAAGAACTGGTGTGACGTGTGAGTAGCATACTTCTCTGAGGCTGATTCTTGAAAGAAAATAAATTGGTGAAAGTATAAGAAATGCGAATATTAAAGTTAAGGGGAGAAATACCTTGAAAATGGATAAAGCTTAGGGGGCGTTTGGATTAGGGTAATGATTAAAGGGGTAATGGAGCAAATTAAAGTGTAAAATAGTAAGCTGAAGTGGTGATGAGGGTAATGATTAAGGGGGGTAAAGGATAAAATGAAAGAAAAATGGGGGAAATCATTGCCCTAAGGGGAGGTAGCCAGGTGGGTAACTATTATCCCCCAATCTAACCTCCACTACCTCACATATCTCTCATTTTAGCCTATAAATTCAATCTATTACTCTTAATCATTAACCCAATCCTAACATAAACATCCCCTTACAATACATCATGAGTAATTTTCAAATATCGAGGCTGATATAAAAAAACATGTATTATTTCAGCAAAGATTATATTCAAAAACCGAACACATTAGGGATATAGTAAGTCTTGTGTAAGACCAACTCACAGGAAAATGGGGTCACTATTTAGAAATGTAGGGGTCACTTATGGCGAGCAGTGACCATTGTTTCATTGAAAAGTGACCCTCCATCTCACCAAAAGTTACAAAAAGACTGTCTTATATTAGAGATAATCCAACAATCACATAACAAGAAAATGTACCCTGCTTTGTCGAGGTGAAAACGAGGAATAACAATAATGAAATGTTAATGGGGAGAAGGATGTTGGACGGGGCAGGAGGTGGTGTAAACTGTCAAGTGTGACTCCATCTTGGTGCATTCAATATTTTAAGGTTGAAGTGCAAGTATAATTGGAGACTATTACTTGGGTTTCGGCCTCGGTTTATAGAAAATTCATCATCTGAACTGATTCCCCACAACTTTGGGCATGCTAGGCAAGTAGGAAGACGGCGAGAATTGTGGATATGATCGCGGATGGTCTATTCTAAACTCGTCTCCAATTTGGGTTAATTTGTAAAGTCCCTAGAAAATTGGTTGGAGAGGTCATGGCCCCCATAACTAAGTGTAGACTTATTTTATCTTTATTATTATTATTTTATTTTATTTTTGAAAAGGCAAGACAATCAGGTAACCTCTATTGGAGATTAACCTAATATGTCTTCACTAAGAGATTAGTGAAGGACTTAAAGAGAAACAATAACAACCAAGAACAAATGAAAAAGAAGCCTAAAAATGATATAACTTAGACAGATCTAAAACTGAACCATCTTCAACTTCCGACTCCATCTTGTTCATCAGCTCTCGAACCAAGTAACCAAGAGGATTAGAAGCTAGATCGAAAACCAAGCTTTGAGCTACCACGACTTACACACTAACCATAACACAAAGAGGATCAAAATACTTCAAGATCCTCCCAAAACCAGTAGCAAGAGGCTTCAACCCGCTTACACCATGGCGAAATCGACAGGATCTAAACAGCAAAGCAGCACCAGAAAAACCAAAACCACCTCAAAGCCGAGATCCCCAGTCAAAAACCATAAGATGTAAAACGAACAAAATCTTCAAAAGCAACAAATTAGATCGAAAAATTCAACCTCACGAAGCAACCAAGGCTCAACTAGACACCAAACCATAAATGTCATCGAAAAAGACTTCGACAAACAAATTTCTAGTGAAGGAGATCGATTTCAGAACTCGATCTACACAACTGAGACTAAAAAAGAGCAAACCCAGAACTTAACAAAGAAAAAAAAGTGAGAAAAGACTATTTTCTTCCCCAAGAAAGAAGAAACCAGAAAACAGAGATGGCAAAAAAAACAGGAAATTGATCTTGGGGAAGAGAAAAAGCTAGGAGAGGGGTGGAGCTTGATGAAGAAGATAGTCTTGAGGAAGAAAAACGACTGGAAGAGGCTTGGGACTGAGGGCTAGGGTTTCTTTTTTGGCTTTCTCATTCTCTCTCTAGAGAGAGAAAACTTATCTTATCTTTCACGCAAATTTTTATATACTCCCAGCTCCATGGAGAGTGGTGGAGCTGGCGCGCTCAAAACGGCGTCGTTTTGGTAAGTGAAGTTTCGAAACACGTTTTTTTTTTTTTTTTTTTTGCCGTTTCGCAAAAAAAACACATTTTTTTCTTTGCACTTTTCACCAATACCTAGATAACTGAATTTCTCTCTCTTCTTTCGTTTTCTCTCTGGTCTTTTCTGTAAGACTCCATTGTTGAGCTCAAATTCCTCTCACCTCTTTCGTTTTCTCTCTGGTCTTTTCTGTAAGACTCCATTGTTGAGCTCAAATTCCTCTCACCTCTTTCGTTTTCTCTCTCCTCTTTGTCCATTGATGAGCTACTGCTATTTCGAGCTCCATTGAAGGCTAGTTTGTGCTTGTTTTTTCGTTTTTCTTCTTCGCGATTCGGATTTTGCGGGTTTTGTGCTTTTTGCGAAGTTTTTTTTATGTTTTGATCGCGAATTTGATGTTCTTTTTTGTAGATTATGGATGTCGAACCAGAATTTTCATCTATTCCAGTTCAATCTGCTCCAGTTGAAGAAGAAAAAGTTGAATCTGCTCCAGTTGAAGAAAAAAAAGTTGAGCTGCAAGGAAGAGGTTTTTTTTTTTCAATTCGACGAATGCATTTTGAATTGAGAGTAAATGAAGTTTTTCTTCTACAATGTTCTACTGAATTTGTTTGTGTGTAATGTAAAGTTTTTGAATTTGTGATATATGCTTTGGTAATGAACTTTTGTGTTTTAAGCAATGAATTGTTAATAGTAGGTAATGAAATTAATGTGCAATTCAAAATTCATTCATTGAATTCATATATCTATTTGTTTAAAAGATGAATTCTGTTGTAGTGATTCTAATTTATATTCATTGGTTAAAAGATGAATTTTGTGATATGCGTTTTAGTAATGAATTTTTGTGTTTTAAGCAATGAATTGTTATTAGCAGGTAATGAATTTACTGTGCAATTCACAATTCATTCATTGAATTCATTGATTTGTTGGTTAAAAGATGAATTATGTTGTAGTGATTCTGATTCCTATTCATTTGTTAGTGAATAAATTCAAATTGTTAATGATTTTTTAATGATTTTTTTTTTGTTTTAGCCAATGAATTGTTATTGTGTAGGTAATGAATTTTAGTTGTTAATGAATGAATTCTCCCTTGTCAATTACTAATGCAAGTTTGGATCCATGTATTCATTTATTCCTGTTGGATTCTATAATTGATATTTGTTAGTGTACCTACTGTATAATTGAAAATTCATTTACATGAATTCATTGATCTGTTGGTTAAAAAATGAATGTTGTTGTATTGATTCATTTCTATTTATTGGTTCGTGAACAAATTCAAATTGTTAATTTATTGACTTTTTGTGTTTTAGGCAATGAATTGTTATTATGTAGGTAATGAATTTTAGTTGTCAATAAATGAATCCTTGTTAATTATTAATTCAATTCAAAATTCATTTCCTTGAATTCATTGATCTTTTTCTCTTTTTTTCAAGTTTGGAAATGAATTCATATTGTTAATGAATGCAAATGGTGTTTTAGTTGATGATATGTCTATTCATAATGATGTTTTCTTGCCTTTTTATTCAATGTTTTTGTAAATGAATATGTTGATGTTTTTTAGGTGGTTCTGGAATGATTGTAAAAGAGGCTGAAACTTCTAAGCTGTTAGGTTTAGTTGTGAAAAATGAGGAAGCGGCTTATGAAAGGTACAATGACTATGCATTGTGCAAGGGTTTTAGTACTCGGAAGAGTAAGATAAGACGTAGAGTAGATAACACTGTTTCGATGAGGCAGTTTTGCTGTCAGAAAGAAGGGTTTAAGGATGAGTCAAAGAAACGTGATCGGTGTTTGCAAAATCAGTTATAAGGATTGGATGCAAGGCTCATATTCAGTTTGATGTTGATAGAGGGGGTACTTGGACAGTAACTAAGCATGTGATGATTCATAATCATCCTTTATCCCATGAGCAGCATGCACATTTAATGAGATCTCACAGAGGTGTTTCAAAGGAACAATTGGCTTTTCTGAAAATTTTTAGAAAGTGCGGGTTACCTATTGCTGATGCAATAAGGTTGTTGAAGCAAGAGTCTAGAGGATCTCCAATGGTTGGTTTTACAAACAATGACGCATATAATGCATTAGCTCAAGATAATGCAAAGAGGTTTGATGGTGGTGATGCTAACACACTCATTGAAATATTCAAGAGAATGGAGCAGAATGAAAAGGACTTCTATTTTGACTTTGGTTGTTCAAGACGTTCCTCCTCTCTATGGGCAACGTTGCTCCTAAGACTATCATGACTGATCAATCTAAAGCAATGGCAGCTGCGATAAGAACAGAGTTTTGAACCTCAACACATAGGCTTTGCATTTGGCATATCACAAAGAATTCAAGGGACAAGATAAAGTGGTTGAGGAGCCAATCAGGATTCATTGAGTTGTTTGATCACTTGATGAAAGGAGTTGATACAGTCGCAGAATTCAACTTTTGCTGGGCAAGGTATGTGGTTTTTTTGGTTGTATTCATTGGCTTTTTGTTTGATCAGTTAATGAATTTTCAATGCAAATTATTCTGACAGTCATTGCTGTTATTTTGGGAAATTCATTCCTGTTAGGTTGATTGAGAGATACAACTATGCAAATCACCCCTGAATGAAGGAATTCTATTCTAATAGGGAGAAATGGTGCCCTGCTTTTTCAAAAGAGAACTTTTCAGCTGGGATTTTGTCATCGCAACGAAGTGAATCAACTAACCATGCTATCTGCCACAGGTTAAGGAAAACAACAGGCTTATGTGACTTCTATTCCCTTTTTTGTGATGTTGTTCATACTTGGAGGAGCGATGAAAATAAATTCATTCACTCAAATGAATACGGGAGGCCAGAGATGATCATTGATCATGTGGCTTTATTAGTTCATGCAAGAGAGGTTTATACAATGAGTGCATATCGGATGTTGGAAGAGCAGTTCATGGCTGGTGCAGCTTGCAGCCAAATATTCGCTGGTTTTATAGATGAGAAGTTTATATATCATATGTGGAGGGAAGGTCCTGACATTTTTCGACATGAAGTCGTTGTGGATCCTCAAGTGCTTACTGCTTCATGCAGTTGCAACAGCTTCATTCACAATGGCATTTTGTGTTATCATGTTTTGAGGATTTATAATCTTATGTGTGTCAAGAAAATTCCAGACCAGTACATCCTTCCCAGGTGGATGGAAGTGTGTAAGAAAGTTGATGATGTTGTGGTAATAGGAAGGAAGCCAGGGCATAGTTTGGTTGCTGCTTCAATTTGGAGGACAAAAATGGTTCGTAAGTTTAGCAACTTGATGTCAGTTAGTGATTGTAATAAGAAGGCAAGAGGATATTGTGAAGAAGGATTTCAGAAAATAAGAGACAATGTGCAAACTTAATTTGGGGCTGCGATTAACTATGATGATCAAGAAGATTCAAGAGGTGCAAGTAATAAAGTACGGAATCCTGAAGGTAAGAGAGCTGTTGGTGAAAGGAACACGAGGAGAATGAGCACAAAGGATCAGATATGCAAGACAATAAGGGGACGGAAAGGTGTTGCAGTGAAAAGGGCAAGGATGCATACAAAGCAAGCTGTGCAAGAATCGGTTAAGGTATTTTTTGTTATATGTTTCTATGTTTTTATTCAAGCTTTTGTTAGATTATGTGCTAAATTGTTTTTTTTTAACTGTTTGCATGGATACAGGATGTTGTTGATCAGATGGCTGGGGAAGGATATTTGGTTCATCCACAAGGAGGTGCATCAAGTTTTATGGCCACACAGTACGCATCAAGCACAGGACAAGCGTAGTACTTCCTGGTGCATATCAAAAAGATGCTGCTTCGTGGGTGATTAGAAGTTGTGTTATTGCAGACAGAAGTTATAGAGCCTAGCTACTAGTTTTTTATACTTTTTTGTTTGAATTGAGGTGGTATAAGTGATATGGTTGGAGGTTTTAGTGTTATCTTTTGTTCTTCATTTCGATAAAGTTTTGGAAACAATAATTTTTGTCCTGGATTCATTGAAATATTAGTATGAATTCATTTTGTATTTATTAGAAATTCAGTATATCAAATTGAGTATATCCAATCAAGTTCCAGAATTCATTTTCTATTGATGGCGTTGGCTATGTGGTTGGGAATCCAACTCCCTCGAAAACACATCTGTAAATTAAACTTGAGATTCATTTAAACTTTGTTATAAATTCATTAAAACTTTGGTATGAATTCATTGAACTTTTGGTATGAATTCATTGAACTTTTGGTATGACTTCATTCACAGTTTGGTATCCATTCCAGATGTTGTATACAACCTCAGCAAACCGAGTTCTAAAATCTGTTGCTCGAACAGGTTTTCCCTACACTTTTTCAGCATCCGTTCTATCTCCTATCCTCATGTCATACATCTACGGGGGTCAGTGCAATTAAATCAAAACTGTGAGGTAACACAAATGGTGGGATACATGATGCCTGAACCCCAAACAATACAAATTTGATCAGTCGCAATCTTGCTGCGTAGGAAAGATTCTTAGCTGTCCTGTGTGCTCTAAGTCTCGTTGTCATTTTGTGCACTAGGATATGATATTGATATCAGGGTATTAAATATTGGGCGCGATGTATCGTATCTGCTGCGACGTGGCGGTTTTTGATGTTGCCAATACGTGATATCCCACTACGTAATGCTGTTTTTTAAATGACCGATACTTGACCGATACATGACTGATACGGCCTATACAAGGCCAATACTTGACCGATACGCCTGATACATGGCCGATATGGGAGATATGGTTGATACTAAAATTACATGGCCAAATATAGAGTGGACCCCTGAGATATTTGACTGGTAATTCTGGTTGAGCATATCTTTTTAATAACTAGTATTCAGCTTTGATCATCAGGTTTCACTCGCTCAAAGAACACTTGATTCTTCCTTTGTCAGAATTCATTTGATTAGAGATAAAGTTTTGTTTTGTCATTTGATATGGAGATTTCATTATTGACAGAGTTTGGGAAACAGTCATTTTGTTCTGAATTCATTTCTTTTTTTGATAAATTCATTGATTTTTTGGGATGAATTCATTGAAATTATGGGATGAATTCATTAAACTTTGGTGTGAATTCATTGCAGATTTTATCCATTTGATTTGCTAATTTCATTTATGTTTCTATATGAATTTATGTAGTATATGGGATATAATTCAATATATGAAATCGATAGTCATAACTCATTTTTCGATATAAAGAAATGAATTCATAATAAACTTACAAAATATGTCATTCATTTAAAGCATGCATAAGTACATTGATCAAAAAGTGACATTCTTATACAAGATTCACTCCTTATATGCATACCAACCAAAAGTAAACACAGATACAAGCAAAAGTCAATTTTTCACATGTGACCCTAAGTTAAGCTTTCCTAAAGGTTTTTGATTTTCTATCCCTTTATTCAATGTCCTCTAGGGTATTGGACTCTTGCTCGTTTGAATCAACAGCAGCAGTTGAAGCTACATTAGCAGCTTCGGCTTCAGTCCTCTGAGCGGCTTCAAGTGCTTGCCTGTTAGTCGTAGCTCTGTTGGCTTTGATTTATCTGTTGCGCCAAGCTAGCATAGACCATTTTTTATTTATCTTAGAAAAGCTTCTCAGGTCATCATTGTTAAGTTTTGTTAAGACATGGCGTGTTAGAAGTTCATCAAATTCTTCCATCTTGAAAGAGAATAGGGCTCGAGATTCTCTAACCAGCAACTTCAGTCTTTTTTATGAACAAGTCGTCTTCCATAGTGTCAATTTGTCACACTTTGGGAAGATATGTTGTGTTAGAAGGTCATCAAGTCCTTCTATCTCCTCTATGCTCCTTTTTGCCATTTTCTTTTGATCACTAGGTGAAGCCATGTGTTTGCTAATCCTGTAATGATTTTTAAGTTAGCAACACAAAAAATGTACAGTGCTAAGCCACATACATCAAATCAAATGTTGAATCAAATTTTGAAAAATAGCCTAGCATTACTATTTTTCACAATCCTAACAGGGGGGGTATGATGAATTGTGCCTTTTTTGTATAACATTGCTTTAAACACTCCATTCTTTTGAATGGTAAGCAAGAGGTGAGCAAAACAGGAGGTAAACTTGTTGAATTATAAACAACGAGGAACATATATCAGTCTAAAAGCATGCATTTGTCAGATATTATAACATTAAAAGAGCTACTAAACAGATCAAAAGGAATGGATAGTTAAAAATGCTAAACAAGAAACACAAATTTAACATGCTGCTAAAAATGGGTAGTAAATGCTAAACAAGAAATGGGAAGAGGTAGAAGAAACATACCTGACAAGAGAAAATGGAAGAGGATTCTTTTTTGAGTCTGACGAGTAATGCTCAGGTTTGCTTTTGGGTTTTCAAATATGGGTTTTGATCTCTAATATTCATTGAAATAGACGAAAAATTCATAGCCTTAAGTTGTCTGTTTTTTAATCATATAAAATTATTACACTTTAACAGTGATTTGACATAATGGAAATGAATGGTGAAGAAAACTTGACTGGGTTTGAGAGCAATTTGACATCATTAAATGACCATCATGCCCCTAATACCTTATTTTATAAACCCAATTGATCATGCCCCTTAGCTCAGAAGTTCAAACGTTCTCACACAAACCCAACTCAGCACCGCTTTACCCTTTGGCGCGATTTGAGGTTATTGCAGAGAAGTTCAGAGCAATCCTTTGGAATCCAAAGATGAAGGTTGATGGTTCACCACCGTTTGAAAGTATTTTTATTCTTCCTTTATTTTATTTCAAGTTATTTTTGTATATTTTTTTTGTCTGTTGTGTGTTTTTGTGGGTTTTGTTCTATTTTTGTGGTGTTTTGCGTTTGGTGTAAAAGATTTTTGCTTCAGTGTTGCTAGTTGTTTGTTAGCAGTAGCTTACATTGTCAAAATGTTCATAAGGTTCATTGTTTTAAAGTACTTTTTGATTTAACTTTTGGTGAATGTTGCATAGCTAAGTTTTCTACTACAGTGTTATTTGTGTTTTTGTGACAGAACTGGAATCAAGTTGTTGCTCTTTTGTTTGGCAAATTGTTGTTAAAGTTCATTTGTTTTTTAAAGTGCTTGTTGATTTAGGTTATTTTTCTGAATTGCATAGTTAAGTTTCTGCTACAACGTCAATTGTGATTTAGGTTATTTTTGTGACTTGAATTCAAGTTGTTGCTAGTTTTGTTGTGTTTTTCAGTTTAGCTAGTTGTTTGTTAGAATTAGGTTATATATTTTTGGTCAAATGGTTTGGTAAAGTTCATTGTTTTTATAGTTCTTTTTTTTTTTGTTTAGGGTGTTATTTTTCTGAATTTCATAGCTAAGTTCTGCTACACTCTTAGAAGTAGTAAAATTCATTTTAATAGGACATTTTATGACTCATTTTTGTTTCTTTTTTTGGCTTACTGTTTTTGTGTTGTAGGTATCGATGCTTTGATCAATAAGCTAGGGCTTGAAGCTCACCAACGAATGTCTCTCTGGAGACCAACTTTTGATGAGCATCGCGATACTGGAGATTTTACTGACATCCCAGGAATGTCAGAAATACTGATGACGGGTGTGTTTCATCGACTTGACCCTGAGGATTTGTTTGCTGCTTCTAAAGTTTCCAAGAAATGGAATAAGATGGCGTGGGTTGGGGGAGCAACAAAGCTTTTACAACTTCAGAAAATCATGCAGCAGCATGTTTTTAAAAGATGTTAAATGTGGACGCTGCAGTGATGTCTGCAAGTGGCGAAAAGGTGGGAGGGCCTGGTATGGCATAGTTATGTCATACAAAACAGATTTCAAGACAGGCATTGGATGTCCATAGCTGAATGACAGCTTTTTCTTTGGTTGGAGGAACATCTCGGTGAGGCAAATGTCTGGCCTGGTCCAGTGTATGAGCAAGATTAAAGGGGGGTGAATGCGAAATTTTTTGCTGCTTTTTGGTGTTGTATTGTCCAACAGCATTTTTTTGGGGGATTTGCAGTTAACTAAATTGTATTGAATGCTAATGAATTCGTTTTTGTTGTCATTTGTCTTTTGATGTAAATTTTCAATGAATGCAATGAAAGTATCCTTCTTGTTTTGTTTATCTTGTACTTGTTATATATGCCGCAACGAATCAACATCATTTTTACTCACGTAAGAAGAATCTATGATTCATTGCTTTTTTATTTGAATTCATTTTCATATGTACTTAAATTTATCAGCATAGCACATGGAACTCATTTGGATTTCAGCTTTGAATTCATGTTGAAAATAGACAAAATTATTTTTGCTTTCGAAAATAATGCATTCCAATTTAGCCTAAGTCATCAAACTATTGTTTATTTGTTAAGGTTTGCGCTATTTGTGCGTTATTGTGGCACGACCTTGACTAAGTAGTTGATAGGAAAAACAGTGAAGAAAGAGCAATATGTGATTATTGATTTTTTATGCAGAATTCATTGCTCGTGTGCTCTGAATTCATGTACTTAAGTATTGAAATTCATCAATGTACCAGATTGAATTCATTTGGATTTATCTTTTGAATTCTTCTTGAAAATAATGCATCATTCATCTTGAAAATGAATTCTCTTATTTTTTAAGAAAGAATTCATTGGTTTTTCCCTTTTAATTCATTTTCATAAGTACTTAAATTCATTAGCATACCACATGGAATTCATTTTGGCCTTTTAGGTTTAAATTCATCTTGAAAATAAGCAAAAATCAGTATATAAAATTCAGTATGTCAAATGTCAATGATTTCATTTTTTTTCAATAGGAAACATGAGATTGATTGAAACTTTGTTAAAAATTTATTGAAACTTTGTTTTGAATTCATTGAAATTTTGGTATGAATTCATTGAAACTCTGTTCTGAATTATTCATAAGTACTTAAATTGATCAGCATAGCACATGAAATTCATTTGGATTTCAGCTTTGAATTCATGTTGAAAATAGACAAAATTATATTTGTTTTCGAAAATAATGCATTCCAATTTAGCCTAAGCCATCAAACTATTTTTTATTTGTTAAGGTTTGCGCTATTTGTGCGTTATTGTGGCGCGACCTCGACTAAGTAGTTAATAGGGAAAACAGTGAAGAAAGAGCAATCTGTGATTATTGGTTTTTTATGCAGAATTCATTGCTCATGTGCTCTGAATTCATTTACTTAAGTACTGAAATTCATCAATGTACCAGATTGATCAATTCATTTGGATTAATCTTTGAATTCTTCTTGAAAATAATGCATTCATCTTGACAAATAAATTCTCTTATTTTTTAGGAAAGAATTCATTGGTTTTTCCCTTTTAATTCATTTTCATAAGTACTTAAATTCATTAGTATACTACATGGAATTCATTTTGGGTTTTTAGGTTTAAATTCATCTTGAAAATAGGCAAAAATCAGTATATCAAATTCAGTATGTCAAATGTCCATGATTTCATTTTTTTCAATTTGAAACATGTGATTTATTGAAACTTTGTTAAAAATTTATTGAAACTTTGTTCTGAATTTATTGAATTTTTGGTATGAATTCATTGAAACTCTGTTCTGAATTCATTGAAATTTTGGTATGAATTCATTAAAACTCTGGATGAATTCATTTACAACTCTCCCTAAAACGCATCTGTAAATTTGAAGTTGAGATTATGTTACCAACAAAAAATTAAAGTCGAGACTCATTGAAGCTTTTTTAGAAATTCAGTATACAAATTCAGTATATCAAAGCAATATTCATAACAAACTTACAAAATATATCATTCATTTATAGCACCAATTTAGATGTAACTCAATCCGATTAAAGTCATTCATAATAACTGTATGAGTTTTCATTGAAATGCCCTAGAAAGCATTGGTTACAAGTTTTGCTGCATAAGTATCTTTTTTATTTAGTTTATATTGTGAATTGCATAGCTAAGTTCTACTACAGTGTTAGAAGTAGTGAAATTCATTTAATTGGACATTATGACTCATCTTTTGGCTTACTGTTTTTTGTTTTCAGACTTTGAGGCTATCTCCAATAGGCGAGGGATTGAAGCTCATCAACGCATGTCTATCTGGAGACAAACTTTTGATGAGCATCGCGATACTGGCGATTTTACTGAAATCCCAGGAATGTCAAAAATAGTGATGACGAATGTGTTTCATCGACTTTCACGTAAGGAATTGTCTCGTGCTTCTCAAGTCTCAAAGAAATGGAATAAGATGGCCTGGGTTAGGGGAGCAATGAAGATTTAGCAAATTGAGAAAGTTGTGCAGAAGAATGTTTTTAAAAGATGCTCATTGCCAACGCTGCACGGCTGAGCGATGTCTGCAAGTGGCCAAAAGGTGGGTGGACCTGGTATGTGAGAGTTATGTCTTACAAGACAGAGTTGAAGAGAGGGATTTTATGACCATAGCTGAATGACAGCACTTTCTGTGGCTACAGAGTCATCCAAATGGGGAAGATGTCTGGTCTGGACCAGTATATGAGCAAGATTAAGAGATGAATGCTAATGTTTTGCTGGTCTTATTTTGCTGTTAACTGTGTATTTTTGGTGCTGCAGTGTCTAGCATTTTTTGGGGATTTGTAGTGAACTGTGTATCTTTTTGCTATGTAGTGTGCTAGCACTTTCTGTGTTCTAAATTGTGTACTGTGCTAGCATTTGTTGTGTGCTGTGTGCTCGCATTTTCTTGGGGGGATTGTCTTTTGATACACTAATGTTTTGATCTTTTAATCGATGTATATTTTTAATGAATGGAATGGAATTATCCCTTTTGTTTTGTTTATGCTTTATGTCTTATATGCCAAAATGATTTGCGATTTTGCAAATCATCAAGTACTTAAATTTGAGTTCACTTATTTTTAAGAAAAGAATTCATTCCTTTTTTTCTTTGAATTCATTCCATAAGTACTTAAATTTATCAGCATAGCACATGGAATTCATTCCTTTTTTATGCTCGGAAATAATGCATTCAAAATTTGCATAAGCCATCCAACTATTGTTTATTTGGAATATTGAATTCATTTCTTAATTCCATGAATTCATTTCCATTGTAGCTTCTAATTCATCTTGAAAATAGCACATGGAAATCATTTCCATTCAATTCCAGTTTTCTTAATTAGAATATTGAATTCATTTCTGAAACCAAATCGGCGAAATGTATACTTTTGTACCAAGACTTTGATCAGAATTTGTACTAAAAATATCACATGAAATTCATTTCCATTCAATCCTAGTTATCTTAATTCCAAATCAACATAATGTATATTTTGTATCAACACCTTTGATCAGAACTGTACTAAATGAATACATAGAATTTTGTTCAGATTTTTTCCTATACAAATACGGAATTTTCCAGAGTATAACAGTACTTGACCCTATAACAATTTGATCAGACTATAACACATTAATATCTATGGGGCCTTTTTCTTGAAGCTATCTTTAACTCTTGCCATGATCTTCTTCCTGTCATCATTGATTTCATTTGTGATGATACTGTAACAGTACTTGACCCTGAGTGTCTTTACTGCAATCTCCTATGAAAGATAACAGGGATACAGAATTAGGACTTATATTTTTTGAAAGGCTGAATTAAAGGAAATAAGACAGGAACTTTACTTACATCATTCTTAGCGAAAGGTTCATAACCTTCCATTGTGCCCTTGTATGTCTCCATGTGCCTCATATTATATATGGCACTATCTAAAATATTGTTGTTATTACGCCATGGTAAGGGTATGATCTTGTCTTTGTACAGTTTCAGTTCTTCAGCCTTAGGATGCTTTATTTGGGTCAAGAAAACAGTTAATCCTTTGACCTGAATATGTCATAAAGACAGTTAATTGAATTTAAAGCAAAGAAGGAAAAGACTAAACAATTCTGATAAACATATATTATTTTTAGTATTCATTTGGCATGAATATATGTAAAGTATGAAATCTTACAATATTTTCAATCACACAACCATATTTTGCTTTCTTGGACACTTCTTTCGGTAGTTTCCTGTTGTCAAGAATCTCAATAAAGTGAGATTTGAAATTGGCACAAACTGTGCAGAAGTGATCGCTTACACCAACAACAAAGAAGAACTGTCATAGAATTGTTAAGCACAAAATTAGTTCATTTGATGAACATAGTTGAAACCAAATGAATTGAAAGATGAAGTGCATGTGCTATGAATTTAAGTAAATGAATTCAACGGGCTACATGATAAATTTTCAGTAGTTAAGTAAATGAATTCACAGCAGAGGAGCAATGAATTCAATGTGGTATATTGATGAATTTGAGAACTTATGTAAATGAATTCATTACAGAGGAGCAACGAATTCTGTCAGAAAACAAGATGGTTTTGAAGAATTGAAAGATGAGTTAAATCTTACCAGAATGACATCCCTGAGGTCTTTCATATTGCAATGTTCCATCTCAACATGAATTCGGTCGACAAATTCTCGGATCTGCTTTTCTTCCGGTACCTTAAAAGTGAATTGGACCTTTAACAAATGAATTTCAAGAAGTTATTTTCAATATTGGGTTCAAACTATATTAAGAACAATCATTCATACAATTCACACAAATAAAACTCACATAGACGTTTGTTGAAAAGAAAAACCTCCTTGGCGATTCAGAACTTCTAGCCCGCTCTTTGTTGTTCAGCATCAAAGTCCAAACATCCAAAATAAGATTGTCTACAACATCTCTCTCAGTAGCAATCCCTTCAAGGGTAAGAAATACGCTCCTTCTTAATGTGTAAAGAAATGGTCGTACTCTTACTAGCACTTCACTGTATGAAACAAAAGTAAGAGTATGAATATTGATTGATATATATCCAAAAAAGAAGCTATAATTGATGATTTTTTATGGTAAGGTTATGCATACGTGTTGAAGCCTCTTTCTTCAGAGAATGCATAATCAACCACTTGCTGCTCTTGCTCAGTACACCACTTTGCAACATTAACGTGTCTGCTCCAGAAGGGTGATCGGAGTGCAAAGGGAAGACGGTTTGGGTACCTTTGTCGCAACATCTCTTCTGCTCTTTCTTCTGCTGTCATCAGACATTTGCCTCTGTTCTCAATAGAAGGTTCACTACGAGTAAGTTCATGACTTACTGTAGGGCTTTCACAGATCGACAGTGGCAGTCTACGAGCAGGGGGAGTGATATAACTACAACCTCATTCATTATCATTTTCGTTGTACCTGTAAATAGATAACATTCATTAAACATATCAAATTAATCACTGGTAGAAATTCATTTACATAAGATATAAAATTCATCAAAAGATATGAAGTAAGCAGTATTACGATTTGGCAATATCTGAGGCGACTTTGAAAGGGGTAGAAATTGGAGATATGCCTAAATCAAATGAAGGAGGTGTCAGGGAAATAGAGATGGTTGCCTTCTCCATCGCATCAACTGCTCGAAGAATTTCTTCTGTTTCAAAGAAGTCTTCAAGCTCTATGTGCGGTACTTGTCTGCTTGAGGTTGGTTGTGCCTCTTCAGAAGGCAATACCTCATTTTCCCCACCCTCTTCACTCTCAATATCAAGCTTTGCATTCTCCTGGCCTCTGACTCTTGGCTCCGTTTTGTTGCGCCTTGGCTTTTTCTTAAGGCTTCTTGGCTCTGTCTTTGGCTCTCCGAAAAGCCCGTGAACATTTCTATTGAAGCTTTCTGAACTCTCTGCAGGAGCTCACTCTCATGCATATAGTCCACTCCCTCACGGATCGTTTCACCAAAATCAACGAAGATGTTAGCCATCCTCAAGGCTACATCTGCAAGCCTTGTTCTGTATGCCTGGTAAACAAAGAATTCAAATATGTAAATCAAATATTCATTATGGAATAATATAATTTGAATGTTATATGTATAGAAACATTTACCTCTCTAGGATTCACATTCTCATCCTTTGCTGGCTATCGAGGAGAGGTAGTACTTTCAGTGTAATTGTGAGGTTGGCATAATTCAATCTCTTTTTCAATTGGATCTTGAACCACCGAAGGTGAAAAAGGTTCTGGTTATGATTCAGGATGAAAGGGAGGAGTTGTTTATGCCAGGTGAGGTTCAAATGTAGGCACCAAAAACTCAGGCAATTCATTTGAACAAATGGTGAAATCCTGGGTATCGGGAGCTGAATCATTGTTCAAGTGCTCACAATCATGTTGTTCTGCTGAATGGTGGGCTATTGATGTAGCAGCAAGGTCAGCTGTCAGATGCTGAGCATCAGGTTCTGATTGTTCATTATGAGCTTCGGATGGTCCAGCAAGCTCAAGATCATCTTCCTCAGCAGCTACTGATGGTCTATCACGATCATCCCCACTTTGTCCTTCGGATTCATTACCATCATTTTCTTCATTTGCTTAGGACCAACCAACACCGCCTCAACATCTAAAAACAATGAATAAAATGAGAAGAAATATAATATGAAATTCATTAGAAATTAGTATAAAAATAATCAAAGATTTTATTTCCTGAGTTTATGTGTTATATTCCCGATACCCAGGATTTCTAATGAAGGGAATATAACACATAAAATTACTAATGAAGTTACACGTGATTTCATCTAGGGGTACGCACAACCGGGTAACCACCGGGTATTACATTACTCCGAAATTGGAATTGTATCCACTTGGTTTCTAATTCTTGGGAATTGGAATTGAAATTGGTTGCTATCGATTCCTATTTTTAGGAATTGGAGTTGGATCCACTGGGTACCTACCGATTCCTTAGTACCCAAATCCATATCCATATTAAATCCAAGTTTTATTATTTTTAAATCAAATAATTTTATGTTTTAATAGTAATAAATAACAATGATAATATCACACCAACAAATATTAATTTCCAAAAATACAACAAACCTAAAATTAAATGTTACAATCAAAATACTTAACATTATAAATCAAGGTTTAAATCGCGTATACAATAATCAAATCAATAATATTACAATTACAATCTTTGAATCATTAAAAATTATAAATACAAGTTTTGAAACCACTAATATTACTAGAAAATCAACTTAGTTTATTTCTAAATAACAAAACTTATTATTGTTTACATTCGGTGTCCAACCATTCCAATTTCGAAAAGCTAGGAACTAGAATTGAAGTTGGTTGATACCGCTTTCAATTTTTGGGAACCCAAATTAGACACATCAACTTGGTTATTTCCGTAACCATCCGTTGTGTACCGATTCTGATTCCAATATTGGTTACCCGATATGTCTCTTTTTATTTTTTATTTACTATGCCTCACGGCTCACGTTTTTTTTCCTTTTTTTTTTTTTTCATATTCTATTTTCAATTTTCATGCGTCTTGGACTCTTCTGCTTGAACCCTTCCAGTTCCAGACTTGCAGTTCTCATTCTGTCTCTGAGAAGCCAAAGCCAAAGCGGGAAAACCTTCCATCACCCACCATACCCAGGTTCTCTCTCCCCCTCTTTCTCTCTCTCATATACTCATTGTTGTGCTTTTCTTTTTTATTTTTCTGGGTTGTTTTTATCGATCCTATAAACCTAAGACCCATATATTGATATAAATTATAAACCCCCATATTATGCCCTTTTGACCCATCTTACATAAGTTGTCAGAAACATTTCCCAGTATCAATTATCATTGTTTTGTTAGTATCTCCAAAATCAGTCAACTTTTACTATTTTGTTTGTTTGAATTACTAACTGGAATCTACCCAACTAAACTCTTCAAGGAAAAGAGAAGATTTTTGCATTTGCATTGTTGTTAATTGTTATGTGCTCTTGAACATATGCCCTCTTAAACCCTAGCAATTGGGTTGTTTCAGCCTTTTGCTTTCTGGGTATGTTCTTTTATCTTGAATTTTGACATGGGCAGATAGAAAAAGGGGAAAAAAAAGAAAACACATGTTTTAGTTTATAATCATTCTTATGGGTTCTTTGTTATGCAGATTATACTGGGCATGACAAATTGAAAGACGTGCGTTTTGAATTGAACTGCAATTATGGTAAGTCAAGATTTTTGGTTGCAATTCTGTTGCGTCCATATTGAATTTTTGTCTGTACAATAATTGGGTCTTGAATGTTTTTCAATTTCGGGCAGTCGGATATTAGGAAGTGGTTTATGAAGCAACACGACGGCAAGGGAAATGGCAATGCTGCTAAGCCGGGGGCAGCATCAAAGCCGGCCTCCGGGAAGCCTTCCACTGCACAAACTGAGAAATCTGTAAGTCAGTATCACAATTTTACTTCCTCAGTTCCTCCCCTAGGGATCATTGATGTCCCTCCTTCGGTTGATGCCAGCATTGTTATATATGTGCATTACATTATGCGTGGGGAAATATGTAAGATTTTGGTTCTGGTGTGATATTACAAATAGGTCTGTTTTTATTTTAATTTTTTCTTTTTTCTTTTCAATCTTCAATAGGTTTATGTGAGTTCAGATTAGATGGGAGTTCAATTTAAGCTCTGTTCGGTTTCTATTAAGTCCTTTTGTGTTAATGCTTTCATAGAAATAACTTTTGTGTTATTTCCTAGCAAGTTTTGTGCATAGGACTAATCCAATGATCAAAGTATTTGCAAGACAAAGTATTTCTTTTATATCCAATAATTGTTTTAGTAAAGAACTTCTTTCACTTGCCAAACAATGTGAGGCAGGGAGGTGAAGAGAGCGCTGGTAGAAGGAAGACGAGCAAATATTTTGATAAAGATACAGAGAAGTCAAAAGTTGAGATTGAAAAAGTGGAGACTCCAGCCAAAAGAAAGACTGAAAAAGGCAGTAAGGATTCCCATGATAACGTCAAACCGCCACCTGCAAAGAAGGTTCACAAAGTTGAGGATGAGGATAACGATGATGACTTTACTCCTAGTGTAAAAAAGAAACCAAGTGATACTACTCCTAGCAAAAAGTTGAAGGGCATCTCAGGTAGGAGTATTTCCCGGAAAAATGTGGGTGGTGAGGAGAGTGATGAGGAAATGGGTGGTGAGAAGGAGTCCGATACTCCTGCTAAATCTGGTGGAAGGGGTCGTGGAGGGAGGGCCTCATCTACGCCTGCTGCAGGTGGACGAGGAAGAGGAGGTGGTGGACGGGGCGGGTTCATGAACTTTGGTGAGAGGAATGATCCACCCCATAAAGGAGAAAAGGTATGGAAACACTCAGAACATACTTCCATATTGGAACGTTGTCTTTTGGGAATTATTTCAAATATTAACTTAAAACATTTAAATCTTCTCATTTGCCAACCAGGAAGTTCCTGAAGGTGTCCCTGATTGTTTAGCTGGGTTGACTTTCGTGATTTCTGGAACCCTTGATAGGTACATAGCTTAACTTTTTTGGGTAGTAAAATATCCTTCTGTAGTTCTCTCTTTGATCTTGTTCTTGGCTTCCCCCGCCCCCTCTTTTGCGTAGTATCCTTTGTTGCTTGGCGATTTGTTCATAGTTCATGCAGCATCAGTGCATGACATTGTCTCTCTTTTTGTTCCGTGAATTTCTGGTTCGGGCATGATGTGTCCTATTGATTTGCTAGATACTAAGATTGTCGTACATGTCACAGTTTGGAAAGGGAAGAAGCTGAAGATCTGATCAAGCGACATGGGGGTCGTGTAACTGGATCTGTCAGCAAGAAAACGGTCTATCCGTCAGCCCTTTCTCTGTTTTCGCTTTTCTTCTTGTCTGCTCTCAGCCTGGTAGGCTGTTTATTATCCTGTGCTATACAAATGTAGCTAAAGATGTGTTGTTTGCAGAATTATCTTTTATGCGATGAGGATATCGGTGGACGGAAATCTGAAAAGGCCAAAGAACTGCGGTTTGTTTCGTGTTCCCTGTTGCTGGTTGTTCCTTTTGGTCTTTGTTTTGAACTGTGTGTGCCTTCTTTTGCCATGTAGAACACCTTTCTTGACAGAGGATGGGTTGTTTGATATGATCCGTGCATCCAACAATTCAAAACCATCTGCTCAAGGCAATATGAAGAAGCCTGCCGATACCGTTCCCACATCTACTGTGAAGAAAACTCAGCAGATTGTGGAAACAAAAAGTATGCATGAACTTCATTTCATCTTTACTTTTCCTTACTTTATTATGATTTATATTGTTGCTCTTGGTTTGATATGGCATATGGGTAGGGCGTGATGGTGCCTTTTCTCTTTTCTATCTGAATATCTTGCTTGGACTTCAATGGAGGTAATGCCCATTTTCGTATAGGCTGGAACACTGGAACTTTTTTCTATTTAATGGTGCAATAGAGATGTAACTCCTGCATTGTGGGCACAAGATCTCAGGGCAACTGGTAACTGGAAGATAGGATCCAGAGAATGATTTGTAACTCAGTTCATGACCTGAACCCCAAATCTGATTATTGCATGATTGAGCAGATTATCCTTGGACTGACCCTGAGTAGGTAGCTCAACTGGTAAAACCTCTGAGATTTACTCCAGAAGTCCCTAGTTAAAGCCCCCGTAGGGCCAATGGAGGTTTTCCTGGCCGTTCACTTTAGGGCCTGTAAGATTAATCGGGCATAGCCTGGATACCCACGTTATCGTAAAAAAGCAAAAACAAAAGGACATTGTCTACGACTATTTTAAAGATTATATGGACAATGTGTCTTAGGGGAATTCAATTCCTTGCTGAACCCTGAGTGATAAGGTTTCAAAACCTCCAAGGTCAAGAACAAGACCTGAATCTCCAAGGTCAAGAACAAGACCTTAATCTCCAACATGATTATTGCATGTTTGGAGTCATTGTTTATCAAATAGCCTAATCTTTACCTAAGATCAAAGTAGTAGAAGATATGTTTTTTATATTCCCTGTGCTAGATTTCCTCCCCCTTTCACCTCTTTGTACTTCTGTGCGTGTTACTCAACTACTGGATCTTTCTAATTCAATTTTATACATGTTTCTGAATTGTTTGCAGAAGATAGTGGAGGTGACTCTTCTGCCAAAACTATAGCTCCTAAATCCTCATCTGGTGCCTCCCCTGCTAAGAAAAGGGATCTTTCAAAGGATGGTGCTTCCTTGACATGGACAGAGAAATATAGGCCAAAAGTTCCAAATGATCTTGTTGGCAATCAGGCACTTGTATGTTACTTGTCGTCGCTGGTTTTTCTTTGTTTGCTCTAAATTGTGTGAATTAGAAATTACCCGTTGTTTGATTTCTGCAGGTTAAACATCTTCATGATTGGCTGTCACATTGGGATGAGCACTTTTTGCACAATAAAGGAAAGGGAAAAAAGCAGAACAATTCTGAGAAAAAGGCTGTCTTAATGAGTGGAAATCCTGGTATAGGGAAAACTACAACAGCAAAGATAGTCAGTAAAATGCTACATTATGAGGCAATTGAGGTAGTGTCTTCATCATGAGTATAACCACCATCATTTTACATGTTTTAATTTTATATATCTTTTCTCTGTTGCCTTCGTAATGCGAATAGGTCAATGCTAGTGACAGCCGTGGGAAGGCTGATTCCCAAATTGGAAAAGGAATTGGTGGAAGTACTGCAAATTCTGTAAAGGAGCTCATTAGTAATGAGTCCCTTGGTGGCAATTTGAATAGGTTGGTTTTGTGTTTTTTAGCTAACTAGTTTGTTCACTTAATAGTGTCTGACTGCTAAGTTAACAAGGATTGAAATTCTAGGTCAAAGAACTTAAAGGCTGTTCTGATTATGGATGAGGTTGATGGCATGTCTGCGGGTGATAGAGGTGGCGTGGTGGATCTGATTTCTAGCATCAAGATCTCCAAAATTCCTATTATCTGCATTTGTAACGACCGTTACAGTCAGAAGTTGAAAAGTCTTGTGAACTACTGTGAACTGCTAAATTTCCGGAAGCCTACAAAACAGCAGGTCTGATTAGCTTGTGATTCTGAAGTCATGGTCAATTATATTGAGTCTTGTAGTTGTAGGAAGGTTAGTTCATGTAGGTTTCCCTGTTGAACATGTTATGTTTGACTTTCTTATGATTAAATTTTTCCTTGGCAGCTGCTTGTTAGTATCTGGTGGTTGCTTTTTCTCCAAAATCGTTGAACTTGCTCTATTATAGTAGTCGTTTGGTTGGCATTAGAAAAAATGCGACATGGAAATTCCTATTGTTTGGTTGACAAATGTTTAGTAGAGAGTTGGATGAGTTGAACTTCCTAGAAATTTCCACTTCCCACATTATGGAGGAAGTTGCTTACCTACTCCCGCTTAGGTAAGTAGAAATTCCTACAGGATATATCTTCCCTTGTTGACAACCAAACAAATTTAGCTTCCTGGGATTTTTTTTTTATCACAAGCTTCCTGGGAAGCCGGTAAAGGTATCTAATTTCTGTGAATTAGAAGTTTGGGACTCATTCTCAGAAATTGAACCTCCTTTGACCAAATGAGCACTAGATGCTGTCAAGAACTCAAGATTATGTTCTAGGTAGTGTGCTTTTCAATGTAGCTTGAGGTGGCTTATATGTGAAGATGTTATGCAAATACCAGTCGCAAAATGAACTGCATTGCTTTCGCACTGTACTCTTTGGCTCGTTGTCAACTTGTCATGAATGCCATAGTATTGGCTTGAGATGTTGAATTTGGATGTAACTTGTCATTCATCTTGAAACTATTTTGTCCTTCTAGGCTCTCTTTTTATTCCTATTAGACTACTTGGGCAAAAGAATACGTTTGAAAGCATTTTTAAGGAAGTTAGCCATATCAGCTTGTGCTACGCAATCTACTATAAAACGTGTCCTACTCTCAACCATAAACAACGGTGACCAGGTATCGCCGATGTTACTTTTAGGACCCTGCCGACACCTTATGATAAAATCGAAGTGCAAATGATATAGATAATTTAAAAGATAAATCTTGCTAATTAGGCGCAGTCAGAAAGCATGTGAATTTACATACCTTTGAAGGGAGTCTTGCCTCTTTTTTCATTGCCTTAGATTACAGATTGTAATGGGAGAAAGTAGTGTCTTGGAATAATTTGTTTGCTGATATTCTAATCTTAAACTATCTGTTACTCAATCTAGAAATACAACTTTCTGTAACTTGCCATTAAAATTTGTCTATGACAGATGGCAAAGAGATTGTTTCAAATTGCAAAGACAGAAGGTCTCCAAGTGAACGAGGTATTTACCTGGAAGGGAGAAATTTTATGTTTCTTTGTCATGTGCCTTTGTCCGGGGTTTCTTCTTTGTATTTCTGCTCTTTCTTCATAATTTAGCACTGCATGGTTGTTGGATTCCTTTTCCCGAGGATAATTTCTGGTCAATTTTTTTGACCAATTTGCTTGTATCACATGTAGATTGCTCTGGAAGAGCTTGCGGAGCGCTGTAATGGAGACATGCGCATGGCAGTGAACCAGCTGCAATATATGAGCTTGTCCATGTCAGTCATCAAATATGATGATATTAGGCAACGCCTTCTTAGCAGTTCTAAGGATGAAGCTATATCGCCATTTGCAGCTGTTGACAAGTGAGTAGACAAAGTCTGCACTCCCTGCCCCGTTTGGATGGCTTTCTTATCCACAAATTATGTCGTCCCTAAAGGAGATCACTTTGCTAGTAAAGGGGTTGAGTCATGAGTGAACAAAAGAAAAATGAAAGCAAAAAATTTGCGTTTTTCTTATGTCGCCCATTCATTGTTTTTGTTGCTTGAAATTGTTGCTTCTATGTGCTCTGTTCCACATATTGATCGGAATTGGCAACTTGAATGCAGTTCGAGATATGACTCTCTAGTTAGTTTTCAAATGTAGTTGTAAGACGATCTGATTTTTACAATTGTTAGCCTTTACCTGCGAAACACTTATTGTCTGAAAATATATGCTATTCTCCTTGTGGACCTCATGTTCTTTTGTGATAATTTGGAATTTTGGGTGCATTATGAACTGATATGACATCTATCTTTGTAGGTTGTTTGGTTTTAATGCTGGGAAGTTGAGGATGGATGAAAGAATTGACCTGAGCATGAGCGATATGGATCTGGTTCCTCTTATTATTCAGGTCTGTTTTTCACTTTCTTAAGTCTCAACTCAAACTGTCATCTAATGGATATTTATACTCCATACTTGCCTCATTGTTAAAAGGATATTGTCCTTGCTGGCATAGTTTAACTGAAAGACCCTACTAATTGCATCAAGGACTTGATTCAGTCATGGTTTGCTGCCGTACCCAGTGCCATCTAGTCATGTATGTGTATGGACATTTAGTTATCTCCACTGATGACATTCCTCACATGTGACAGGAAAATTACGTTAACTATCAGCCAAGCTCGATGGGAAAAGATGACAATGGAATAAAAAGGATGAGCTTGCTTGCCCGTGCAGCTGAATCAGTTGCTGATGGAGATATTATTAATGTGCAAATCCGAAGATACCGTCAATGGCAGCTCTCTCAAAGTGGCTGTGTTTCTTCCTGCATAATACCGTATGCTTCCTGATCTTGACTCTGAAGAAATAATTGTTCCCACCATAAAACCCGTCCTCCCTCCTCTATCCTTCTTTGTGAAAGTTCTCCGTTCCTTGTTCTAACTCCTCTCTTTTCTTGTTTCCTGCCTGTGGCCAGTGCCTCATTGATGCATGGGAGGAGGGAGGCTCTTGTACAGGTAAAATATGTTCCCTCTTACTCATTGTGGGGTTATATACCTTGTTCTTAGACTTTGTTGGATAAGGATGTAGGTGTCTTTGTAATGCAGTTGGTAGGGGAAATAGTTTGAACTATTAACTGATGAAAATGAGAGCGTAAAGAGTGTGTCTCATGAGGCAGCTGTTTTCCTCCATGTAGAATAGGTGGAAGAATAATGAGTGTCTTAATGTCGGCATCAGATCAATAAGGTTGGTTGATGGGAATTGGTGTGCATCTTACTTTGAGAATTGAACTATCATTTAACAAGTGAAATTAGGTTCAGATTATCTCATCTTCGTTTTGTGGCTTTGAGTTAGCTGCTTGCTAGTATATTGTATATATTCTCTCTCATTGGTTGGATAAGGTAAAAGTAGGAATATTATTTCCACTGGTAGGGAATTTTACATCAAGAGCCACAAGATCATTTATAATAGATTTTATTGGCTCTGTATGATCGTAAGTGACACCAGAATGCTTGGTTTTGGCTTTAGTAAGGTAGGAGCAATGATCAAACCATGCACTATGTTTGCGGATCAAAACAAATTCATGATTAGTTAATCTGGATCTAAGATATTTGGGTTCAATTGTTTTTTATTTAAGTTCGTCAAGATGGCAAGAGAAGAAGGCGATGAAATTTTATCAATTTCCCCTGTATTAAACAATTTGAATTTGGGGAACTCCAGCTGACTAATTTGTTGAAGAGTTTTCGGAATTTGCTTTGTCAATTGGAGATTCAGTATATTATACTCCCTATGTTTTGGATTGATAGTCTTAGTTGACTTTTTGAGGTCAAACTTATAAATCTTTGACCATAATTTCCTCGCAAAATATTTAAAAATTAAAAACTTGATAAATCAATAGAATATTTATAGCTTAGAATTTTGGAGTACATTTTGAGAGTTTTCAAGTCCTTTTTTTTTTTTGGTTTTGAAGAGAATATAGTCGAACTTGTGTCTTGGAGACCGCTAAATGTCAACTGGGACACTTTCTGAAAGGGAGGGAGTATTCATTTGATAGCAACTTCATCATGAATGTATTGATCCTGGAACTGTTTCTATTTATTTAATCTTAATATATTTACTCCATGTTTATTTCTTTAATTTGACAGGCTGCTCTTTCTTATTGTCTGTCCCTTTCACTGTATTTGCTGTGATTTCTTCACATAAATACCAACCCTGAGTTTATGGTGTCTTTGGGTGGCTTCTGAATTCATTGCAAATAGCAAAGTATGTTAAGCATTATGTTCCAAATTTGTAGGCTTATGTCTGCAGGGTGGACCTAGGTGAATAAGTCATTACTGTGGGTACTATACTACTGCCATACTGGTTTGAGTTTGAGCTTTTATTTATGGTTTTTCTTCTTTACTGCATGCCCCCGACAAGGGAAAAGGACGGCAGGTACTCGAGGCTCTTACCTAAGGTAGTTTACTTAGATGACAGATGTCTGTCAATCTCTGTTACATGGACTCGGCATTTTCCGACGAGTACCCGTGTCGACACGACACGACACGGATACCGGTACGGAATACGAGCCCGACGCGTCATCTTGCAAGTGGACACGGCATTTAAATAGTAAAGCCAAGCAGAGGAGAGAGAAAGGGAAGCAGAGGAGAGAGAATCACCGATGATAAAGGAAGAGAAGGATCTGCGAATTTGTCGAGAAAGCAACCCAGCAGTAGCGTTGCATTCCCTTTCTCTCTCATCCTCTCTGTTCTATGTCTCTCTGCGGCGCTGGCTGAGGAGAAAGAATAGGGTTTTGAGTTTTCACTTTTTCTTTAAACTGACTCACGTGAGACAATAGCCTAGCTAGTGGGCTAAGGATAAGACATTTATGTTGGGCCCAAATGTGTGTTACTAGTGGGCTAGTCTTAATAATTGGCCTTGTATAAACAATTTCCCAAGGGTAGCTTAATGCCCATTAATCCATTATTTTTTACTATTAATTAAATCCTTACAAAAATTAGAAATTTTCCCAAATAAAAAGAAAAATACTTTGTGAATGCCGTACCCCCGCACCCGTGTCCCAAACTAGGACAAGGTCCCAGTGTCCTGAATTTTTAGTCAAGCCGAGTCCGACACTTGGATACGCACCCGTATCCGACACCCGTACCCGAGTCCATGTAACATAGCTGTCAATAAAGTCTATTGTGATGCTTCTTTTTTTAATCCTTCACTTTCTAAATCTCGGGCTTGTTTACGACTTCTTCATCCATTATAATTTTATACCGCTAAATCCTACTCCCAAAACAAATTTGGATCTGGAATGATGTTTTAAGGAAACTGTAGCTTTCATATTTGTTGGCCTTTAGGGTACCACTAAGAATTCAGAAGTTCAAACCATTGAGACGTTTGACTGGTTGAGTCTTTCCCCTTTTGTCTTGTCTTGTGTTGTGATTGTTGGAAACGACTAAGGAGCTATTTGCAGTGCTACTGCTCTCTTAGGACCATATCATATAGCAGTTTGAAAATTGAACTGGATCTGTTTCTATATATATATATATATATATATATATATATATATATATATATATATATATATATATATATATATATATATATATATATGGGTTTATCTAAATATAGCCGCTGCAATTGGGTTGTAAGAAGTTGCACTAGTTCTGCGTCAAGCTGTGGATGTATACTTAAACCTGAGATGAAATTTGCAGGGAGAAAAAAACTACAACAGGTTTGGGGGATGGCTTGGCAAAAACTCGACAATGGGAAAAAATTTGAGGACTTTGGAGGATCTTCATGTTCATATGCTTGCTTCCAGTGGAACCTACTTGGGGAGGTAAAGGCTACACTTTCCGTGTTTGAATCTTCAATATGGTTTGAGGACTCTCCATGTGCAATTGTGCATGTGAGCTGTGTTTATCATCTGTAGTCGTGATCGTCTATATAAGTCTATTAGTTTATGCATCTGCAGGTTTTTTATTTAATTATTTTGTTTACGGCTTCTTTCTTTTTCTTTGTGGTATCTTGGTTTGCCCAGATGAATTATGGGGTTGTGATAAGTCTGATAATGTACAAAACTTTTTTTCAAAAGAAAATATAATTTGCAAAAACTTGGAGTTGATATTATTAATTAGAGACAAATACACGAGAAGAGGGTGACAAACCTCCTGGTAAAGATAGTTAATGAATATCAAATAGAAAACCAATCAAGTCAAATCTTATTCCTTCTGTTAGGGTTTGGGATCGAAAACAAAAACATGTTCATAAAATAACTCCCTTGTCTTTTTAGAATGTTTTTCCTTGTTGACATTTTGCAAATGTTTGCAAACACACCCAAGTGTATCTTATGTTTGGTCTATGTTACATGGACTCTTCATTTCACCTTGAGTACCCGTGTCGGACACTCGACACTCGGACATGGATATGGACACTCAGACACTTCATTTTCAGCCAAAAACATACTAAAATTTCAAAATATTGCCGAGTCCGACACTTGGATACGTATCCATGTTGGACACGTCCAGCCGAGTCCATGTAACATAGTGTTTGGTGCATTTGCCTGCTGTCGGAAAACAAATTGACGTGTAATGTAAGAGAAGTGGTATATCTGATTTCTAATGAAACAAAGATTTTTCTTTTCTCCATACTCACTTTGAACGTTCGGACATTGCAACTCATTCTGCCTGTTATCACCTTTTGTTTTGGTGTGATGAAGTGTGTACCTGTTAATAATTAATACTCCTCCATTGATATAAGTCATTTAGGTATACGCGCGGGTCAACACTAGCCAACTTTGACGTTTGATATACCAACAAATATTTTGATTTATAACATGAAAATGATACCATTAGATTTGTCATAAAAATTAATTCTACAAAGTTGTGTTTTGATAATCTTTACTAAAACATTATAAACACAATTGGTGGTCATAGTTGTGCATGGAAGACCACAAAATAGTAACGAAAACATTTTATAGTAAGGAATGGAGGGACTAGGGAGTGTTACAAAGGTTTATTATCTTCTTCTCTTGGTGGTTTATTTATTTTTGCCACCTTTTTACAGAAGATAATAGCATTGAGTACTGATTTTTAGTCATCTAGCATGGAACCATGAGTGGGTGGCTTAGCTGGTAAGAACTCTTGAGATGTATTCCAGAAGTCACTTGTTCAAGCCTCTTTGGGCCACTGGAGGTTTCCTACCTTAATTTCAGGGTCGTGGGTATAGCTGGGCAAAGCCTGGACAGCCATATTATTCAAAAAAAAAAAAAAAAAAAATCTCATCAAGCATGGGAGAATTTTAAACTGGGACTCTTGGGTTATATCTTAACAATGCTGCTACTTGCTTCCCTATCTTACTCAAATTCTTCATTTCACCTCAAGTACCCTTGTTATTAGATTATTCAACAGTCCGACATGGGTCTTGAAACTTGACACTTCAGTTAGACCAAAAGCACACGTTTCTTTTAGAAATGGTCGTGCCCGAGTACGATAGCTGCCTCTCCCTCTATTGCATTTACTATATTCCTGTTTTGTACATTGTACAATCAGCGACAGACTAGTCTTCTCCTTATTGATATTTATTCTTGATGAGATATGCAGGGGAACTCTAAGACTTGATTACCTTACCCTTCTTTCTAAACAAATAACTGAACCACTTCAAGTTCTTCCCAAGGTGAGGACCTTTTGTTACTTGTGCCCTGTTCAATGTCCCCATAAACAAAATAGCGTTCACGTTTAACTTTTTTTAATGTTGTGTTTTTTATTATTCAGGATGAAGCTGTTAAACAGGTGGTTGAATTTATGGATGTTTACTCATTGAGCATGGAAGACTATGACACACTTATTGAGTTGTCGAAATATCAGGTGCTCTACCTTCTGTTACTCTATTTACTGTGTTGATGTCCTATCTTTCTATTGTAATATTAGAATCCTGCTTATCAGGGACGGCCTAGTCCATCGGAAGGTATCTTGCCAGCAGTAAAAGGTGCACTAACAAAAGGATATAAAGAAGGGAGCAGTTACCGTGTGATACGGACAGCAGACATGATTCCTCTTCCTGGGGTTAAAAAGCCTCTAAAAAAGAGAATTGCAGCAATCTTGGAGCCTGTTGATGAATTAAATGAGGCAAATGGTGATGCTGTGGAAAGTGAGGAAGAGAATCTTGATGATGCAGAGGACTTGGGTAAGATACAAATATGGTTTTACTGTATATGATCATCATCGGTTATTCATTCTGATGCTGTTATTTAAGAAAAGGAACTTTTGAGAAATCTGGTGTTTATTAGTAGAGTATGTACGTGAATCGGTGAATGATAGTGCTATGCTCAGGTTTCTGAACATCAATCATGATTAGTGGTCCTTACCAATTCCTTTTGCCTTGGTAATAAAAAGCTTCGGCACATCTTTGAAGAACAGAGCTTGAGGCCCTTTGAATCTTGGATGGAGAAGGAGAAACCGTAAGATGGGACAAGTGGCAGGAGAGTGAAAGAAAAGGAAATTTTGGTGTGTCACATACATTGGCTCCTGGATATGCTTAAACAATGTTGGTTGATAAATAATTTAAATATGATAATAATAGTCCAAGAGAAGGAAAAACCATAAAATAGGAGAATTGATAGGAGTGACAGAAAGGGAATTTTGCTGTGTGACATACATGGGCTTCTTATGCTTAAACAATGTGAGTTGTAATGATAGGTTTCACTGGTACTGGAGAACTTATTGACCTTTTGCAACCCATCATCCTATTTCCTCTCCACCCTTGCTGTCTTGTCCATGAACAATGGTTACTCTTAGACTTTTTGTACATGAAAGAAATGGCAGCCATCATCGACTTTTAGTTGTATTAATCTCCCAATAACACTATTTCCTAAGTCATATTTTTGTAGTTCTGGCCCATCTATGATTCTTCCTGATGTAGAAACTGATTCTTCCTGATGTAGAAACTGATTCTTCTGTCATCTCTTGTACAGAAGACACTGGCAATGGTGCCCAAAAGCTGAAGCTGGATCTCGAGAGTAACCATGCCAAAGGTCAGTGTTACGTACTACTAAGATTACTTCTTCATAATCTGTGAGTATAATATCCATCAGTTCCTAATGAGAAAAATGTGGTTAGGAGTTCAAGTACAAGTGGACTTGAAAGGCGCTGGAACTTCTGGCACCAAGAAGACCCAAAGGGCCCCGGCTGGAAGAGGCAAGGGGGGATCTGAGCCAGCCTCGGGGAAGAGAGGTGGCCGTGGATCAGGAAGTGCGGCCAAAAGGAAGAGATGATAGCTGAGTGAAAGCAAGCATAGAGACTTGAGTTTTCGGTGTATCCTATGAAATTCGTGCTTCTTGCATTGCTTTCTTGTGTAAACCCTCGCCTGTTGCCAGTACTCGTAATTTTTTGTCTACTTTCTGTAGGTTTAGTATTGGAAATGCTCCTCGAGTCTCATGCTGTCAAAATTTTGTGTATAAGATTGACGGTGTGAGCTGCTATCGAGAAAACACACATACATCTCTGTTTCCAGGATGTACATATTTGATCTTCTAAGCTTTTATAATGGTATGAGGAACCCTTCTTGGTTGTGCATATGCTCTTGAACACTAAAGCAAATTACATGTTTTGTGCTGGCAATTTTTTTCTGCCGTGATCACTCTCAGGTGCATTTGCAAAGAGTTTCACACAAAGTTTCATTTTAACTGGTTGACTGGGCCTCTGTTTTTATAGTCCGTTAGTTATTAGGGAGCTATTGATATTCGAACACTGGTGGTACTGAAGCCCTCGGGATGAATTACCAATAGAACAGGTCAGGTGCTTTAAAACGGAGTAAGGACCTAATGCAAATCTCCAGATATTTACAAGTAATTCCTAATTTTTACTAACTTTTACAAGCAAACTGTGTCCTTAGACTTCGGGATATTGTCCCCTTCCTGATTCTCTTAAATTTCTTTGTTCATGGATCTTCAAGTTCACTTTCGCCATTGACGAATTTGACGGCATCAAGCTAGCAGGTAATAAGTTATCAAACTTTCCACATATAAGTTGGTGTTTGGTCTAACTTATGAGTAACTTTTACATTTTTTCCTATTTTTTCTCACAAACCACCCTCTCCACTTCCTCCTCACCCCAGTTTTTAGCTTCTAAGAAGTTCAAAACGCCTTTTAGGAGGCCCAAAAGTAGAAGCTCCAATTTGATACTTCTACTTTTGAGGAGGAAGCGAAGAGGATGTTTTATACGGAAAAATAGGTGAAAAAGAAGAGGTTACTTACAAGTTAGACTAGACACACTCTAAACATCTCACATAAAGTATGTCTTTTAATTCTAGTGTTTAATTTGTCAGATTCATGGCCTAGCTAACCAAATTACTCCTATTATAAACATTTTGAAAAACACAAAAAACAAATTACACAAAACAACTTGCATATAACTTTCACTACTAAAATTATGATAATAAATAAAAAAAACTTTCATTATTACATAATTAAATAGATGGACCCCATGATTATTCTGTGTAACAAAATTTAAACAAACAAATACCACAAAATTGGCAATTAAAAGGCCACGTGGCTTATAAATGTTTGGAAAGTGGCTTGTTTTATATATATTTTATGGTAAGGAGGCCCGCTTTCAGGCTAGTCCATCTTGGGTTTAAGGCCCAGGAGCTTAGTGGGCAGGCATTTGGGGGGGAAGGGGAAATAAGGGAAAAGGGATCCCAAATGCCCTTAGTGAGATTTGATCCTTGGTGGTGGACAAGGAAACCAAAGATCAAACCACTAGACCAACCTATGTTGGTTAAGTGGCTTGTTTATATGACTTAACATTGATATCGACTTGCAAGCTTCATTCTCTCTCCAAATCTTATACGTGCATGCATGTATAACCCTACTACCTTCTTATTTGGTTCTATATATTGTTTGCTATTAATTCTCCAGCTTAATTAGCTCTCAATTTCCAATTTACGCTTTGTTTCTTTCACTAAATAATCATTTCAGTGAATGTATATGTGTAATTTTCCACCTTGGTAAAGTTCAAGGACACAAAACTAGCTAGAAAAGATGGCGAAGCGATATAAATTGGGATTCAAGAGCTATTTCGGTGCGCTTAAGATGGAGAAGTTGAGCAACACGACGACAATTGGCTCGAGGCAGAGTGGCTCGGATGAAGATGTGGATGGTTCGGTTGGTGAGCTTGGTTTTCATATGGGGTTGTGCAATGCAGTTGATCATGACCTTGGGTGAGCCTAAGGTGTTGTCTTCTGCTAATACTTCTTTTCAGCAAGAAGTGAGTAATGTTAATTAAACACTCTTAATCATGCTCATGCACACATATTATTATAAGACAAGCTTGTTGGATTTATTTTCAAGAAACATATTATAAGTGATGATATTTACTTGTTATTACTAAACACAGGATGAGTATTCAAGACACTTGATAATTAGCTTATAATAAGGGTTTCACCCGTTCTTTTCATTACATGAATAGAATTAAGCTGAATAATTTACTTAATTTATTAAAATCGAATAATTGAACTAAAATGAACTCAGGTGAGCTGAATTAGATTGATTTTTTCAGCTTGTCTTATATCGATCATCACTTTGTAACTCGTCCAAACCTCTTCAATTAAATGTTTTAGGGACTTACAAGAACAATGGATATTTAATAGTTTCAAGCAATGGAGGTTTGAATCAGATGCGAGCAGGAGTAAGTATATATTTTTTTTCTTTCTTTTATTTCTTTCACCTTTCCTTGTTCCACTTATCGTTATTAAAATAAAGTATATTTTCTTACTGATTGTAATATTGGGTAACCTTTCCTAATCCTACAGATTTGCGACATGGTCACAATAGCAAGATTCTTAAATGTTACACTCATAGTACCTGAACTTGACAAAGCCTCTTTTTGGAATGACCAAAGGTAGTAAGTAGAGCTATATAACCTCCAAATTTGGACATAATTTCTCTACCTAACTAATTGAATTGGATGAATTTAATTTGGCGCATTATTGCAGTGACTTTGATGTTGTATTTGACGTGGATTATTTCATAAATTCTTTACAAGACGAGGTTCAAATTCTAAGACAATTGCCTCCTAATTTGAAGAGAAGGGTAGATTCGGGTAAACTCTTTTCCATGCCTCCTATCAGTTGGTCCCACATGATTTACTACTATGATGATGTAAGTACCTGCTAGCTAGATCATTTTTTGCCTCTTAAATTACATTATGCACGACGTATTACTTATTTTTTTTTTTAAAGATATCACCTTTTTACTCACAAGTATCACACCTGAATATTTGATGCATGAGGCGCCTCATATGATCGACTTTTAAGACTTTAAAATTTAATTAGGAACAAATATATGTTCTCCTATTTTAAAAAGTTTGTTTGTTTCTTTATTATTCTTATTTTTTGTTGCCATAGGTTCTTCCTCGAATCAAAAAGCACACGGTGATTCACTTCAACAAGTCAGATTGTAGGCTTGCCAGCAATGGTTTACCAGTTGATGTACAAAGGTTCCGATGTCATGTAAATTATGAGTCCCTTAGATTTACCCAACCAATAATGGAGTTGGGCAAGAAGATCATCAATGTTTTGAGGGACAAGGGTCCTTTTCTTGTTCTTCATTTGAGGTATGAAGTGGATATGTTAGCATTCTCTGGATGTACGCAAGGGTGTAGTCCTACAGAGGTGGAGGAGTTAACAACAATGAGGTACCCACATTCACTTCATATTTATAGATATCTAAGAAGGGCTAGCTATGAAGTTTGTTGTCAAAATATCATATACTTAAATTAGAGATAGGTGTCCCTTTGTTTAACAGGATCGACTAATGATGAACACTAGTAGGAGTGACTCACATGTGTAATACGTGAGTTTATACCACCGGTCACATAAGTTGCCCCATGTCCCATGTCCCAGCGAGCGCCAAGGCCCATGTCCAGGCGCCCAGTGAGTGCCAAGTCCCAAGTCCAGCGCCCATGTCACATGTCCCTTGGGTGAAATCGGAGTTTGGGGACCCGGATGACCGCCCCAACGCATCGAAGGTTCTCTAGGGTGACGATAGACCTCCCATAAAAATTTGGGCAAAAACGGAAATCGGGCCCCTGGAAATTGAAATAAAAGGTTAATACACATTTTTTGGGAGTGATATAGAAGTTTGGGGATCCGGATGAACCTCCCAGAGGCAACGAGAGTCCTCTAAGGCCATGATAGACCCCTCGAAAAAGTTTGGGCAAAACTGATACCCGTGCCTCCGGAAGCCGAAAATGAAGGCTTGGTAATGGACATGGGAGGCTCTAGGTATGCTTATCCAGTCCCTCATAGGCTTGGAAAGGCGTTTCATGGGACACATGTCTAAGAGTAGGAATACCAAATGCATGGGCGATTATAAAAGTTCAGAGATCCAGATGTCCCTCCCGAGACACCGAGTATCCTCTAGGGTTAGACCCCTCAGAGAAGTTTGGGCAAAAATAACACCAGGATCCCGGGAAGCCGAAAATGAAGGCTATAATCCACGTATTTTGGGCTTGCAGGAGGCCGCGAAACGAAGGTGGATATTTTCGCACCATATCGCATGGAACATCCCTAGGGGACATGTGAGTAGGGGTGTTCATTTGCGGGTATCCAAAATTTCGGGTATCCGAAAATAGGATATCCGAAATTTCGGATACCAAATTTTGATATCCGAACCCGTTTTCGATATTTCGGATGGCCGAAATTTCGGATTCGGATAGTCGGATATCCGCTATCCGAAAAATATTTAAATTTTTTATTTTTTATCCTATTTTGTGCCTAATATTTTGAAAATGTGAGCCAAATATTTCGGATAGTTTTGGATAATTTTCGGATATTTCCGATAATTTTGAGTTTTTCGGATATCCGAATATCCGAAAATTTTGAAAAATGGTACCCGAACCCGTATCCGAAATTTCGGATATCCGCTTTATCGGATAATTTCAGTTCGGATATTCGGGTTTTCGGATCGGATGCTCGGATTCGGATATTTTTGAACAACCCTACATGTGAGGCCCTCGGTGTCACTTACAGTCCCTGATAGGCTTGGAAGGGCGTTTTACTGGACAATGGTGTAAAAGCTAGAACACTAAAGGCATGGATGATATCGATGTTCGGGGATACGTATGTCCCTTACGGGGCAGCGAGGGTACTTTAGGGTCATGATAGACCCCCCTAAAAAGTTTGGGCAAAAATCACACCCGTGCCCCGAGAAGTCAAAAATGAAGGCTGTAATCCATGTTCTTTGGGCTTTCAGGAGGCCTCGGAATTAAGGTGGATATTTTCACACCATATAAGATGGAACACCCCCAAGGGATTTGGGAGGCCCTCGGGGTCGCTTATCCGGTCCCTGATGGGCTTGGAAGGGCGTTTTACGAGACACTGGTGTATGAGCCGAAACACCAAAGGCATTGGGATTATCAAAGTTCGGGGATCCGGATGTCCCTCCCGAGGTAGCGAGGGTCCTCTAGGGTCAAGATAAATCCCCCCAGAGAAGCATGGGCAAAGCTGACACCGGAGGCTCAGGAAGCAGAAACTGAAGGCTATCCACGTTTTTTGGGCTTGCGGGAGGCCCCGAAACGAAGTTGGATATTTTCACACCACATAGCACGGAACGCCTCTAGGGAACATGTGAGGCACTCGGGGTCGCTCATCCGATTCCTGATAGGGTTGGAAGGGATTTTACAGGACACTAGTGTAAGAGTCGGAACACCAGAGGCATGGGGGATATCAAAGACAAGGGATCCGGATGTCCCTCCCGGGGTACTGAGGTCCTCTATGGTCATGATATACCCCCCGGATAAGTTTGGGAAAAAATGACATACGTGGCCCGGGAAGCCAAAAACGAAGGCTATATCCACGTTTTTTGGGCTTTCGGTAGCCGCGGAACGAAGGTGTATATTTTCGCACCTCATCGCACAAAATACCCCTAAGGGACATGAGAGGCACTCGTGGTCGCTTATCCAGTCCCTGATAGGTTTGGAAGGGCGTTTTACGGGACACTAGTGTAAAAGCCAAAACACCAAAGACATGGGTGACGTCGAAATTCGGGGATTCGGATGTCACTCCCGGGGAACCGAGGGTATTCTAGGGTCATGATAGACACCCCAGAGAAGTTTGGGCAAAAATGACATGCGGGGTCCGTGAAGTCGAAAATGAAGGCGTCTACATTTTTTGGGCTTCTGGGAGTCCCCGTAACGAAGGTGGATATTTTCACACCAGCACGGAACACCCCTAGGGGACATGGGAGGCGCTCGAGATCTCTTATCCGGTCGCTGATAGGCTTGGAAAGGCGTTTTATAGGACATTGGTGTAAGAGCCGGAACACTAAAGGCATGGGGGATATCAAAGTTCGGGGATCCGGATGTCTCTCCCGGGGCCCCGAGGGTCCTTTAGGGTCATGATACACCCCCAGGAGAAGTTTGGGAAAAAAATGACACCCGAGATCCGTGAAGCCGAAAACGAAGGCGTCTACATTTTTTGGGGCTTCTGGGAGTCCCCGTAACGAAGGTGAATATTTTCACACCACATTGCACAAAACACCACTAGAGGATATGGTAGGCCCTTGGGGTCGCTTATTCGGTCCTTGGTAAGATTCGAATGGCGTTTTACAGGACACTGGTATAAGAGGCAAAACATCAAAGGCATAGGTGATATCGAAGTTCGGTGATCCGGTTGTCCCTCCCCTGGCCACAAAGGGTACTCTAGGGTCATGATAGTCCGCGTCTAGAGAAGTTTGGGCAAATATGACACCCGGTGTAACACCCATGAATTTTCGTCTAATTTAAAACCATTTAAAATAACGAGTTGCAGCGGAAAAACCCTGAAAATTCGAAGCACTACTGCCGTATTTAATGTTCAATTTAAATACAAGGTTAGAAAGAAAACAAATATTTATATCCCAAACATACATACTAGATAATTAAATAATAACTATCCTCCCAACTAGACTTAAACAATTAATCCAAAAGAATATTGAATAGTAACTATTAATTCTCATGCAAGAGAATTAATCTTATTACAAATATAAAATCTCAATATTAAAAGATGTTCCAAACTAAACAATAAAAATAAATTGTTCTTAGAAGATTTACAATCTTCTTTCGTCGCCTTCCCTAGCTCACACCTCGAGCTACAAATCCTGTCAATCTACTCCCCCATATAGACGGATTCCATATAGGTTCATCATATGTCCACCATTGAAGAGAAATGGACAACAAACACAAGTAAAAAGAAAAACAACCAATCAGCTATGCTGAGTAATTCATAACCACATAGTCCATTAAAAATCTCCAAATTAAGCCAACATGCTTAACTAAATAATAATAATCATGCTTTAAGAAAAGACAACATGCTTTAAAAGTAAAGGCACACATAACCACCAAATAATAAATCTCATTATTTATTATTATCCATTAGCCAAGTTCATTAGAGAGAAGAGAATAGTAAGAATGTCGAAACCAACCGCAGTAGGCCCAATAGGATCTTAGTCTCGTGCACAATGGCAAAAGAGGGATCAACCATCCCGGAGTATAGATGACTCCCGAAGTACTTCTAGATGTTTCTAAGTATGCTTACACTCTCTCAACCCTTAGGTTTACAAGAAGAACAGTTTTGCAATAAAACTTACTCGCCCAGTCATCATATATGGATACAAGACTTCAGTACGTTGGAGCCATACCCCGCAGAATATGAACCCACTCAACGCAACTATTGACAATTCCCATTCGCGTCCTTTGGTGTATCTCTCACACAAAGAAGTCTTAACTCCCAATTAATCAATTCAAAGGTGATCACATAATCAAGTAAATCACATAATCTTGGCAATTCTCAAATAACACAATATGGTTACAATTTCCCATGGCATTTTACATGAAGGGCATATGGGCCTTAATTAAAAATCACCTAATTCAATAGTCAAAGTTCATTTCAACTTATTGAAGTAACATGCTTCTAACATGAATCCACATGCTTACTAACATGATACAAAAATAGCAATACAAGCTATATTCCAATTGAACAATTATTAACATAATTTGCGTTCAATAAACATAATAAATCATGCATCTTCTCACATGAATATTAACAAGTAGAACCTGCTACACAAAGTGAATTTCCAACATATTACATGCATTCACTAATATAATTCTATACGAATTATCACAAGGAAATAACTATTAATGATCCTTTCCAAAATACTCACAAGTCCAAATATGAATTATCATTCTCAATCCAATACCAGACAACATGAATACAATTTCCATTAGACATGAATTATGACAAAGAAATTACATAATTCAACAACCAATACTAGACGATGAATTACCTTTAGCAAGTAAGGGAAATCACGACAATTAACGTAAGCTCCTTATGTTTTAAGCGCGGTCAACGGGCCCTAACAAATCCACAATACACAATTAGTCAATACCTTGACTTCTAAATCACTTTATTAACTTTAAAGATGATTTAGTACCCTTAATTAAATTAATGAAGTTGCTGGAATTTTCAGTTACTCATGCATGCTCAAAATTTTCAAAAACAATTTGTATAAACTAATTTAGGAAACTTTCCAAAACCCTAAAAACAAGTCAACAAGTCAAACTAGTCAACCACCATCACCAACATCAATCACCACGGCACCACCGTCGCTGACCACTATCCATCGGTGGCGGTGGCCGTGACAGTCACTGCTGGAGGCAGTGACAGCCGCCCAGCGGCTGCGCACGGTCCAGCCGTGCGCTGTACACGGCCTGGCCGTGCTCGGCCAGCCGGACCTTTTCCTTTTTTTTTTTTGTCTTTTGTTAAACAAATTTATAAAACCCTAATCTAATTAAATCCACAATTAATAAATTTTCAGATTTAAATTAAATTACAAGATCTAACCTTTTGAACTCAAACTTTGATTTAATTTAATAAAATAATAAACCCAACCCTAATCATGATCCTATTATGCAAAAACAATAGAATCTAGCAAACCCTAGGCAAAACTAAATTAGGGTTTACTCATACAAACTAGGGTTCATAAACTCATACTTGAATCAAATCTAAAAGCTTTTAAGAATAAAAAACAAGTTTAGAACACTTAGTTGAAAATCAAAGGATTAAAATTGAGCAATAGGATGAATTGTGAAAGAGTGTAGAAATTCTCCTTCTTTTCTCCTTGGATGGCCGTGCGTGAGAGAGAGAGAGAGAGAGAGAGAGAGAGAGAGAGAGAGAGAGAGAGAGAGAGAGAGAGAGAGAGAGAGAGAGAGAGAGTAACTTTTTTTTTTTTTTTTGATTTGGTAAAGTGTCAATTAATTTTGGAAGCTGAGTGTATTTAGGAGCCCAAATACACTCCTTCCTTATCTCAACTTATTCTTTCCTAAATCCTCTTCTAGAAACACTCCACTAACCAAAATTTTAGGAAACAAAATTTTGAAATAAAAATCAGAAGTTCTTCCCCTTATTTTCGGCTAGGGCTCTACTGCCTTATAATTTTCTGCCACTTCCGAAAATTATAGAGCCCAAATTCTTTTTTATTTTTTTTGGCCAATTACATTTTAATTAAGTCCAAAACCTAAACCCAATATTAATTAAGCACTTTAAACATTTATGAGCCCAATTAATTATTTTTAAATACGAAATTGCATTTTCTTTTTGAGTTATTATTATTCTAAAATGAATAATAATACGGGGTATTACATCCTTACCCCCTTAAAAGAAGTTTCGTCCTCGAAACTTAGGATCACCACTAAAGTGAAGATAGTTCCATAAGGCGAAGTTTTTCCACCACACTTTCAAAGTTCAAAACAAATCATGTAACTCGAAAGTTTTAAAAGTTTTCATAACTTTTCTAAATAACAAAAATGAGCATGATGCAATGCAATGCAATGAGTTTTCCAGTCTTTGTTTCTTTTATTTTGTGGATTGCTATACCCTTCTCCCCTTCAAAAGGTTTCGACCTCAAAACTAAGGTTAAGTACCTTGCTCGAACAGTTTAGGATAACGCTTGCGCATATCAGCCTTAGTCTCCGAAGTCGCCTCTTCGACTTTGTGGTTAGCCCACAACACTTTCACAAGATTGATCGTAGACGCACGAGTTTTCTTCGTTTTCTCGTCTAGGATCCTCAGGGGTTTAGTTCGCTCCTCCTGGAGTCGAACTGGTTGCTCTTAATAGGTAAGTGTGTCATCTAACACTACCTTTTCAGGATTCAGCACATGACTCGGATCATGGTGATATCTCTTGAGTTGTGACACGTGGAACACATCGTGCACTTGCTCCACATCCATAGACATAGCAAGCCTATAAGCGACCTCTTCAATTCGTTCAAGAATCTCGTAGGGTCCAATGTACTTTGGGCTAAACTTCCCTTTGCGCCCAAATCTCATCACTCCACGAGTAAGTGATACTTTGAGAAGTACCTTCTCACCAACTTGGAATTCCTCCATTCGTCGATGTCGATCTGCATAGGCTTTCTATCTATCTTGTGCAGCTTTCATCTTCTCTTGGACAAGTTTCACTTGATCCATAGTTTCTTGGATAAAATCCGGACCCAAAACAAAGGTCTCACTTATGTCGTTCCAACACGTAGGAGATCGACACTTCCTCCCGTACAGTGCCTCGTAAGGTGCTCTACCAATGCTCACATGGTAGCTATTGTTGTAGGAGAACTCAATCAAAGGCAAACTCTTCTCCCAAGAGTCCTTCATCTCTAGAGCACAAGCTCGCAACATGTCCTCCAATGTCTGAATAGTACGCTCCGTTTGACCATCTGTCGTAGGATGAAATGCCATACTAAACTTCAACTTGTACCAAAAGCATCTTGCAATTTGCCCCAAAAGTTGGTCAAGAATCTCGTATCCCTGTTTGACACAATGTCTTTAGGTACTGCGTGTAACCTCAAGACCTCTTTCATATAAGCTTCAGCGAGTTGGTCCATCGACCAAGTCTTCTTCATTGCAATGAATCTCGCCGTTTTCGTCAGTCGGTCAACAATAACCCAAATAGTGTCTTTGCCAGACCTCGTCTTTGGTAATCCAGTCACGAAATCCAACGAGATTGAATCCCACTTCCATCCAGGAATTTCCAGCGATTGAACAAGACCTCAAGGCCTCCTGTGTTCGATCTTCACCTTTTGACAAGTAAGACACCTTGCCACATACTCAGCACACTCTCGCTTCATGTTTGTCCACCAAAACTGAAGTTTCAAGTCTTTGTACAGCTTGTCACCACCTGGGTGTATAGAATACGCAGTTCCATGCGCCTCATCTAGAATTGTTCATTTCAGCTCGGAGTTGTTTGGTACACACCAACTCCCCTTCATCTTGATCGTACCATCATCAAGGATCTCATAATCAGGATGCTTCCCATCCTTGATCTTGACACGTAACTCCTCTAGAAACGGGTCATGAACTTGGAACTGTCGAATCTCATCATTGATGAACGGTCGCACTACGAGTGCATTCAGCAACACTGCAGTCTCACCTTGTTGAACAACCTCTAAGTCCAACTTCCTGAATTCCTCACACAGGTCATACGGTAGCACCATCATGTTACTCACAGTGTGTGAAGTATTCCTACTCAACCCATTAGCCACTACATTGGCCTTTCCCTCGTGATACTGAATATCCAGATAGTACTCAGATATCAACTCGAGCCATCTCCATTGCCTCATATTCAACTCCTTTTGAGTGAAGATATAATTCAAACTCTTGTGATCTATAAAGATCTTGCAACGAGCTCCATACAAGTTATGCCTCCAGATTTTCAAGGCAAAAATCACAGCAGCTAACTCCATGTCATGAGTAGGGTAGTTCTTCTCATGCACTTTCAACTAGCGAGAGGCATAAGAAACCACCTTGCCATTCTGCATAAGTACACACCCCAACCGATTCTTAGAAGCGTCACTATACACCTCAAATCCTTCTGTTCCAGACGGTAAAGTCAAAACTGGTGCCGTTGTCAACCTCTTCTTAAGCTCTTGGAAAGCTTCTTCACATTGTTCAGTCCACTTGTACTTCATCTCCTTTTTCATCAAATTTGTGATAGGTCTAGCTACCTTGGAGAAGTCTTGCAAAAATCTCCTATAATAGCCAGCCAATCCGAGGAAACTTCTTACCTCAGTCACACTTTTCGGAGCTGGCCAATCCATGACAGCCCGAATCTTAGAAGGATAAACAGAGACTCCTTCTTTAGAGATAATGTGCCCAAGAAAAGCAACTAGCCAAAACTCACACTTTGAAAATTTAGCGTACAATTTCTCATTTCGCAACACCTCCAAGACAGTCCTTAAGTGTCTTGCGTGCTCCTCATTGTCCTTTAAATACACCAAAATATCATTGATAAACACGACCACAAAATTATCCAGATATGGTCTAAAGGTGTTATTCATCATCTCCATAAACTTAGCAGATGAATTAGTTAACCCAAATGGCATAACAGTAAACTCATAATGCCCATACCTTGTCCTAAAGGAAGTTTTCGCAATGTGGACCTCATCAATTCTCAGCTGATGATAACCAGACCGCAAATTCACCTTCGAAAACACTCCAGCTCCTTGGAGTTGATCGAACAGGTCTTCAATCCTAGGTAGAGGGTACCTATTCTTGACAGTGACTTTGTTCAGCTCACGATAGTCAATGCAGAGACGCAGATTACCATCCTTCTTACGCACAAATAGAACTGGTGCTCCCCACGGTGACACACTAGGTCTAATGTACCCTTTCTCTAGCAACTCTTCCAATTGCTCCTTTAGCTCTTTCATCTCTAAAGGTGTCATTCTATACGGTGCCCTCGAAATCGGACATGTTCTAGGAACTAGGTCAATCTGAAACACAGTATCCCTCACTGGTGGCATACCAGGAATCTTCTTAGGAAATACATCCGGAAACTCATTGACCACATCAATCTTTGAGATTTCCTCGTCTATTCCCTCTACATTCTAAATGTGACACAAAAATCCCTCACATCCCTTCTCTAAGTGCTTTTTCGCCACTAACATTGAAATAATCCCAATTCCTCCCTTAGTGACAATTCCTTTATAAGAGATTCTATTACCTCTTGGCCCTTTCAGCGATATCTTTTGTTCACTACAATCGATTCTCGCTTTATACTTGTTAAGCCAGTTCATCCCCAAAATGACATCAAAATCTCAAAATTGAAACTCAATCAGGTCTGCAGACAGTTCAGACCCTGCAATGTTCACACGAACATTGGGATGTACTACTTTACACAATACCACCTCTCCAGTAGGAGAGGCAATACTAGTCTCTAAAGACTCAACTACTCCCATCCCATGTTTCTTAACAAAGTTTTCAGATATGAATGAATGTGATGCTCCAAAATCAAATAATACATAGGCAGACAAAGAATTTATAAGAAACGTACCAGTCACCACATTGTTTGCCGCATCAGCCTGTACTTGATTCATCACAAACAAACGACTTCGTTGTGGTTATTACCTTTGTTGTTGTTGTTGTTGTTGTTGTTGTTGTTGTTGCCATTCTGGTTGTTCCCTCCCCGAAACTTCTCCTCCTTCTCACCACCACTACCCTGATGGTCATCAAACTTCCTCTTTTTCCCAGTCACCTCCTCTTGGTGCTTGAAAATCGCAGCTTGATTCGCCGCATGATTGTAGACCTCTTGCATAGCTTGACACTTATAACCCCCAAAAGACTCACGAATGGTCCAGTACAACCCATTCTGGAATCTACGGGCCCTTTGTTGTTCCGTAGAGACTAATTCTGCCGCGAAACGAGCAAGGTCATCAAACTTTTCAGCATATTCCTGAACAGTCATCCTCCCTTGGATAAGGTTCAAGAACTCGTTATATTTCTGGTCTTGGAGATACTCTGGGTAGAACTCCAATATTTCCCAATTAAAACCCGGTCGAGCTCTGATTGAGGTACTATTGGTTGTCCACCAACGATCTTCCTTCTTCCGGAACAGATAGATAGCACTATCTACCTTAAGTGCATCCGGACACCCAGTTATTGCGAAGATTTTCTCCAAATCTGGCGTCCAATCGTCGAGAAGTACGGGATCCTCGCGCCCCTCAAACACAGGCGGATTATGCCCTTTAATCTTCTTGGATACTGCGGCGAAGTCGTCACCCCCAGTAACCCTCGTGTCTTCCCTCTACATCATCTGCGCGATGAATGCATTAGACTGCGCCAAGGCTTGCTGCGACTGAGCAAGTTGCGCTAACAAGGCCTGCTTCATTTCCTCCCCATTCCCGACGTTTTCGTTATCTCCCATCGCACTGTTAGAATCTTCGACTCTTTGTCTATTTCTTCTAGGTGGCATCTAGCAACCTAAAGGATCAACAAAAGCAAAAGAAAAAGGTATTTGCTACCCATATCACACTCATGTGCGATAATCACATCTAACATATACACTTGACTCATATATATGTTCAATAGCCAACTAGGGCTCTAAGCTCTTATTGCTTTCAAGCATGGCCTTATCACACTCTTGCGTACTAGCAAGCTCAAGTTTCAATTGACTTTGTTCTTTCTCAAAAATAAATAAATAACAATCATAATGAAACATCCATGCCTTTTTCATAGGCGCTTTCACAATACTCATGCTCCAAATAGCAAGTAAATAACACATTTCGTTGCAAAAATTTCATCTCATAAATCAAATAATCAAGTATTTGTTCAAAAATGAGTGCTTGCCAAACCAAGCCTCAAAGTAGCATGAATAAAGCAAAATAATAACATTCTAAACAAAATGTCAAAAACAAATGGCTCGCAGGCCTAAATAAAGTCTCAAATAGTTTACTCCATCAAAACTAATTAAAACTAAGAATCACGCTTTCATCGCGACCTTGCGCTTCTTCGCGCGCTTCGCTTGGAGCATCTCTGGGTAGATTTCGTCGAGACTCTGGTCAAGCTCGTTGAACAACTCCGTTTCAAGCTCCTTGGCCTCGTCGACCACTTCCTCCTTGTCCTCCTTCGCAGGACTTGGTGGAAAGTTGAACTTACGTGGAAACTTGACCAACGCAAGCTCCTTCATCTCGTCGATCTTGTCGATGATGCCATGATGCTTCGTGAAATACTCCTTCGGCTAAAGCATAGCGAGACTAAAGATAGAGTCGAAACTTTCCTTCAACGGTTTTCCCGCGTCGTAGGATTGCTCCCACTCGTCATGAAGCTTGTCTCTGAAAGCTTCCCAAATCTGGTTATGTCCAAAAGCCTTGTACATAAAATACGCCTTCATGCGTTGTGACCTCATGGTAGACTTATTTCCATGGTAGTCGTTATACTCCTTGAAGGTCGCATGCGCCTCGAACTCGAAGTTGTGCAGACTCTTGTCCCCCTTCAATTGCAGAGTGCGCGGATCTCTGGGTGAACGACTCATCTGCAAACGGGAAACAACACGTTAGTACTTCACTCGAGTACTTCAAATAATACCAAAACAAGTAAAAGAAGCAATTAAACTCATTTCGGCTTACAAATCTTTTATTCACATAACTTAAGTCTATTTAAGTTTTCAACTATGAGTACATCTTAATGATATACTTTTCCCACTGTACCATTCATACTAATAGGTTGAAAACTTCTAGCATATGCTCCCTAACATACGCTCTGATACCAACTTGTAACACCCTGAATTTCCGACTAATTTAAAACCATTTAAAATCACGAGTTGCAGCGGAAAAACCCTGGAAATTCGAAGCGCTACCGTCGTATTTAATGTTCAAATTAAATACAAGGCTAGAAAGAAACCAAATGTTTATATCCCAAACATACATACTAGATAATTAAATAATAACTATCCTTCCAACTAGACTTAAACAATTAATCCAAAAGAATATTGAATATTAACTATTAATTCCCATACAAGAGAATTAATCTCATTACAAATATAAAATTCCAATATTAAAAGAAATTCCAAACTAAACAATAAAAATAAATTGTTCTTAGAAGATTTACAATCTTCTTTCGTCGCCTTCCCTAGCTCACACCTCGAGCTACAAATCCTGTCAATCTACTTCCCCTTATAGACGAATTTCATATAGGTTCATCATAGGTCCACCATTGAAGAGAAATGCACAACAAACACAAGTAAAAAGAAAAACAACCAATCAGATACGCTGAGTAATTCATAACCACATAGTCCATTAAAAATCTCCAAATTAAGCCAACATGCTTAATTAAATAATAATAATCATGCTTTAAGAAAAGACAACATGCTTTAAAAGTAAAGGCACACATAACCACCAAATAATAAATCTCATTTTTTATTATTATCCATTAGCCAAGTTCCTTAGAGAGAAGAGAATCGTAAGAATGTCGGAACCAACCGCAGAAGGCCCAATAGGATCTTAGTCCCATGCATAATGGCAAAAGAGGGATCAACCGTCCCGGAGTATAGATGACTCCTGAAGTACTTCTAGATGTTCCTAAGTATGCATACCCTCTCTCAACCCTTAGGTTCACAAGAAGAACAGTTTCACAATAAAACTTACTCGCCCAATCATCATATATGGATACAAGAGTTTAGTACGTTGGAGCCATATCCCGCAGAATATGAACCCACTCAATGCAACCATTGACACTTCCCATTCACGTCCTTTGGTGGATCTCTCACACAAACAAGTCTTAACTCCCAATTAATCAATTCAAAGGTGATCACATAATCAAGTAAATCACATAATCTTGGCAATTCTCAAGTAACACAATATGGTTACAATTTCCAATGGCATTTTACATAAAGGGCATCTAGGCCTTAATTCAAAACCACCTAATTCAAAAGTCAAAGTTCATTTCAACTTATTGAAGTAACATGCTTCTAACATGAATCCACATGCTTACTAACATGATACAAAAATAGCAATACAAGCTATATTCCAATTGAACAATTATTAACATAATTTGCGTTCAATAAACATAATAAATCACGCATCTTCTCAGATGAGTACAATTGTTAACAATATTTGCGTTCAATAAACCTAATAAATCATGCATCTTCTCACATGAATATTAACAAGTAGACATTGCTACATAAAGTAAATTTCCAACATATTACATGCATTCACTAACATAATTCTATACGAATTATCACAAGGAAATAACTAACAATTATCCTTTCCAAAATACTCACAAGTCCAAATATGAATTATCATTCTCAATCCAAAACCAGACAACATGAATACAATTTCCTTTAGACATGAATTATGACAAAGAAATTACATAATTCACCAACCAATACTAGACGATGAATTACCTTTAGCAAGTAAGGCAAATCACGACAATTAACGTAAGCTCCTTACGTTTTAATCGCGGTCAACGGGCCCTAACAAATCCACAATACACAATTAGTCAATACCTTGACTTCTAAACCACTTTATTAACTTTATAGATAATTTAGTACCCTTAATTAAATTAATTAAGTTGCTGGAATTTTCAGTTACTCATGCATACTCAAAGTTTCCAAAAACAATTTGTATAAACTAATTTAGGAAACTTTCCAAAACCCTAAAAATAAATCAACAAGTCAAACTAGTCAACCACCATCACCAACATCAATCACCACGGCACCACCGTCGCTGACCACCGTCCAGCGGCGGCGGTGGTCGTGACAGTCACGGCCGGAGGCCGTGACAGCCGCCCAGCGGCTGCGCCGTGCGCTGTACACGGCCTGGCCGTGCTCGGCCAGCCGGACCTTATCCTTTTTTTTTTTTTTGTTAAACAAATTTAACTAACCCTAATCTAATTAAATCCACAATTAACAAATTTTCAGATTTAATTAAACTACAAGATCTAACTTTTTGAACTCAAACTTTGATTCAATTCAACAAAACAATAAACCCAACCCTAATCATGATCCTATTATGCAAAAACAATAGAATCTAGCAAACCCTAGGCAAAACTGAATTAGGGTTTACTCATACAAACTAGGGTTTATAAACTCATACTTGAATCAAATCTAAAAGCTTTTAAGAATAAAAAACAAGTTTAGAACATTACTTGAAAATCAAAGGATTAAAATTGAGCAATAGGATGAATTGTGAAAAAGTGTTGAAATTCTCCTTCTTTTCTCCTTGGATGGCCGTGCGTGAGAGTGAGAGAGAGAGAGTAACGTTTTTTTCTTTTTGATTTGGTAAAAAGTCAGTTAAGTTTGAAGCTGAGTGTATTTAGGAGCCCAAATACACTCTTTCCTTATCTCAACTTATTCTTTCCTAAAACCTCTCCTAAAAACACTCCACTAACCAAAATTTTAGGAAACAAAATTTTGAAATAAAAATCAGAAATTCTTCCCCCTATTTTCGGCTAGGGTGACCAAAAATAAGGCTCTACTGCCTTATAATTTTCGGCTACTTTCGAAAATTATAGAGCCCAAATTCTTTTATTTGTTTTGGCCCAATTACATTTTAATTAAGTCCAAAACTAAACCCAATATTAATTAGGCACTTTAAACATTTATGAGCCCAATTAATTATTTTTAAATATGAAATTGCATTTTCCTTTTAAGTAATTATTATTTTAAAATGAATAATAATGCGGGGTATTACACCTGGGCTCTAGAAAGCCAAAAAAGTAGGCTATAATCTACGCTTTTTGGGCTTCCAGGAGGCCCCGGAACGAATGTCAATATTTTTACACCACATCGCATGAAACACCCCTATAGGACATGGAAGGCCCTTGGCGTCGTTTATCCAGTCCTTGATAGTCGTGGAAGGACGTTTTACGGGACAATGGTGTAAAGCCGAAACACCAAAGACATGGGAATATTGAAGTGCGGGGATCGGGATGTCCCTTCCGAGGTACTGAGGGTCCTCTTGGGTCATGATAGACGCCCTGGAGAAGTTTGGGCAAAAAAGACACCCGGGACCCGAGAAGCTGAAAACGAAGGCTATATCCACATTTTTTGAGCTTTCTGGAGACCCTGGAACAAAGGTGGATATTTTCGCACCACATCGCACGGAATACCCCTAGAGGACATGGGAGGGCCTCTGGGTCGCTTATCCGGTCCATGATAGGCTTGGAAGGGCGTTTTACGGGACATTAGTGTAAGAGCAAGAACACCAAAGGCATGGGCGATATCAAAGTCCGGGGATCCAGATATTCTTCCCGGGGCACTGAGGGTCCTCTAAGATCATGATAGACCCCCCCGAAAAGTTTGGGCAAAAATGACACCCGGGGTTTTGGAAGCCGAAAACGAAGGCTAACCCACTTTTTTTGAGCTTCCGGGAGGCCCGGAAAACAAGGTGGATATTCTCGTACCACATCGCACGGAACACCCCTAGGGGACATGAGAGGCCCTCGCAATCGCTTATGTCGTCCTTGAGAATGGCGTTTTACGAGACACTGGTGTAAGAGCTGAAACACCAAAGACATGGGTGATATCGAAGCTCGAGGATCCGGATGTCCCTCCCGGGGCACTGAGGGTCCTCTAGGGTTATGATAGACCCCCCGGAGAAGTTTGGGAAAAAATGACACCCCGGGTTTGGGAAGCTGAAACGAAGGCTATATAATCCAAGTTTTTTGAGCTTCCGTGAGGCCCCGAAACGAAGGTTGATATTTTCGCACCATATCACACGGAACACACATAGAGGACATGGGAGGCCCTTGGGGTCACTTATCCGATCCCTGATAGGCTTGGAAGGGCGTTTTAAGGGACACTGGTGTAAGAGCTAAAACACCAAAGGCATGGGTGATATCGAAGTTCGGGGATCCGGATGTCTCTCACGGGGCAGCGAGGGTACTCTAGGGTCATGATAGACCCCCCGAAGATGTTTGGGCAAAAATGACACCTGACCCCGGGCGAAAAGGAAGGCTATATAATCCACCTTTTTTGGGCTTTCGGGAAGCCTCGGAAAGAAGGCGGATATTTTCACACCACATCATACCGAACACTCCTAGGGGACATGGGAGGCTGTCGGGGTTGTTTACGGTCTCTGATAGGCTTGGAAGGGTGTTTTATAGGACACTAGTGTAAGAGACAGAACACCAAAGGCATGAGTGATACTAAAGTTCGGGGATCTGGATGCCCCTCCCCCCGCAGCGAGGATCATCTAGGGTCATGATAGACCCCTCGGAAAACTTTGGGCAAAAACAACACCCGAGCCCCAGGAAGCAGAAAACGAAGGCTATTCCATGTTTTCTGAGCTTCCAGCACATGGCACAGGGCATCGTTAGGGGATATGAGAGGCCCCCGTGGTAGATTATCGGGTCCTTGGTAGGCTTGGAAGGGCTATTTACGAGACACTGGTGTAAGAGCCAGAACCACCAAAGACATGAGTGATATAATTATATTTTATGAAAATTTTGATTAACTGTTGCTTTTATTGGGTTTGCTTAGGTGGTGCGTCTTATGCTCTTTTCTTAGCTGGCACGTCTCATTTTAATTGTGGCATCACTCTATACTCTTTGATGATTTGGCAACATAACTTAACACTCTTACTCATATGTTCTAAACATATTGTAAATGCATCTCATTACGAAGTAGTTTTCGATCCGAATCTGATGTGTAGTTTTTGTTATTTTTTGAGATGTATGAAAAATATTAAATATGATTTTGAATATTTTGACGAAAATTAACCTATCAAGAATCCTAAATAACAAGGATGCTAAGACTGCGAAATATTTTAATAACCAATTTTTTTCATTATCTAATACTCCTAAACGTTTTACACCAACTACTTTTTGTCATTATCTTCGCTTAGGTGACGCACTCTTAAAATTCTCGCTTAGGTGACATGCCTCATTGTTCCCAAAAAATGTCTCCTTTATATATATAAATAAATTGATGATTAGAAGTACTACTGAACAAAAGTAATCTTTTAATGGAATTTTAGACAATTCCCAATAAATTTAAGGGGGATTTTAGCCAAATTTTTCAAAAAACAATTACGAGTACAAAACAACTTGGAAATTTGTGTGATTGAGCTCTACATGTGTTGATGTTGTCAGATATGCATATCCTTGGTGGAAGGAGAAGGCTATAAACTCAATAGAGAAGAGAAATGCCGGATTATGCCCATTAACTCCTGAAGAAACTTCCCTCATGTTGCAAGCATTAGATATTGATAGGAACATTCAAAATCTATATCGCAGCCGGGGACATTTACGGTGGAGGAAGGAGGTTAGCAAGCTTAGCAACTGCGTTTCCAAATTTGGTTAGTATGAACGACTACTATGAATGTGTTCGGAAAACCCTGGCTGGAATCGCTTATAAGTTATATGTGGGTCTAGTATTTTTTTTTAAAAAATAGATTCTCCTAGTCTAAAGACCCGCAAATTATAAGTTTACCCAAACACAACTTATTCCTCGATATTTAAGAAAAGCTTTTGCTTCTTGAATTTTGACATGTTCCATTTTCGTGGACTATACTTACAAGGTAAAATAGGAAACTCTACTAGAATCATCAGAACTTTTACCGTTCATGAATCATTCTTTACAAATGGCGGCCCTTGATTACATGGTGTCGATAGAGAGTGACATTTTTATTCCTACTTATGGAGGAAACATGGCAAAAGTGGTTGAAGGGCATAGAAGGTATGTACCCTATATAGTCACAAATTCAATTCTTCCATTGATCAATTCCAAGCAAAGAAACGTATTTACAATCTTTAGTCATTGCCGAGCTCTATCAATTATAAATAAATAAATAATTCTTCTCTTTTTTTTGAACGACAAACAACATTGAGGGGGAAAAATTCTTACTTGATGATATATGTTATTGCATATTGTATATTGTTCTAACAAATTAGAGTAATTACTTATCATTTAAATGCAGGTTTTTAGGTTACCGAAAAACTTTTAATTTAGATAGGATGGCATTGGTGAAGTTTATAGATCAGTACAAGAATGGCTCGATGAGTTGGGAGAAATTCAAGTATCTTGTCAAGTTAGCTCATAAAGATCGGATGGGAAGTCCAAGAAGAAGGCTAGAAATTCCTGAAAAACCAAAGCTAGAAGACTACTTTTATACTAATCCTCATGAGTGTTTACTACAATGGGCTAAGTAATTGGAAAATATTTGGTTGATTTGTCGATTAGCATTTAGCAATTCCCGCAATTTTATTGGGTGATTGTTTGAGGGATTCCCATGATTTGAATTTAAATTAAAAAGCAATTGTAGCAAAACTCTTTTAAATAATGTAAATGTAATGTGGCCAGAGTACTAATCCAAATATTCAACCTATCATAATGTGTAGATCTTTTTATATTTGATTGTTTTTCATAAAGTATGTCTAGAGTGGGCTTCTACATTTCATGAGCAAAGAAATGAAGAAAAATACATTGTATGTATTTTGTAAAGGACGGAGAACCTATGATCTACTACTTTATGTATGTGTGAATTGTGATAACCTTTTTTTTTTTTTCTTTTTTTTTTCTTTTTTTTTTTTTTTTTTGTTAAAGTCACATAAGTTTTAAAGGACAAATCAAACTTGGTTGTGTTTTTAAACTTCAAGAGCAAATAAGTGTAGAAAATTATAAATTAAGAAACTTTATGAAATCAAATCTTAATGTCTAGCTAACTTAGATACAAGATATTTGATCTATTGTGTAAAACGCCATAACCCTCTAAGAAATTTAGAATTGGAACCCAAATTAGTTTAACGGATTGTATTTTATTTTTTATTGTTATCATATTTATAATTGCATTTTTTTAGTGAAAATACAAAATTATTCAAATTTAAAAAAATATAACGGATTATTATAAGAAAACTAGGCATTCAACGATGGACGGACACTGAAAATTTGAGGTGAAATCTCTTTCAAATTGTTTTGGTGTAGTAAGTAGTAACTCACAAAGACAAAAATAAAATAATTTTTATAGACGTTTGTGAGTTACTAGTTAGTAGTTACTACACCAACTACAACACCAAATCAATTGGAAGACATCTCATCTCGGAAAAATTCGGGCGGGTACCCGGTTCCGATTAGAACTTCCCTTATATATAAACGCACTAATTCTCATCTGTTTTGGAATTGGGAATCTCACAGTAAAAAATTAACCTTGCTCTCTACAGTATTAATTTTCCTCTCTGTCTCCCGCTCTTTTTCTGGTGAATGCTACCGGTGTAATCAGTTTCAACAAAACGTGATCACTAATCAGGTTTTTACCCTAATTCTTGTTTCCAATTTCTAGTATAGTAAAAATAAACAATGATTCTAGAGTGATTGCCACTAAATGGCAATTACTGTAAATGTATAATCTAGACCGTAGATTTTAAAGGTGAGATCTTGACCATTTAATTTATTAACATTAGATAATTATGTTTTAAGGAATGAAATAATCACAAAAATAATAAAAAAAATGCATTTCTTAAGTGACTTTTGGTTTGGAAAAGAGCGGATTAATTGTTTGGCGAAAAAAAGGCATCTGCCATTTTTTTTAATGGTCTCTGATTAGATCACCATCTCCGCCAGCTTCATCCTCTAGTGTTCATCATCTCTGTTACTCCGGCGATAATATTAGCTCCGACTCAGGCATCGTCATCGTCGTCTCAAAGACGATGAACTTCTTGAGAAATACTAGAAAACCTATGAACAAATTAACTGAATCATAAAACAATGGAAGACAATGCCAGATACAAAGATTTTAGCAGATGAGTGAGATTTGAGAAGCAAGCAAGTTATCTGGCAGCATGTTTTAATGTTGCCGGAGATCGTAATGATGCCGGAGATCGTAATGTTGCCGGAGAACATGGTGATGAAATGATGTGATTCCCTTAGTAAATATTGTACAGTACTAGTACAAGACACTGGAAAACTGGAGATTACTCAATTAACCAAACACCCCTTATAGTTTCAGCTTCTTTTTTTTTCTTTTTTTTATTTGTAAATTTGTCCGTAATAAAATATTTCAGAGTTAAATATTATGTTAATAAAATAAATGTTCTAGATCTCACCTTCGAAACCTACGGTTCAGATTAAATTCTTATAGTGATTACCATTCAGTGGAAATCACTCTAGAATTTTTGAAAAATAAATGAACGTGATCATGCGAGTTGCAATTATAGGTCACAGTCAAAGCATACGAATGATGATCAATTTTTAGTAGAATTTTATTTTATTAGGTTTTTTTCATTTTCGTGTATCAAAAGATTTGAACTTTTTTTTTGCGCAATTTGGTTAAAACCACCTAACATGTTTCAAAATTTGTCCAGTACCCCCTGAAACGTTACTATTTGGCGAGTACCACCTTAAATGTTTATTCCGCCGTGGAAGTCACACCTTAATTGATTTTCCGGGCAAATCCAATTTTTTTCTGACCATTTTACCCCCCCACGTGTGAGTCACGTGACAACTTACATTCAATTTTTTTTTTTTTTTTTACTGAATGTTTATTTATTGAATTCTCCTCTTTTATTTTCCTCTGTTTCTCTCTCTTCTCTTTCTCTCTTTCCTTTCTTCCTCGCCATTCTCTCATCTGCCATTACTGAACAGCATCTCCAAACACCATCTCCAAGTGCCTCTCCAACAATTTTCAGGTAAATAAACTTCTCCTTTTTTGTTTTCTTCTTCTCCTCTTTTATTTTCCTCGGTTTCTCTCTCTCTTCTCTTTTTCTCCCCCAAATTTTCACCGGTTTTAAAAATGTTTGATTTTTAAGGTGATGTCAAGCTCTAATTCAACCCATTCTTCATGGCCTCCAACTTGTAAATGCAAGAAAAGGGCCTTACTTGTCAAATCGAAGACAAAGAAGAACCCAGGGAGACGTTTTTTTGGATGTGGGGATTATGATCCTTTAACCCAAACTCGAAAATGTGATTTTTTCATATGGTATGACCAGGAAATGACAGAATGGCAGAGGTTATTCTCAATTGAACTAATGGATGAGAACAAAAATTTGCAAAGTGAGGTGGGACGGTTGATTGCTGAAAATGGTGTCCAACTAATGGAGATTCAGAAATTGCTTGCCAAGGGTATTGAGTGGTCAAGTGAGCTGAAGAAACTGAAGATTAAAATGAAGAACATGGGTCATATTTTGTCCACCCTTTGGGTGGTACTGATTGGAGTTGTGATGTTAATGTTTGTGTTGGTTTGCAAAATGTAGGTGGTAGTTTGTGTAAATAAACTTAGGGTGTTGTGTTTTGTGGGTTTAATCATGAGTGTTGTACTAATGCAATTGTATAAGCAACCTTTTGTGGGTTTATGGTAGTAATGTATGGGAATTATGCGTAGCTTGCTGCTGTATTATGCGTAGCTTCAATTTCCCAGTTCAATGTCCATGTTATAAGCCAAGGATTGAAGGCCAATGATTTTGAAGATGATACTTCAACATTTCTTGTTTTGCCCATTGTTTAAATGTTTGATTATACTTTCAACATTTCTTGTTTTGCCACTGTTTAAATGTTTTTTGCTTTCATCAGTTGAAGGCCAAGGATTGAAGGCCAAGGATTTTGAAGATCATTTCGTGTTCTTTTTTCCCGTCAAAATTTTTATTATTTGCGCAAGTAATGTATGGTAATGAAGATAAGCATAGGAATTCTGTAAATACTTGCCAATTGTTGAATTTCATTTAGTTCTCAAAATTTCCATACAATTGCACTGATATCAGGCGCAATACCAGACTTTGAACATGTTCGAAATACGAAACACCACTAAGTTCAAATACCATACAAACACTTGTAAATCCTCAAAACACCAAATACCATAGTTTTGTAAGTCATCTAATACAACAGGCTTCTTTGTACTAAATCAAAATACAACAGGCTTAAGCAATCAAGGCTTCCATGGAGGCCTCTCAGAAGTTGATGTTGCTGTTGCTGTTTGTGACTGAGATGGGGTAGGTTGAGGTGGTGGCATGTCTGAGTGGCTCCCTTGCTCTTGCCTTGACTGAGATGGGGTAGGTTGAGGTGGTGGCATGTCTGAGTGGCTCCCTTGCTCTTGCCTTGACTGAGATGGGGTAGGTTGAGGTGGTGGCATGTCTGAGCCATCTGTATTGAAGTCCCCAAAGTTGACATCATGAGTTGGGCTGTGCTCACCAGTCCTCTCATCATTGACAACCTACAAAAAATAACAACAATATTAGTCCTCTCAGCATTACTAAGTAAAACCAACTTACAAAAAATACAAGGAAATCACACTTACAGTCTTCTTCTTCTTATGGTATTTAGGAACTCTCTTGTAGGCTCCAGCTGGTAATGGGGGCCTCCCACCTTTAGACTTAGGCTGAGGTTCAGGTAAAGGATCAGTTGGTTGCTCACTTGATTGGTCATTTGAGTCTTTCTTCTTGCAGGTTCTGCTATTGTGACCAAGAACTCCACATGTCTTGCATTTGTTAGGCTTGAACTTCCTCTTCACCCTCTTCCTTTCCTCTGCCTCTCCTGGTTCCAACTTCCTCTTCTTCTTAGATGGCCTCCCAGGCATGTTTCTATGAGCTGGTGGCCCGGGTTCAGTCTCATTAGAACTCTTCTCCCAATGTTTCATACCAGGCATGGCATGCAAAGGAACAGCATATGCAGCACAGAACTTTTCCTTGCTATATGACTCATATATGAAGCTTATAGGACTCTTCCTAACATACTGTATGCACTTGCAAGCATGGGGACAAGGTATACCACTAAGGTCCCACCTATAACAAGTACAAGTCTTCTTAGCAAGGTTCACAACCACACGATCATCTCTATGCATTACCTCATACTCATCTACTCCTGCAGGGATTAGTGTGCAATTCCTTGACTCTGTATCAGCCCACTCAAGCCTCTTCAACACATTGGGCATGACTGTTCCATTATAATCCTTAATCCCCTCCCTTTTGGCAAAGTGTCTTTGCATCACATACCTTCTAATCCACTCCATAAGGGTTAAAATAGGCTTATCCCTAGCCTCTCTCAGCACATTATTAAATGATTCACATATGTTATTCAACAACATATCAGACTTGGGCAGAGTTGAGAATGCATGCCTTGACCAACTTTTTGGGGGGATACCACTAAGATATGTGTATGCTTGCTTAGATATTAGCTTAATCCCCTCCATATATCTATTAAACTCCTCCTATACATTTTAGAAAATGAAAGCAAGCACAACATCAGAATGCATGACAGTTTACATGCCTAAGAAAAACATGACACAGTTTACATGCCTAAGAAAAACAAAACAGAATACTTGCCTTGGTTGTTGCTGTAGCTGCTTGCCAAAAGGCCTCCTTAAAAGCCTTTCCAGGAAACTGGGTCTTGAAATTTGCCCAAATATGCCTAACACAAAACCTCAAGAAGGCATGAGGAGCTGCTATTGCAAAGGCCTCTAACAATCCCTGCAAAAAAAACCAAGACAGTTAGTGTGACTATCTATGCACATAAACATAGACAATAATGTGACAAATACAATCTTACCTTTTGCCTATCTGACATAAATGTCAGCTTTTCATCATCCATTCCAAGATCTTTCACAAGCAATTTCAAAAACCAGCTCCAAGAATCCTTTGTCGCCACCTCTACAACACTCCAAGCAATAGGGTAGATATTGTTGTTTGGATCAACACCTACTGCTACCAATATCATTCCAGGATAGGCTCCTTTCAAATGGCAGCCATCCACTCCAATTAATGGCCTACAACCAGCCTTAAACCCTTCCTTACAACCTTGCAAGCAAACATACATCCTCTGAAATACTGGAATAGGCCTATCTACACTGTCAACCACCACAGCTACATTACTACCTGGGTTGTATTTGATGATTGCATCTTCGTAGTCATACACCCTCTTGTACTGCTCTTCACAAGCTCCATAGATTAGGTACTTGGCCCTGCATCTTGCATTCCAACACAGGTAATAGCTTGCAAACAACCCAGTGTCCCTCTCCACTTGAGCTTTGAAAGCAGCAAGCTTCCAAGTTGGATCTGCCCTCCAGTTAGCAATATAAGTTCTAGCTAGAAATGCTGCTGTCAACCTCTTACTTTTACTGTCTTTCTCACAGATATGAGTAGGCATGACAGTCCTGATTTGGAAGGTCTCCTCGTCTGGCACCTTCACACTATGTACCTTGAAGAAACAACTGAACACCTCACACTTACACCCTCTCTTCCTACCTCTAATCAGTGGACAAGGACACCTCTTCAAGCAATAAACACTCACCCTCTGCTTATCATTATGCAAATAGAAGTAATCACATCTATTTTGTACTGCATGAACCCTCAAAGCCTCCCTTAACACTTCATTATTTGGAAATTGCAGCCCTCTATGCAAGGTGATTGGCTTATTGAAATCAGTTCTAGGGTTGAAAGTACCATATGGATCTCTCTCTTCATCACTCCCTACCAAACTCTCCAAATCATCACTGCCATATGTTTCTGGGTCAGCAACAAATGGACCAGGTCTTTCCTCTTCTGAATTTGAGCCAGGATTGAGTGGTTGTTCTGGTTGTTCTGGTTGTGGTTGTTGAACACTAAGACTGTGGTTGGCTATCCCTAACAGCCCTTCCTTCACTGACTCACCTCTCCAGTCAAAGTTCACCTCATTAGCAAACTCCCCAAACCCATCAAAATCAGAATCACTTGAATCTGTGTCATCATTTTCAAACTCACTGTGACTTGATAGTTCTTCATCATCAAAATCATCATCAAAATCATCCTCAACATCACCCTCCACAGTTTCCTTTGATCTATTTTTCTTGGATTGTTTTTTGGTTTTAGGTTGAGGATCTGTTTGTGGTTGATTTTTCTGAGCTAGGGATGATTTCTTTGGGGCTGAAAATGGTCTTCCAAGAGTCTTCACTCGAGGTCCAGTCCTCCTAAATGAGTTCCTAGGGTTTTCTGAATCTTTCAGGAGGATATTTGGTTGCTGAGCTGAGGTGAAAGGGAGGTCAGCTGAGCTGGCTTGTGGGGTTGTAAATTGAGTTGAATGCTGGGAGGTTAATTGACTGCTAGGTGTAAATTTTGAGTTATGTCCTTGTCCTCTGTGGTCCCCAATATTGTCCCCATCATCATCTTCTTCATAACCAGAATCATCAGCATCAACAACATACACATCAACCTGACCCTGATCATTTTTACTTGCCACTAAACCCCTTATATCATCATCATTCACAATCCTTTGCTTGTTCTTAAACCAGGTTTCCTATTGAACCACATCTCAAACTCCCCTGGATATTTTAAAATATGTCTACACCACCTCACAAGGTCAAAATAACATGCCTCACTTTCCACAGTTATGTATAAACCTCCCCCCTCATAACTAAGCTTGCCCCCTTTCGTATATTTCCAACCTCCACCATAGTGTACCCTAAATACTATGTCACTTTCAGGGCCTTGAGGGATAAGCGGCCTGTTTTTCTTTGCATTTACAGCCATGACCTAAAACAAATGTCTGGTAATTTCAGAATGCAAAATTCATACATTAAACAACTTAATAAATTAACAATTACACATAAAACAATACCATTACATCAATAAACTAATAAGCAACCAGAATCATTGAACATCAATAAAAAACACCTTTTTTTTAGGGTTTAATGGAATAAACTACTAAACTAAAATAAAGAACACGTTTTTCACTAATGAAGGTGATTATTTAAAACTAATTGTGTATATGAATAATTGCATGCAAGTTCGGCATACCTTTTTCACCCAGATTCTCTTTCGAAGCTTTGGAATCAGTCTTCTTTCGCTTTATCTCCTTTCGCCAATATTACTTTCGCTGAGACAATGTCAGCTTTACAAAGAGAGAGAGATGACGAGAGAGAGAGAGATGACAGGAGAAACAGAGAGAGATTACGAGATACAAAGGAAGAAGATGGAGATACAGAGGAAGAAGATGGAGATACAGAGGAAAGAGAGTGAGCGAGATGACGAGAGAGATGACGAGAGAGAAAGATAGTAAAATTCAATTGTGGGTGGGTGGGTAAATAAGAGAGTGAATTCAATTTTGTTCTTAATAAATTTTGTGTTCTGCTATTGTTAATAAAAATAGAAAGAGAGTGAATTTTATTTTGTTAATAAATTCTTCATTTAAACAAACATAGTAAAATTCAGTAAAAAAAAAAAAAAAAATTGAATGTAAGTTGTCACGTGACTCACACGTGGGGGGGGGTAAAATGGTCAGAAAAAAATTGGATTTGCCCGGAAAATCAATTAAGGTGTGACTTCTACAGCGGAATAAACATTTAAGGTGGTACTCGCCAAATAGTAACGTTTCAGGGGGTACTGGACAAATTTTGAAACATGTTAGGTGGTTTTAACCAAATTGCTTTTTTTTTTTGCTGTAATATCTAACTGCAATCTTCTCTACTTAATTTCTAAGGAAAGAGAAGATTTCGCATTTGCTTTGCTGTTATACTGCCGTATTTGTGCTTATGTGATATTTAAATATGCCCTCTTAAACCCTAAAAAATTGACTCTTTTAGTCTTTTGCTTTCTTGGGTATGTTCTGTTATTCTGAAATTTTGACATGGGCAGTTAGAAAAAGTGAAAAAAAGGAACACCCATATTTTAGTTTTAATCAGGCTTTAAGGGTTCTTTGCATTGCAGATTGTACTGGGCCAAAATTGGAAGAAGTGGGTTTTGAATTGAATTGCAATCATGGTGAGTCAAGGATTTGAGTTGCAACTTTGTTGTGAATATTTGTTTGTACAAAGTTCTATAAGCAGGGACATTTTGTTGGGTCTTCATGTTTTTCATTTTTGGACAGCCGGATATTAGGAAGTGGTTTATGAAGCAACACGACAAGGGAAATGGCAGTTCCACCATGCCGGGGTCAACTTCTGCCATTGCACAAACTGAGAATTCTGTAAGTCATTGGTGTCCCTTCTTGGGTCAATGCCAGTTTATATGTATGTGCATCACATAATTTTGTGAAATATACTGGTTTTCTGGTGTGATATGACAAATGTGTATGTTCTTCTTTGTTTTTGACTTTAGGTTTCTGTTGATTCAGTTTAGATGTTAGTTATAATTGAGCTCTATTCTGTTCTATTAAGTCCTTTGGTATTGATGAGCAAAAAAAAAAGGTCCTTTGGTAGTGATTCTGTCGTAGAATTAACTTTTGAAGAAAGCATGCTGGGTTTTTGTATTTTTGATTTCTTGGCGAGTTTTGTGAATAAGACTACTAAAACAATGACCAATATTGCATGCCAAAGTATTGCTTTATATCCAATGGTTGTTTTAAGTAAAGGATTTCCATGATAACATCAAACTTGGCACCTGAAAAATAGGCTCACAAAGTTGAGGATGAAGACAATGATGAAGAATCTTCTCCTGCTAGTGTCAACAAGAGATCAAGTGATATTAGTCCTAGCAAAAAGTTAAAGGGAAGCTCAGGTAGGGGTATTGCCCGGAAAAATTTGGGTGCTGATGAGAGTGATGAGGAAATGGATGATGAGAAGGAGATCGATACTCATGGTGGAAAGGGTTGTGGAGGGAGGGCCTCATCTACGCATTCTGCAGGGGTACGAGGAAGAGGAGGTAGTGGGCGCGGCGGGTTCATGAGCTTTGGTGAGAGGAAAGATCCACCCCATAAAGGAGAAAAGGTATGGAAACATTGAGAACATACTCCATTATTACAGAACTTTGTCTTTTGAGAATTGCTGCAGGTATTAACGTAAAACATTTACATTTTCTCATCTTCCAATTAGGAAGTTCCTGAAGGTGCCCCTCTGATTGTTTAGCTGGGTTGACTTTTGTGATTTCTGGAACCCTTGACAGGTACATAGACAACATAATCTAACCTTGTTTGGGTATTGAACGTCCTCTTGTAATTATCTTTTCTCGCCTTTTTATTTTCTTTTTCCTTATGGGTAGAGTCTTTACAGGTCATAATTCATGCAGCATGATATTCTTCCTCTCATTGTTGCTTAATTTTCTGATTCGGGCATGATGTGTCCTACTAATTGAGTAGACACTAAGTTTGTCGTACATGTCACAGTTCGGAAAGGGAAGAAGCTGAATATCTAATCAACCGACATGGGGGTCGTGTTACTAAATCTGTCAGGAACAAAACGGTCTATATGACACACCTTTCTCTGTTTTAGTTATTCTTTTTGCTTGCTCTCAGGTCCCAATAGGTCATGTGTTATCCAGTGCTGTGTTTTAGCTGAAGATGTACTGCTTGCAGAATTACCTTTTATGCGATGAGGATATTAGGGGACGGAAATTTGAAAAAGCCAAAGAGCTGCGGTTTGTTTCTAAATCTCTGCTGCTGGTTGTTTCTTGTGGTTTATGGTGTGACGTATTGTCTTTGCCTTCCTTGTCCATGTAGAACCCCTTTCTTGACGGAGGATGGGTTGTTTGATATGGTCCGTCCATCCAAGAATTCAAAACCATCTGCTCAAGGCAATTTAAATAAGCCTTCTGATACCATTCCCACAACTACTGTGAAGAAAACTCAGCACAATGTGGAGAAAAAAAGTATGTATGAACCTGCTCATTTGGTCCTTACTTTTGATTTGCATCGTATGATGCGTTTTCTCTTTTTCACCAAAATATTCTCACTGGAATTTTCCTAACGGGGCATGTCATGCCCATTACAATTTAGAGGGAAACACGGAACTTGTTTCTCTTCAATGCTGCTAAAGTGACGTAACTCTTGCATTGTGGATACAATTTCACATGGCATCTGGTAAGAGGAAAAGAGGATCCACAGAAAGATTAGTGGCTCAGCTCATGAGCTAAACCCCAGTTATGCTTATTGCATGTTCGAGGACATTATCCTAGGACTATTTAAAGATTATGTGGACAATGATTCCTAAGTGAGCACTCTTCCTTGCTGAATCTCCAAGTCATAAAATTCAACATTTCAAGGGTCAGACATCAAGAACAAGATCTGTACCCTAATCTTAACCCAAGATCAAGAAGTAGAATGTATATTCTTTATATCCTTGTGCATCACATTGTAGATGTCCTCCCGCTTTCACCTGTTTGCACTTTTGGTGCATGCTACTGAACTAGTCGAGTTTTCATAATTCATTCGCGCAGTTGTTTCTTAATTGTTTTCAGAAGACAGTGGAGATGAATCTTCTTCCAAAACTGAAGCTTTCAAATCTCTATCTGGTGCCTCCCCTGCTAAGAAAAGGGATCTTTTAAAGGATAGTGCTTCCTTGACATGGACAGAGAAATATAGGCCAAAAGTTCGAAATGATCTTGTTGGCAATCAGAAACCTGTATGTTGCTGGTCATTCTGCTGGGTTTTGGTTGTTTGCATTTTCTGAATCAGAAATTACCCTTTGTTTTGATTTCTGCAGGTTGAAGATATTTGTGTTTGGCTGTCACAGTGGGATGAGCATTTTCTGCATAAAAAAGGAAAGGGGAAAAAGCAGAATAATTCTGGTGAGAAAAAGGCTATCCTAATTAGTGGAAATCCTGGTATAGGGAAGACTACATCAGCAAAGTTAGTGAGTAAAATGCTAAATTATGAGACGATTGAGGTACCATCATTATCATGAGTACAACCATGATCATATTACATGTTTCACTTTTACGTATCTTTTTCTTTGCTGCCTTCTTAATGTCAATAGGTAAATGCTAGTGACAACTGTGGGAAGGCTGATTCCCAAATTGGTAAAGGAATTCGTGGTAGTACTGCAAATTCTGTGAAGGAGCTCATTAGTAATGAGTCCCTTGGTGACAATTTGAATAGGTTGGTTTTTGTTTCATAACTAACTAGTATGCTCACATAATTTTATATGACTGCTGTAAGTTAAAAAGGATTGAAATTCTAGGTCAAAGAATTCGAAGACTGTTCTGATTATGGATGAGGTTGATGGCATGTCATCTGGTGATAGAGGTGGAATTCCACATCTGATTTCTAGCATCAAGATCTCCAAGATCCCCATTATTTGCATCTGTAATGACCTTTACTGTCAGAAATTGACAAGTCTTAGAGGCTACTGTAAAGAGCTTAAATTCTGGAAGCCTACAAAAAAGCAGGTTTGTTTAGTTTGTGATTCTGAAAATCGTGGTGGAATATGATTTAGTATTGCAAGAACATTGATTGTTCATTTGGGCTACCTTACCTTGTTCAACATAATTGACTTTTCTATTATTAAATTTTTCTTTGGCAGCTGCTTATGTAGTAACTTCTGGTTGAGTAATGTCCAAACTCTTTGAACTTGGTCTACTATAGGTGGTCATTTGGTTGGCATTTGTTTGGTTGACAAAAGTTTGGATGAGTTGGGTAAGTAGAACCTCGTGGAAATTCCACTTCCCACAAAATGTAGGACATTGCTTACCTCCTTTGAAAGGTAGCACGAATACGGGATCGCAGACACGGGACAAGGGACACGCCGATTCTCAAAATCATGAAAACGCGGACACGGTAAAGAAAGCACCAAATGGAAAGTATATTAAAGTAAACAGAAAATAATATTCCCACATATAGTAATTGTGTCTTGAAAAAGAGTAAACAGTGAAAGATAGAGAGAGAGAACTAGAAGAAGTGTCGGCAGAATGGAGGAATTTTAGGTTTAGAAATTTTTTTAGAGAGAGAACCAGAAGAAGTGTCCACGCGTGTCCAAGGCGTGTCAAGTGTCCAATACGTTTGGACACGGGACACGGCACCCATATGGAGTGTCCGTGCTTCCTTGCTCCTTTCCCTTAGGCAGGTAGAAGTTCCTATGGAGAGTTACTTCCCTTGTTGACAACCAAACAAATTTAGCATGTTTCTACTTTCTAGGAAGTTGGAAGAGGTATTTAATTCCTGATATTTAGAACTCAACCTCGCTAGATAGTGTGCTTTTCAGTGGGAGGTGGTCATATGTGAAGATGCTATGCAAACACAAGTCCTAAAACCAAGCTGCATTCTTGTCTCACTGTACAATTCAGCTCGTTATCTTGTCTGCCATAGAATTGGCTTGAGATGCTGCATGTGGATGTAACCTGTCTTTCTTGAAACTTTTGTTTTTATTTTTATTCCTGATAGACTATTTGGGCTAAATCATATGTTTGAAACCATTTTTGATGTTTTACTATTGATGACTTAGTCTCAACCATAAACATTGCCGATCAGCTGATGTTACTCTTAGGACGCTGCCGGAACCCTATGAGAAGTCAAAGTGCATGTGATTAGATAATTTAGTAGATATATCTTGCCAACTATGCGCAGACACAAAACATGTGAATTTACACACCTTTGAAAGGAGTCCTTCCTCTTTGTTCTATTGCCTTAGTTGACTTAGCAATTATATTGGATTCTGAAGACTGAGACTCTTGTTCCTTGGCTTCTGTTCACAAATGTAAAGGGTGAAAGTAATATGTTGGAATAATTCGTTTGCTGATATTCTATTCTTAAAACAAAATGTTACTTAAATCTAGCAATACAACTTTCTTTAATTTGCCATTAGAATTTGTCTGACAGATGGCAAAGATATTGCTCCAAATTGCAAAGGCCGAAGGTCTTCAAATGAATGAGGTACTTGCCTAGAAAGGAGTTTTTTATTGGTTCTATCTCATGTCACTTCGTTTGGGGTTTCTTTGTGTTTTTACTCTTTCTTCCATATTCGAGAACTTTATGGTTGTTGGATTCCATTTGCAAGGAAAAGTTTGGCCAATTTGTTTGAGCAACTTGCTTGTATTATATGTAGATTTCTATGGAAGAGCTTGCGGTGCGCTGTAATGGAGATATGCGCATGGCCGTGAACCAGCTGCAATATATGAGATTGTCCATGTCAGTTATCAAATATGATGATATCAGACAACGCTCTTTTAGCTGTGCTAAGGATGAATATATCGCCATTTGCAGCAGTTGACAAGTATGTTAACAAAGTTTGCACTTCCTGCCCCCCCTATGGATAGCTTGTTCCTAAAGGATATCACTTTGCTTGTAAAGGGGAATGAAAGAAAAATGAACACAACAATTATTCCTTTTTAAATGTCTTCTGTAGTTTTTGTTGCTTGAATATGTCGCTTCTTCTATGTGCTCTACTCTACGTATTTGATTGGGATTGGCAACTTGAATGCAGTTCGAGATATGATGCTGTAGTTTGCTGTTTTCTTTGTAGTCGTATGACGATCTGTTTTTGCGTTTATTAGCTTTTACCAACGAAACCTAAAAAAAAAAAGACCAACAAAACCCTTCTTGCCCGAAACTATATGCTATTCTCCTTGTGGACCTCATGGGCTTATGGGGAAACTTTTGAGAGGGCATGCTGATTGATTTTGACTCTGGGTGCATTACTATAAATGAACTAATATGACATCTATCTCTTTTAGGTTATTGGTTTTAATGGTGAGAAGTTGAGGATGGATGAAAGAATTGACCTGAGCAGGAGCGATATGGATCGGGTTCCTCTTATTATTCAGGTCTGTTTTTCTTTTTCTTAAGACTCAACTCAAATTGACATTTAATGGATATTGTATACTCTATAGTCCATACTTGCCTCATTGTCAAAGGAAATTGTCCTTGCTGGAATAGTTTAATTGAAAGATCCTACTAATTGCATCAAGGACTTGATGTAGTCTTGGTTGATTAAGATACCCAGTGCCACTTAGTCATGTATGTGTATGAGCATATAGTTATCTCCTTTGATCAAGCTTCTCGCATGTGACAGGAAAATCATGTTAACTATCGGCCAAGCTCTATGGGCAAAGATGACAGTGGGATGAAAAGGATGAGCTTGCTTGCCCGTGCAGCTGAATCAATTGCTAATGGAGATATTATCAATGTACAAATCAGAAGATACTGTCTGTGGCAGCTCTCTCAAAGTGGCTGTGTTTCTTCCTGCATAATACCGTATGCCTCCTGATCTTGCCTCTGAAGAGATAGTTGTCTCACCATAAAACTCTTCTCCTTCTCACCCTTCTTTATGAAAGTTCTCCTCTCCTTGTTCTAAGTCCTTCTTTCCCTTTTATTTTTCTTGTTTCCTTACTGTGACTAGTGCCTCATTGAAGCATGAACGGAGAGAGGCTTTTGTACAGGTAAAATATTTTCCCTCTACTCAATGTGGGGCTATAAACCTTGTTGTTCTTAGAAGTTGGACAAGGAACTAGGTGTCTTTGTAAAGCAGTTGACTCTATTGTCATGCTTCATTTTTTTCCCTTTAATTTCTTCCTAAATCTCGGGCATGTTATCGACTTTCTTCATCCTTAAAAAGTACATACCACCAAATCCTCATTCTCACTACAACTTTGAATCTTGAACAATCTTTTGAGGGAACTGTAGCTTTTCATATTTGTCCACCTTTTGGGTACCACTAAGAAGTTCAAACTGTTGAGAGGTTTTCCCTATTGTCTTGTCTTTTATTGTGATTTTTGGAACAACTAAGGACCTATTTGCTGTGCTGCTGCTCTCTGAGGGAACCATATCTTATATCATTTTGATAATTAAACTGGATCTGTTATTATATCTATATCTATGTCTATCTAAATTTAGCCACTGCAATTATGTTTTATGAAATTGCACTAGTCCTGTGTGAAACTGAGGATGTATAGTTAACCTGAGATGAAATTTGCAGACGGAATGCTTCAACAGGGGTCCGGGATGGCTTGGCAAGAACTCAACCATGGGAAAGAATTTGAGGACTTTGGAGGATCTTCATCTTCATGTGCTTGCTTCTAGTGGATCCTACTTGGGGAGGTAAGTCTACACTTTCCATGTTTGAATCTTCAAGATAGTTGAGGACCCCTCCATTTGTGCTGTGTTGATCATCTGTAGATGTGATAATCCTCCTACCCTTATAAAAGAGAGGATGGTGATTTAGCACTATTCATTTAAACAGTGCCCAATGAATAGTGCCTATCCCCTTCTTTTTTTTTTTTTTTTTCCTTTTCTTTTTCCTGGCTTTACTTTTTCCTTCAATGTTAGTCTGCCAGTCTTCAGTCTTCCCCAAAAACTGGATCTTCATACCTTTTCCCATGCCTTCACCCATACCCATGTCACAACTCACATATCTTTACCCTCTCTCTCCACAGCGGAACAAGAGCTTTTCTTTCATCTCTATACTGATCACTGAGCAATTGAATTCAACCGACAGAGAACACCGTGGCGACCCTTCACGCCGTCAGGAAACGATGAAGGCGTCCCTCCCAACGAATTTTTTTTGGGCTCATAATGATTGTCCCAATCGAGTACACTGTTGTTCATGTTGATCGGGTTGTTTGGGCTCTTAGGCCTGATAATGTCGTCGTCGAGCTCTGCAGGAGCAGGCAAGTCTTCTTTGCTGATTTATTTATTTCTTTATTGAATTTGTTCACTCAAAAAATATATAATAATACAGACTTTGTGATTGTTAATTTCAGTTGGAGAAGAAGAATTGTTTTGTGAGGTTGAATTGAATTAACTCTGAGAGTAATTTTGGTTTGTTTTGGGGTGAATTTTGGATTGTGTTAAGTATGATTTTAAATCTCTTTTTAAATTTCAAATTTGGGTTCGTGATTTTATTGCATCTGTTTTTTGATAGTAAATTTTTTCTTTGATATAGCGGGATTATGAATTTCTGTGTGGTACTGTGAATTTTGCTAACTGCAGGAGGGGTTTTGTGGCTGTACACCAGAGTATGAAAGGGAAATTAATTCTCAGGGTTCCAGAATCTGCTTTAATGGCAAAGGGGAGCGTTTCTGAGAAAGATTTCAGATTTGTTGATGCTATACAAATGTACTCTTCTCTCTCCTCTACCCTTATTTGCATTTCTGCTTTATGTTTATCAGTCGTTAGTATATCTTCACCTTAATTTTCAGAAATGGGTTATTCCACTGAGTATACGGTATACCCATTGTAGGTACCCTTTCATTGCCTGTACAACAGCCCAACTTCCCTTTTGCGAGGTGGCTGTGGAAGGCAAAAGTTCCCGCTAAGGTTCGAGCTTTTGTGTGGATGTTGGTGTTGGACAGGATAAATACTAACGACCTGCGTCAGAGGAGGAGGCCAAACTCAGCCTTGTCACCTGATATTTGTTTGCTTTGTCGGGCTAGTAGTGAGTCCTCTTCACATGTTTTTCTGAGTTGTGAAGTGCCGCAGACTCTTTGGAGTAGATTATCTGGTTACATAGGTGAGGTTTGGGCGTACCCGGATACTATGATGGAGTTCGTGCAAGCAAGGAGTGCAGGGCCTGGGTGGAGAAAGGAGAAGAAACTGTTGTGGAAGAGTGCTATCTTTGCAATACTTTGGTGCATCTGGCTAGAGAGGAATGCTAGGGTCTTTACTGATACTTTCATGTCAGTGGATGCGTTGTGGGACAGAGTAGTCTATTTAGCTTCGTTGTGGGCAAAAGATGCTGGGTGTTTTCATAGCTATCATGTTACACAGGTTATGCTTCATTGGGTTGATATGTAAATAGCCTCCTTTCGAGGACTCCTTGTCCTCTTAGTATGTAATTCATTCATACTATTAATAAAACTTTCTCTTTATCTAAAAATATATTTTTTAAAAAAAATATTATGCAGTTGTTTATTAAGGAGCTTGGTGATCATGGGAATGTAGTTGGATAGTATTGTTTCATTCTTTAGAGGACTGAGTAGCCTATCACATGGATTAAAATCTAGGAGGATGGGGTCTTTCTGTTTAGTTCTATTTGTCACTGTCTGGACTCAGGAGGAGCTTTCAGTAATATTGTTTATGAGACAATTAAAAAGATGTGACAATTTTATTATTTGCATTTTTGCATGATGGGATAAGATTCCTTGGATTGTCTTCATTGCTATTGAGTAATCATGACTATGAAGTTTTTTTAGTAGGTCTTTTTTATGTAGATGACAATTATTACTCGAATTTCATCATGATTGACTTTCCCTTCACAATGGTTCACTTGGATCTGATAGCCTTGCAAATCCTAAAGTATCTTCATAATTATAGACTTCCTTTTTCATAAACAATAGCTTGATATTGTCTCCCTTTGGCAATAGATTCTACTCATTTGATGTATTCTTCAACAGTTTGCTTAGTTTCTCTGTTTTCTTCGTGTTTTTCTATTTTTTGTTTTGAGGGTTTTTTTATTATTATTTGGGGGGGGGGGGATAATTTGTAGTTGATTTCTATTCTTAACAATATTTTAACAATATAGTAAGATAATACAGTTCTTTCATTCATATTCTTCATGGCTATCAACATAGTTGAAAGTGGAGGTGTAATTTTTGATAGTTGAGTTTTTTTTAAGCACATGTTATTTCCTCTCCCAGCTATTCGTCAACTGTTTTTATACTACATCATCTTAGAACTAGATGGTTTTGACTGGGAGGCCCTAGACCCTGAGACCTAGATTAATTTGGGAGGCGTTGCAAAAAGAGGTAAATTGTTACCTCTTATTACGATGTTGAACTTTGGAAGACCAACCCGGAAGGGGTAGCTCAACTGGTAGGAGCTCTGATATCTATTCCAGAGATCCCAAGTCCGAGCCCCTTCAAGATGGAGGTTTCACTGTCCGTTAACTTTGGGGCCCATGAAAGTAGTCAAGCAAAGTGTGAGGTTGAGCAGGTGATGCAAATTGTCACCGTTAGAGCTTGCTTATCTTGACAAGTATTTTGGCTTCTCTTTTTGTATATATAGGCTTTGTAAGCTGATATTCATGAGTTTATTTTGCTTTGTTGTGTTTTTATTATTTACTATTACGTTTTAGGTATTATTCTTACTTCTTAATTCACAATATGGTTTTTGTGATTCTCATTTCTGTCTCTTTGCTTCAGTTTGTGCCTGTAGTTAGCTAAACCTGTTGCTCATTTTAGCGGAGTGCAGCTGTAGTATTACAACCTGTCAAGCCTGTACATTATTTCATTAACTTATCCAGAGCACAAATGAGGTAATATACTTACTATATGGTTTTGTATATAAGTGTATTTTTTTACATGTCAAATATGTTATGCTTTATTCTTAGAGCCCCAAATTACCAAATTGGTCCTAAATATGAACACTCTTGGATAATCTGGTCCTTTTAAAAACGCATGTATCAAGTTAGTCCTTTAAAACTTAATTTTGTGCAGATTGCCCCTCTAAACCGGGTTTAAGAAATTTTTTGCCATTAATTACGTTTTTAATCCTTTTTCATATTTTTTTTTTATTAATCTATTTTCTCCTTTTTTAATTTCTTTTCTCTCCTTTTTCCTTTTCCTTATTAATTCCTTTTCTCTCCTCCACTCACTTTCTCACTCTTCCTCCTTCTCTCTGCTCCCCTGTGAATTTTGCAAGGTTGAGGTTATGGATTCATGGATTATTTCGTTATTTTTATTAATTTCCTTTTATTAACAACTATGTTCCTTAATGCCTTGATTGCCATCCTTACCAATCCGAATTTCATGTTTGAGCTTAGCCAACATTATGCCTATATAATGTTCTACACAAATGTTCTACAATGGGCACCACCGACATTATGCCTATATATCTGTATCACTGGAGCAATTTCCCTAATGTTGAAATTCTCAAACCATTTTCAGGTAATAAAATAAATGCTAAGAAGAAGACTCTCATCTATACTCTACTTCAATAATCCGCAACCTAACCCAACCTAACTTTCTCTCTCCTCAAAACAACACTTCATTACCCATTTCACATTCCCTTTTCAAAAGCTCATTTATTCAACCCAAACTCAAATGGAGCATTTTCCAGTAATGGGTCATAACGGCATACAACTTGTTGTGTTTCAATGATCTGAGGGATAACTCGAGTACCACCAAGCAGAAAAAGAGGAAGGGTCGTGGTATGGGGTCCGAACTTGGCAAGACAGCTGGATGGGATCATAAGGGTCAGAAGGCTCGTGGGACAATGAAGGTCGGGTTCGAGGGTGGTCAAACCCCATTGCGTCGCCATCGGAGGCCTCCAAAGAGTGAGACCCGATTGATGTAAAGACAGGGGAGCAGAGAGAAGGAGGAAGAGAGAGAAAGTTGGTGGAGGAGAGGGAAAATGAATGAAAAAGGGAAAGGGGAAAGGGGAAAGGGGAAAGGGAAAAGGAGAAGGGAGAGAATAGAAATAGCAAGAGGAGAAAATAGACTATTAGGAATAAAAAAAAATAGAAAAAAGATTAAAAACTTAATTAATGATATGATTCTCCCTAAATCCGGTTTAGAGGGGAAATCTGCACAAAATTAAGTTTTAAAAGACTAACTTGTCACATGTATTTTTAAAAGGACCAGATTGTCTAAGAGTGTTCATTTTTAGGACCAATTTGGTAATTCGGGGATTCTTAGAGGTACATATTTTTCGCAAAAGCCCCAAGTAAAATTCTATCAAGCGTTCCACTATGATGGGGTGTCAGATGACGGGAAGGGAAACTGCCAATGTAGATTGGCCTCATGGGTTGTTCCACTCCCAAGTAGGATTTGTGAGAGGTTTGTTGAGGTAGTGAGGAGTAGGGATGAAAGCTTTCGAAGTTCAGTAGGTGGTTGTATAGGGGTACATGTGAAAGTGAGTTGTATTGCTGTTGCTTACTCGGAATTAATTATCAACTTTTTCCAATTATGTTCTATGCTCAATTAAAGTCCTCGGATGGCTATGGGGTGGGACGAGGTATTGGGCATGTGCATGGCTATTTAGACAAGTTCATGTATGGGTGGATGGAAAGCACATTTTAGAGTTTAGTTAAACTGTTTTTTATTCAAAATATTCTAACCTTTTTTTTTTCAATTTTTTCCAATCTTGCAAGTTACCAAAGGCTGAGATTGGTTGCAAATGACTGGGTAAAAATGAAAATATTTTGAAAAACTATACCCAAATACCTCATGAGATGGAGAGATACTATGCTGGTTGGATTAGGGCTCTTGCACTGTCTTGGCAAGCAACAGGAAAGATACAAAAAAAGAAAACATATTGATGACTTGCTAGCCAAGGATGGGGATCGTGGGATGGGGGACTTTTAATCAAGTGGGAGGAATGTAGCGTAGTACCGCTACTAATACTTAGAATTTGTACCAAAACCAGTTAAATCGTCAGTTAGCCTAAAACTATTATGATTTATGAGGCATCATGTCCATATGTGGAAGACATTGTGTCTGGTTGTCTGGATAGACGGAAACTCTTTCTTTTTCTCTCTTAAATTTCGGATGTTTAAATAGATGGAAAATTAAATGCAGAGAATTGTACAACTCTTATGTGCCAATATATGCTTGTGATTTAGAAACGTTTGCCCTAATAAAGCCAATTAGAGCACTCAACAATTCCCAACAGTGATTATTTTTATTCCCCTTAGTACTTTACACTACTCACTACATGTATAATCTGTGAGCATAATGTGATTCAGTCATTAAAGAAAACTCACATGAACTGTTCTTTGTGCAGAAGCCTTCTATATGTAGAAATAGCAGAATCGAGTTCTTTATTTTCATACAACAGACTGCAATCTGTTGGCATGGCATCTTTCCTTTTCTTCAAGGCAGCGAAAGCTACTTGAACGATGACTAGAGGGCTCCCAGTTGGCTTCGATTTGTAGTAAAGAGGATATCCAATCACAAATACTATTATAGAAAGCGTCATGGTGATGGTTGGAATTTCGAGACCCAAACCCCACCCAATGTTTTCCTGAATGTAAACTAAAACAGTCAGAGTTGTTAATATTGCCATTCCCATGCAAGAATAATACCAATTGATGTAATTCCATTTTTGAGTTGCAACGCCTGATTTGCTCATGTCAAATTGGTTGGCTGCAAAAAGTGACAACACAAGGCTTGATGCCACCTGTACCGAGAGAAGTGAGAAGGAAAGAGATGTACAAGACCAAAGTTGCGTGCTTGACACTTCCTGGCAGTTAGCTGGGTTGGGCATGGGGGAGGATGGAGCTTTGGAAGAATTGCTGACATTGTGATGGCGATCAATCCCTGCAACATGATGTAATAAGTTTGTTGATGTGATTGATCCTATTAATCTTGCAAGTAAAATTGCCCTGCATATTCCTCTTCGTATTCACAAGAGCAAGAAAATCATCAGGTAACAGAGCTCATTGTATAGTGTTGTTTATCTTACAGAGTCATACAGAGTATAGCTTATATAGTTTGTTCCATTTCAGAAAGTTTATCATTCTTCGGTCTAAGGATGATTGATGCTATGTCATGTGACTTGAGAAAAATAATGCAGCATGATGTTATCATTTGATTTGACTAACACCTAAGGAGTTTGAATGTTAATTGAGTTGACGATGTTCCTATTTACTATGTTTTGATAATATGATTCCAGATCCTGTCTTTTCCTTTTATTTTAGCTATTTCTTTTTTTTCCTGAATCCTTCATGAGGAAGGCTATAAGAGTATCAGTTTCCGATGTTAGGACTGCTAGGTTCCCCTAAACCAAATAATTGATGATGAAAGACTACATAACTTGCTCATTTTTCTGCCATCTATCTTCTAGGTCTATGCATTTGACTTGGAGTTCTGGGCTCAAATGCTTTAATGGAATGATTGTAGCACAAATGAGCAAGAGATTTTCAAGGAGGTTAAATGCACTACTTATAGAATCATATAGAGGAATTTGTAAGAGACCATTTCGTAGAAGATTGAACCAACTGTAATAGTCCAGAACTGGCCAGCATATTCAGCTATCAAAGCACCAAGAAGAGGAGTTAAGCTTGCAGTGTCACCCAAGTTGGTGAGGGTGTTGGACAGCTGTACCAGCGGCATGTTCAGCTGTTGAGTCAGGTACATTATCATGTTTGAAGTTGTTGAGTATAATTGAGTCCATTTTTTATTCATTGTCTTTCACAAATATAATACATAACTTGGATAAACTTAATAGGCTAGAGCGCGAGTGAACCACTCTTACCAACAAAAAAATGTTATTAAGGTTATGATGATTATATCATATACTATTTCATATTTTGATGGACTTAGTCATATGTTTGGTGTTAGAATGGCACACATGAATAATATAACTGGTATATGTTTGGTGATTAAAATATGCAATATTTGAAAAGCTCTTATTTCAGTCGTTGTACTTACCCAAACATAAGGGAGGTATGGGCTTTCGTGATGTTAAAACAAGGTTGAAGGCTTATGAATGGGGGGAAAACTCTGCTGATTGTGTGATGAAAATGAAATATTTCTCAAATATAGAACGCACTCAATTCTTAAGAGGTTGGGACCCGAGTTACTCATGGCGGAGCATTTGGGGTGCTAAGTCTTTCTTCTTGAAAGTTTTAAATGGAGGGTGGGAATGACGATAGCATTAATGTTTGGGATGATGCGTGGATGATTGGGGACTCTGTGTCGGTTGTTCCTACACGCCAATAGCTGATTCAAATAGGGATCTGCAAGTGACTGAGATAATGGGTGTGGAAAAGGGTTGTTGGGATGAAGAGAGGGTCAAAGGTGTGTTCTGTGAGGTGGCTGCTGCTGTTTTGACATTCAACTGAGTATTAGGCTGCCAAATGTTAATTCAATTCTGGTGGTTGTGGAAGTTAGTTTGGGGGCTAAACATTTCTTTTGGCGTGCTTGTTCGCGGAGTTTGGTGTGTTCCAGAATTTACATAGACATATTAGAGATGATCTCACGTGTGATTTGTGACCAAGCGAGTGAATATGTGTGCCATGCTGTTTTTTACTGCCAGCAGGTTAGAAGTATTTGGGATAAGTTATTCGCTGGACTATTGCAGATGTTGATGAGCCTTCTTTTTCCACGACTCTTGGGGTGTTTGCAAAGAGGATATGTGTGTGATGTTGACAGTCACGTGGGCTGTGCGGAAAGCTAGGAATGATGTGGCGCTTACTTCACAGACGCTAAATATGGCAGTCCTTGTCCCCGGTTTCCTTCACTACGTGAGGGACTATGGGCAGCAGGTGTACTCCCAAAGTAGAGATACATCGTAGACTCTTGACTCTTGTATCGAGCTGGGCAGCTCCTGTGGGTGTGGTGAAAATTAACTTAGATGTTGCTGTCATGGAGGGTGGTCTGATTGGGCTTGGTGTTGTGATTCGTGGGTCTGCAGGGTGTTGCTGCTTGCTGTAGCAAGGAAACACATCAAAGCCAGATGGACTTCTGAGCTGGCAGCGAGCATAACAGCAAGATATGGCATTGAGGTTGCAGCGCGCATTGGGTGGAAGCAAGTGATTACAGAAATGAACAGTTTGGCTATTATCAACTGCATACAAGCAAAACATAGATGATTGATTAGATTGTGTTGATACAGTAGCTGAGGTTTTTTTTGGCAATGTTATTTTGCAAGTTCTCATATGGGGGGGTGTTGATAATACTGTAGCTCACCTTCTTGTCAGGCTTAAGCAAGTTATAAACTGTAAGTTTCCATGGTATTTTCGCCGTGATGGAACTCAATATCAATTAAGCACCCAATCCCTGTTTTCACATTGCGAAAAAAAAAAAAAAAAAAAGAAAGAAAGAAAGAAGAAAGGTTGATTGGCATAATTTGGCAATTTGTTACTCGGATAAGTTTTGATAACCTAATTGTCATTATTTTGTTGTTCGCAGAAACTGTTTGTTAATGGAGTGGTGACTTGGTGAGAGAAGGTGGCTTGCCTTTGTTGTGACTTGTGCCCATCTTTACTTGGATGCACGAGATAATATATTAAAGTTCCAAGTTATTTGGCAACTAAAGCGGAGTGAGTATCGTGAATGAGGAAGACAAGCAATGTTGTTAGAGTCATAACTGATTCATGCGCAAATACAATGCAGGAAGCTATGGGGCATAGTCAGTTGGGACTTACAACTTTGTATATATGGATTCACGCAAAATTGTAAGCTAATGATTGAAGCTTAGATTTTAGTTTACGAGGATTTGAAACGAGCAATACATTGGCAGGTAGCATATGATCAAACCCGTGGACATGATTTTGATTAATCATTCCTAAAAGTAATAAATAATGAAGCAAAATTGGCTAAGAGTCTAGCATATATGTAGCAGAAACAATCTTTTGAATTTGTATAATAAGACTTTGGTGATTATAATAATTTTAACGGATTTGTAATTACTATTTAACATTCCTAAAAGTAATTGCACGCGTCCCACCAACTAGTCTATACAAGTCTATTAGTCTAAGCTTTGCATGGTTTTTATTTAATTATTTAGTTTTAAGGCTTCTATTCTTTTTCTTTGTGGTATCTTGGTTTGCTTAGATGGATTATGGGTTTGTGATACTTTACCGAACTTTTTTTCAAAAGAGAAGACAATTTGCAAAATATTAGAGTCTACATAATTAAATGGAGACAATTACACGAAAAGAGTGTAAAACCTCCTGGTAAAGATGTTTTATATGAATACTATCAAATAGAAAATCGATCCAGAGTCAATACATGTCTTTTTCCTTTTCTTGGGGTTTGGGATCGAGGACAAAAACATGATCATACTTCTTTCACGCGGCTTTACTAAGGGGAGGGGCGAGATGTGTTTAGGCCTTTGGGGCTAATACAAATTACAATTGTAGTAAGTCATGCATTGTTTTATTTAGCCACAGGTTCATATTGTTTTTGGTTAGATCTCTTGGGTATAAAAGGATGGTAATCGTACTTGTCTTATGGTAATCTCTCATATATGTTTGTATGTATGTGCCAAATTCTAATATTCTATGTGTCTTCTCATACAACTTGTCTCTTCTGGATCAGGAACCGTTAACTTACTAGTTACTATATGAAAATTTGATTATCCATATTAGTAGTTATACAATAAGTTAGTGAATTCTGATTGATGTTTGTAAATCTGTCAGCAATGATGAAGACCCCCCTTCGAGAAATTCCTCTGGTTTCCTGTGGTTCTTGATTATCACTTTCTTTGCTTAAGGAGTTCTTCATTATCTTTGGTTGTGTTTATTAGTATAGAACTCAGTCTCTTCTGGATCAAGAACCATCAAAATAACCCTTTAATCCATCTCTGTTTCTTCGGGGCTCTCACTTCTTTGCCCGCCTTTGTTTCCTGCTGGATACTGTCTATATTTATTAATATAGTTTTTACATAGTAGAGTGTTGATCAGTTGATTGCTGACTGCAAACAAGACAAGCTTGTCTTGATTTCTTACTTTGCTTTAAGCTAGGTGTGATCCATTGGTTACAACATACTCAAGTACTTGTATTTGGTTCATTTGCCTGTTTTGTTTTACTCTAATATGGCTTTTTTTACCAATAGCCTTTCAGAGAACATATTGACATGTAATATAAGAAGAGCAGTTGTTTATCCAATTTCTAATGGAACAAAGAACATATTGACACTTCATTTAGGCCAAAACCACGCAAAAGATTCAGAAATGGCCAAGTCTGAGTACCATAGCTGCCTCCATATTGCATTCAAAATAAACTAATTTACTACATTCCTGTTTTGTCCAATATACTATCAGCAAGAGACTAGTCTTCTCGTTATTGATTATTATTCTTAATGAGATCTGCAGGGGAACATTACGACTTGATTACCTTACCTTTCTCTCTAAACAAATAACTGAACCACTTCGAGTTCTTCCCAAGGTGAGGGGCCAGTTCAATAAACAAAATAGTAGTGTTCACTTTTTGACTATTTTAATTGTTGTGCTTTTTTGTTATTCAGGAGGAAGCTGTTAAAAAGTTGGTTGAACTGATGGATGCTTACTCATTGAGCATGGAAGACTATGTGACGCTTATTGAGTTGTCGAAATATCAGGTGTTCTACCTTCTGTAACACTATTATCTGTATCGCTGTCTTATCTTTTTAATGTAATTGAACTTTGCTTATCAGGGACGGCCTAGTCCATCGGAGGGTATCCTGCCAGCAGTGGAAGCTGCACTAACAAAGGCATATAAAGAAGGGAGCAGTTATCGTGTCATACGGACTGCAGATATGATTACTCTTCTTGGGGTTGAAAAGCTTCTAAAAAAGAGAATTTCGGCAATCCTGGAGCCTGTTGATGGATTAAATGAGGCAAATGGTGATACTGTGGAAAGTGAGGAAGAGAATCCTGATGATGCAGAGGAGTTGGGTAAGATACAAAAATAGTTTTGCTGTATATGATAAAGTCCCTAATTTTCATGCTAATGCTGTTAATTATCAGGGAATGAGATTTAGAGGATTCTAAGTGTTTTTTTAGTAGAGTATGTTACATGAATGATAGTGCTATACTCTGGTTTCTGACTGTCGATCATGAGGAATGGAAGTAGGCCAACATATGCGCTCTGAAACCTCTGACCCCCCATATTGACTTTGTATAACAAAGCATCAGAGTATCTCCTTGTTGTCCAATTCCTTCTGTCTTAGGGATAAAAGGGCTTGGGCACAGAATGGAGCTTGAGGCCCTTCGGGAGCGTGAAAGAAAGGGCCATGAGGTGGTAGGAATTGGTGGTTGTTACCAGCCATATGTGCAATGGTGAAAACTATGCTTTTGTTAGTATGGAGTTTGATGTTACAACTTAGAGCAAGCTTTATTCGTGATACTAAAATTTGCTCTGAATTACATTGGTTCCTAGATACGCTACGCTTAGACAATGTGAATTGATAACGATAGGTCTCGGTGGTACTGGAAAGTTTTTGTCCTTTCGCAACCTTTCATCTTCCTCTCCACCCTAGCTCTCTTGTCCATAATGGTTAGACTTCTTGTAAAACGGAAGGCATCATCGACTTTTAACTGTAATAAACTCCCAAATAGTATTTCCCAAGTCATTATTGTAGTCGAGGCCCTTCTATGTTTCTTCCTGAGGTTGAAAGTTGAAACTGACCCTTTTGTCATCCCTCGTACAGAAGACACTGGCAATGGTGCCAAAAGGCTGAAGCTGGATCTCGAGAGTAACCATGCCAAAGGTCAGTGTTAATTTATACTAAGATTACTTTCTCATGATCTGAGTTTATAATATCCATCAGTTCTCAAAGAGTAAAATGTGATTAGGAATTCAAGTACAAGTGGACTTGATAGGTGCTGGGAATTCTGGCAAAAAGAAGACCCAAAAGGCCTCGGCAGGAAGAGGCAAGGGGAGTTCTTCTGAGCCAGCCTCGGGGAAGAGAGGTGGCCGTGGATCAGGAAGAGCAGCCAAGAGGAAGAGATGATAGCGGAGTAAAAGCAAGTACATAGACTTAATTTTCGGATGTATCTTATGAAAATAGTGCTTCTTGCATTGGTTTCTTGTGTACACCCTCACTTGTTGCCAGTACGCATAATTTTATCTGCTTTTCTATAGGGTTTAGACGTTTAGTATTTGAAATGCTGCTCGAGCCTCGTGCTGTCTAAATTTTTGTGTATAAGATTGACGTTGCTATCGAGAAAACAAAGGCACACATCTATGATCCCAAGAAGTACATAATGTTATTTTGCGCTTTTTCCATGGTATAAATTATCGGGGCCCTCTTCTTGGTTGTGCTACTGCTTATGCTCTTCAGGACTGAAACATATGACATGTTTTCTGCTGGCAATTCTTTTCTTCTCAAGTGCATTTGCATTTTGCTAGAAGTTTCAGATAGAAATTCATGATTGTTCTACTGCCACAACCGCTCTGGAAACTACAACCAGTCGCCCTGGCTGGAAACATCTCACCCAATATTGAGCTTTTCGACAAGAGGTTTCTGCTCCTGACGTTTCCTGGTTTGTAATAACTGGCTACGACGATAGATGTTTTACAGTACAGGAGGACAAATGATTCGGCGTGTAATCAGAGCTAGTAAAATCGCTCTTTGAGATACAGACTCAGAAAGATGACTTGCAGCACCAAGCCATCGAAGAATTGTCATCTGGTGATTTTCATCTAGGAACAATTTCAGTGATTTTCATCTCTATTTATAGTCATCCATGATCAAGTCACTACAAAATCACTAAAAAACCTGTCCCTCATAAAAATTAAGCACCTGGAAGATCAAACTCAACACCCCAGCCCATCCTTGCAATGTTCTGGGCAATCTTATTTACTCATGTATTCAGGAATTTTAGCAGGAAACAAATATATATGTATTCAGTAAAAAGAAACGTTATTTATAGTGAGTAATTATTAACAGATTACACAGTATAGTACATCAGATAGTTCTATATTACATCATATGGACAAAGCACCCAGCATCATTTTACAGTATAGTAGAACAGAACAGAACTGTTCTTCGTTTTTTTTTTTTTTTAAGTACACATGATCATGAAACAAGATACGGGCGCACTTACATGATGAGATTCAAATTGACAACAATAATCCCTTAGCCTTTGAGGCACGTTGGAGCTTGAACATCCACATGACAATAGCAAACAAAATCCAAGACAGAGCAAAAACCATTGAAGCCATGCCATAATAGCCACAAAACATGGCTAGTCTAGGCTTGTTAGGCATCAAAATCAATCCACTAAACGAGCCAGAGAACGCGAAAGCTGTTGAAATGACACAGCCATGAAACACAAAAGGCGGTGAATCCCTGAACACTAAAGAAGGCACAAGACTTCCTTCCATAGATTGATATCTCAACAATGGAAGACATACTACAATCATAGTTGATGCCATTAACGTTCGACGTAACAACTTCTTCTGTGGATTCTTAGACCTACACAACGAACTTCCATCAACGAATTTGGAGAAGATCATTTTCTTGCAGCTCCCTGATATGCAAATTAATTCATGACACCGTGCTTTCTTTTTTCTTTCATGTTCATTTGATATTCATCAAGGTCACAACCGCGTATATACACATATTTAAAAATTGAATAATTACGTTGATTTTGGCTATTAGCAGCCTGTTTTGTAACATTTTGTATTACATGTTCAAAGAAAAATAAAAAAATTACGTTTATTGCTAGCTATAATCTTCATTGACTTAGGAAAAAAGAAATCAAATACTGTTGCCTGGTCTATTCAGGTATTGATCACCATTTCAGTTTGCGTGTAACATATTTATTAATCAGGCCGGCCATGCCAGCAACTATGGTAGGTTCTTAGCAAATGTCTAACTATATACAATTATTGAATGATTGATAAAACCATAACGGTTCATTGAATTACATTCTGTATTATTAATTTATTTACTATTTCTGTTGTAGAATTAAAGAGTCATTAATGAACAATTAAAATTAAACAAGTGAGGTTATAACCAAGGAGGTGTTGTTGAGTGGTAGAGACTCATTTATCCTTAACCAATGTCGATGATTCGAATCTCGCTTTGGGCATGCATGGAGGAGCTTTAAATTGCCTGGTGTCACTTGTCCCACTTTTAGAGGTGCCTTTAAATCAGCGCGGAGAAATAATCACGGTCGACAGTTGATACCCTTATTTATGAACCAAAAAAAAAAAAGTGATGAGGTTACAGATCGATGGTCAAGTTTGTTGCGCACTAAACAAAAAGTTGATAGAGGTATATTCGTTCATAATTTCTTCGCCTTGTAAATAAATGATGTCACCTGATACGAGTGTTCAATAATATTAATCAATAATATTTTCAATTTTTTTTTATTTTAAATATCAATAATATTTGCAATAATATTTAAAACAATGCGTTGGTGCACGACTTCGTCACTCATGTATCTTTCATCCTGGTGAATTATTTCGATCAGTTTAGGTATATACTTTGATATTTCCTCCTTCATTGTCTGATCTCTCCTTTTTATTCTTGATACATGTCACTGCACATCTTTCTTTTGCTATTCATTCATATCACTATCTTTGTAAAATTTATTGGTTTTGCTTGGCAGTACATTGAGCATGTATAAGCTTACATGATACACTCTGTAGGAATTGATATATATGCATGAAATTTTATCATTTGCATCTGTTTTACGGGGCGTATTTGGCCTAAATTATGAGTAGTTTGCTTCTACTTTTCTCCTTATTTTTCCTCATAAACTTCCCCCTCCACTTCATCCTCACCCCATTTTCAGCTTCTAAGAATGAAGCTCAAAACATTCCTCGGAATGGAGGCCCAAAAGTAGATGCTCCGATCTAATTTGATGCATCTACTTTAGGGCCTTCGAGAGAGTCTTAGGAGATGTTTTAAACTTTTTGAAAGTATCCACCCAAAAAAATACTTTTTGAAAGTTGAAAATGAGGGTGAAGAAGAGTTAGAAGGGCGGGGTGGTTTAATTTGTAAGGAAAAATAGGAGAAAAAAGAAGATCGAAGTTACTCACAAGTTAAACCAAATAGGTTCTTAATTTGGTCTTGGATAGAGATGATGGAAGTTATGTACTTATTTGTTGACTCTAAAATTGCAGCAATTTATGTTTTCAGCAGGATAAGATGTGTTTTCCAACGACGAAACACGAGACTACGGACATAAGCAACCATGGATACGATATTGAAGCCGGCCAGAACGAGATTCCTGTCAAATTAGAAACAGAAGATGAACTGCAAAGCGGTTTTGTGGACAAAATTGTCTCAAGGTTTTTTGTGATAATCACTGTTGTTAAAAATAACGTGAAAGGTATATGGATGTCGTTTGTGCACTGGTGCCAGAAAAAGGCTGGGGACTCAACAATCATGCGTGAGAAATTGGATGCTATGTTCCAACATGAACCAGGTAGAGCTGACAAGATCTGGGAGGAATTGGAGTTGGAGAAGTTGGTAAACAAGAGTACCAGTTTTCCCTTAGGTAACATTACTACTCATACTATTCTTATTTAATACTCCTTCTGTCCCAAGTTTATCTTTACATCACCAGATCGTATTGGAGTTTATGAACTTTGACCACTTATTTGTGAAAAGTTACAAAGTTTTACAGTAATGTGAAAATAACATTGCTAGATTCATTTTAAATAGTAATTTCAAAATATCATCTTATAATAAGTTCTATAATTATGAAATCATAAATATTTATGGTCGAAGTAGTGTCTTGTAGACTGTGAAAAGTCCAATGTAAAGATCAACTTGCATTGGGACGGAGGGAGTATTTACCGCGGAGTACTACTTATTTTTGTTTTATGGGCTTTCTATACTAAGGCCCCGTTTGTTTCGCTTCATTTGGAATCGACTATCGGTTTCTGGTATACGAAACCGATATCGGTTGTTTGGTTACTAAAATACTTCAATCCATACCGATTCTCGAACCCCCCAAAGTAACGGTTTTTGAAACTCCCCTCCCCCCTTCGGTATGAAGCTCCGGTATCGGGGGTCAAATTTTATTTTCTTTTTTTTTTCCCACTTTCGATCTCCACCCACGACTATCCCCACCATCCCTTCCTCCACGACCACCGTTGCCACCCCACTCGAAGAACCACCTTAAAAAAAGAGCCAATCACAACCACCACCATATTCTGAACACAGTCACGCAATGGAGAGAGAGAGAGCCATGTCAGATCTAGAAAGGAGACCAATTTTGAGGGTGAGGAGAGATAAACAAAACAAAATTGTACAAGTACGTTATATTCCAACCAAACAAGTTGCATAAGGTATGGGTTTTCCAATCCATACCTTCATAGTTTGATTCCTGATTTCAAACCCATACCAGTATGTGAACCAAACGACACCTAATAGAGTAATGGAATGGATTATAAGTTACAATAGCAGGTGGAAAAGGTGGTGGATGTTAGATACCATGCATGATTAATTTCAATAATTAGGCCTTAATCCAAATGAATACAATTAAACACAAGTGAATTTCCAATCCAAAACCAATTGGCTTTGTGTTGGAACCTCCTTGATGTTATAAGCACTGTCTTTGATTTTAGTTGCCTGTTATGAACCTTGTTGACCTTATTATTAAAACTTATCATGGTATCAGAAGAGCGGGTTTTGGTTGCCTTTATGATCCTTGTTGACCCAATGCTGAAGCCCAAATGAGTTGGTGTTTATGTGCGGCGGGTAGTTTAAATTGATCCCAATTTTAGTCACGCGCGTGTGACTTGCCCAAAGTGGCTTTAATTTGTCCACACTTTAACCCAATATGGGTATTTGCCTGTTGCGGGGTGTTAAGTGGGAAGTCTCATAGTGGTAAAGAAATAGAGTCTTGGGTGTTTATAACTAGAGGAGTTACCCCACCCATTGCCAATTGGTTTTGGGTTAGAACCTCCTTGATGGTATAAGCACTCTCTTTAATGGGCCAAATTATTTTGTTTATATATTTTTACTCGTAAATTAATCTTTTGAATATATAAAATTTAATAGTGAATGGTGAAATTATGAATATTATTTCTTAATGTTAAAGTTTACAGACTTTGACCATTAGTCTAAGAAAAAATAAAGAATTACAAAGTAAAAATATTATTATTAGATTCATTTTTAATTTTATTTTAAAAATATCACATTTTTAAAATTATAACAGTGATAAAATTATTATCATTCATGGTCAAAGTGACATCTTGGAGACCGTGAAAAGTCAAATGTAAAAAAAAATAAGGAACATAGAGAATAATGTTTTTGGCTATATATTTTTATGTCATACATATGCATAGATTCTTGCACTTACTAGGAAAAACGAAAAGCAATTAACGTTATTTTGTTTTGTAATAGGTGCCGGACAAGAAGATGCAGCTCACACCAACAACATTGAGGAGATCAAGATCGCATTAAGCATCCTAGCTCCTCTTGAGGCTGCTTGTATGGCGTTCGCCTTCAACCCTACCCTTTCTAATGCGTTAAGCCGTTCAAAGGCGATAGCTCTTGACATAGCTGGGACAACGGGCATAGTTGGGATTGTTTGCGCTCTTTCTAGCGCTGCACTAAGCAAAAAGATTCCAAAGGCTTCAAAGGTGTTGCAAAACATTAGTTACACAAGTGCAATTACAGGAGTTATGTTGTTGATGTCCCTATTCTTGCCTGATGGGCATGTGTGGGTTATATGTGTTGCATCTGTTTGCCCTTCATTTGCCTTAACCATCACCACTCTTGTTCATGTCTGAATTCTGATTGATTGACACGTGTCCGTGATTGATTGATCGATTTCCATACTGTTTGCTGTTGATTAGTGATCGATGTACCGGCCTTCTGATTGCCAGTTCTGTTCCTAGCTACCTGGCTGGTTCGGTATCTAGCTTCTGAGAGTTGCAACAATTTTATCTTTCTTGTTTTGAAACTTCAGAGTTGTAAGTTTAACTTTGTGGGTTGATTGTTTGGAGTCTTCGTTTCACTTTCAAGATTTTGAACCACTTTACACTTAGGGTGTGTTTTTTTTCATTTATTAGACCTTACACAATCAGTGTAAATAAGTGGCAAGACTTTACCCAATCAGTGGGAATCAGTGGCTACACCTAACTGAATCAGTGAGAATCAGTGGCAGTAGCTTACTCAAATAGTGGAAATCAGTAGCATGACCCACATTACTACTCACAGAATCATTGGTAAGACCTTACTGAGGCTCCGTTTGATTCATCTGGATAAAACTGATCTGAACTGAACTGAATTGATTTTTTAAACTTGACCGTTAACCATTTAAAATTCGTCGAAACATAGTCAATATCGGACTCATTTTAAAGTATGCTTTGAGATCTTTCCGATGATATAATTATCATCATGAAATTATTTCCGGAATAAAAGGTTATATGAGTGATAAAAATACACATGAACTGAACTGAACTGAACTGGACTGAACTGCACAGAATTTAAGTAAAATTAAGGTGAATCAAACAGAGCCTAAATCGGTGAGAATCAGTACAAGGACCTTACCGAATCAGTGAAAATCAGTGGCAGGACCTTACCAAATTAGTGAGAATTAGTGGCAGAATCTTACCCACTCAGTAAGAATCAGTGGAAGTAAGTGGAAAAGAACGCACACTTACTGTATTTGATTTTAATAAAAAAAAATGAAAATTGGATTGTAAAATGAATCTAGATACTCAGGAGCTGGTGGATACTGATGGATTCAATTCCAATTCTTAAAAGTATGAGCCGATAACAATCAATTCCAGTTCTCAAAAGTTGGGAATTGGTAGATCTAATTTCGAGTAGTTTAATATCCGGTGAATATGCAGTTGAACTCACCCCTGCATTTGTTTATGGCCATTACCCTATGTGTTCAAACGGTCAACGACTACCAATACTAAGCACTTACCCCAATTACGCAGCGTTGGAGTACTTGTTATTAGGGATGAGCGCAACTGGCTACCCACCGGGTATTACAGTACCCGAAATTGGAATTGGATCCATCGGTTCTTAATTCATAGGAATTGAAATTGGAATTGGTTGCACTGGTTCCTAAATCTTAGGAATTGGAATTGGATCCACCGGTTCTTGGGCACCCAAGTCCATACTAAATCCAATTTTTATTATTTTTTAAATCAAATAAATGTATTTTTTAATAATAATTAACATCAACTAAAATATTACGCTAACAAATATTAGTTTACGAAAATACCGCAAACATAAATCAAATATTACAATCAAAATACTTAACATTGTAAATCAAAATTTAAATAACGTATACAATCATTTAATTATTAATATACAAATACAATCTTAAAAACACAAAAATTACAAAATACAATTTTTTAAACCACTAATATTACTGAAAATCACAATTCATTAGTACTAACAAAAATTACAAAGTAGTGACTTTATTGCGGTCTTGAGAAGAGAGAGAAAGCGGTCTTGAGAGCTTGTTTGCTCCGGTAGCGTACTCTGCGCACCTGTTCCGCCATGCCTCCCAACAAGAACGCAGGCAAAAAAGGACGACCTCCCAACATTGTGAAGCCGTCAAACTCGATTTCTTCCGATGGTTCTAATGGTGGTGATGTCGATGTGAGAAAAGTTGTTTTTGGCGAGAAGGAAGGGACCCAGCAACCTCGTTCGCCCAATTCGCCATTGACGTTGAACGAGTTCTTGCCCCCTCAATTGCGATCTTCTGTGGTAATAACTCCTAATCCTGTTGTTGTAGAAAAACTCATTTGTTCAGATGTGAATTCTTGCTGTGTTACTGATGAATTAGCAAATTTAGGGTTTCTTGACAAAACGAGGTGTGTTCATGATCTGGGGGGAGACTTTAATTGCGGTAATGTTAATGATAATGTTGCCCATGAGACTGTCTCTAGTCCTGAGAGGTTGGTGAATTCTGGTGTTGAGGGTTCTAATTCAATTTTCCATGTTGTGGCTACTGAGCATGATATTGTTAATCTTGAAAATGTCAATGGTGTTATTTTGGGTCAAGACGAAGACTCCTCTGTGCCCTCAACACATAGCCATGTTAATGGTGATGTTGGTGAAGAGAAGGGTATTTGGTCGCAAAATTAGAAATGGGAAAATGTGAGTAGAAATTCTAAGGGTTTTGCCCTTGAATATATTCCCACTACTCAGACTTCAGTTCAGATTGAATTGGAGGATGTGGAGGAGGAGGTGGCGTATTGGAAGAATGCCTTGGTAGGTTTTGTAATGGGGGTAATCCAAAGATTGCTATTGTTCAGGATTTTATTGCCAAGAAATGGGCTCATGTGGCAAAACCTAGGGTTCACTATCATAACAAGGGGTGGTTTTTCATCAGATTCTAGTCCCCGGAGGATAGAGACCTTGTTCTTAAGGGGGGTCCTTGGGCTATAGGGTAAAAAACATTCTTGTTGAAGCCATGGGCTATTGATTTTAGTCTGGATAAAACTGAGGTGACTGAAGTGCCAGTATGGATTCGTTTTCCAGGCTTGGATGTACAGTTTTGGTCAGCAAGGAGCCTTAGCAAGTTGGCTAGCAAACTTGGGGTTCCTCTTTCTTGGGAGAGTTGTCACAACAGGTGTTCTATGAATGGGTACCCTTCTTTTGCACTTCAAGCAAGCAATTGGGTCATTTGGCTCAGAAGTGTAGAAAGCATGGAAGGAAGCAGGGGCAGCAGCAAAAGCCTACTAAAATTCAAGCTGAGATACACCAAGAAGGGGAATTACATGGGGTAAATGAGGTACACACCCAGGTTCAGCAGAAGGGGGTTGAACAGGGCCAGTCACAATAACTTTCCGAGGTTCCTGTTGATGTTGGAGATACTAGTCCCAAAGAAATATCAGGTGATAGCTCTAGGCTAGACAGTAATGTGCAGATAGAATCTGCTGGATTCCTAACTGCTGGTTTCCAGATGGTCAAAAAGCACAACTCTGGGAGTTTGAGGAAGTTGGCTAATATATCTGTTTCTTCAAAGCAGTTTAGTGTTTTTCAGTCAGGTGTTCTCAAAATGAAAAATCACTTTGATTTGTCGCAAGATAAGGCTATTTCTGCTTTTGAACAGTTTGGTGGTCCTAGTTCCTTTGAGGGTGCAGCTCTGGAGGAGACTAGAATGGGGAATGGAGGGGGTGACACCTTAAGTGGTGACCCATGATAGTTTCAGCATGGAATGTGAGGGGCATGAATGAGCCCCTCAAACAGCAAGAGGTTAAGTCCTTCCTCTTGGCAAATAAGATTGATATCATTGGTTTGTTGGAAACCAAAATAAAGGAAAATAAATCTAGTAGAGTGGTCAAAATACAGTTTAATAGGTGGGAAGCATGCTTCAATTATGGAGATCACCACAAGGGGAGGGTGTGGGTGCTTTGGAACCCTGCTCGAGTGGTGGTAGAAGTGGTTGGCAAGTCTAGTCAAGCCATCCATTGTAGGGTTAAATCACTGTTTAGTCCTTTTGGTTGTATTATTTCCTTCATATATGCTGCTAATTCAGCAGCTACAAAAAGATTTCTCTGCCATGATCTGGAATCTTGTGCTTTTGGGGAGCCTTGGCTCCTTGTTGGAGATTTTAACATTGTCCTCGGGGCTGAAGAGAAGCTGAGTACAATTGGAATTGTGGAAACAGAAGTAGATGAATTTTCAAATTGTGTAGTTGCGTGTAGGTTGCAGGATCTCCAGGCCTCTGGGGCACTGTTCAACTGGACTAATAAACAGGAAGGGCAGGATCGAGTCTGGAGTAAATTGGATCGAGTTATGGTTAATAGTGTTTGGCTTCTAAAGGGAGTGGCTGATACAACATCTTTTCTTTCTGCAGGTATTTCTGATCATAGTCCATTTGTGATTAATATTTCTGAGCAAGTAGAGAAGACCATTAGAAGCTTTAAGTTTCTCAATCTGTGGGTTGAGGATCCGCAGTTTATGGACGGTGTGCAAAGTTGTTGGCAAGATAGGGTGCCTGGTTGTCCTATGTTCCATCTCATGCAGAAACTTAAAAAAGTTAAATACAAAATGCAAGAGTTGCATAAGAATTCTTATAGTAACCTGACGACTAAGGTGCAGCAAGCTCAGGCAAAACTTTTCCAAATCCAGCATATGATTGATCCTTTAAATTCTGAGCTTCATGAGCAAGAAAAGCAAGCTTTACAGCACTTTACTGTCCTGAAAAAGGCAGAGCTAAGTATGTTCTTCCAAAGAGCCAAGATAGAGTACATCAAGAAATCTAATGAGAATGTTGGCTATTCCATGCTAAAGTAATGGAGAAAATAGCTAGGAAGGGGATTGGTAGTATTAAGGATGCTAGTGGGGTTCTGCATAGTAATCCTGTAGAAGTGTGTGAAGCTTTCTTAGGGTATTATAAGGAATTGCTGGGTGCTGCTGCTCCCACATCACCTTTCGAGCTATCTCATATTGCAAGAGGGGAAATGCTGTCAGGAATTCATTGTGACACTCTGACAGCAAGTGTTACTGATCAAGAAATAAAGCAAGCTTTATTTTCAATACCGGAGGATAAAAGTCCTGGCTTAGATGGGTTTACTTCTGCCTTTTTCAAAAAGGCCTGGAGCATTATTGGCAGAGATTTTTGTAAGGCGATAAAGGATGTTTTTGTGAAGAATAAACTTGTAAACCAGGTGAATACCACTCTGGTTACTTTGATCCCCAAGACTGAGCAAACAGAAAGTGTAGCTGATTTTCACCCGATTTCCTGTTGTTCCATTGTGTACAAAACCATCACCAAGATTATAACAGCACGGCTACAAGGAATACTTCCCGACATCATAGGACCTGAACAGAATGCGCATATTAAAGGGCGCAACATTCAAGACAACATCAGTATGGCTCATGAGTTGGTGAAACAATATGGCAGGAAAGGGATATCCCCGCGGGTTATGATTAAAGTTGATGTAAAGAAAGCATATGATTCCGTAAGTTGGAAGTTTCTTCAGAAAGTCCTTGAAGGGTTTTGTTTTCCTCACAAAGTTGTCACTTTGATTATGCTATGTGTTTCTTCAGCCACGTATTCCTTGAATATTAATGGAGCTCCCCGAGGTTACTTTCCAGGGAAACGAGGCTTGAGGCAAGGGGACCCCATGTCCCCTTATCTCTTTGTACTCTGCATGGAGTATCTGTCACCCTTGCTACAGGGTGTTACACAAGATTCTGAACTCCATGCCCATCCAAGGTGTTCGAGGCTACACTTGACCCAGTCATCTAGCTTTTGCGGATGACTTATTAATCTTTTCCAGAGGGGATATTGGGTCTGTCAGAGCCATTGTGAGCAGATTTCAGAGCTTTGCTGATATGTCTGGCCTTCAAGCAAACAAAGCAAAAACTGCAAATTATTTTGGTGGAGTGAAACAAGTAATGGTGGAAGATATTTTGAGAGAGACTGGATTCTCAATGGGTACGTTGCCTTTTAGGTACCTTGGTGTTCCCTTATCTTCTTCTAGATTGACAAAGAGCTTATGCAGGCCCTTGTTAGAGAAGATTGCTGGCAAGGTTCAGAACTGGGCTACTCAATTTCTGACATATGCATGTAGAGTGCAACTGCTTAACTTGGTTATTTTCAGTATTCAAGCATTCTGGGGTGCAATTTTTGTCTTGCCTAAGGAGGTGGTGAAAGACATTGAAAAAATTTGAAGAAACTTTTTTTTGGGGTAATAAAAGTGGCCAGAAAAAGTGCTACATGGTGAGTTGGCAGCAGGTTTGTAGGCCTCTGCATGAAGGGGGATTAAACATCAAAGAAGTTTTGAGTTGGAATAAAGCATGCATATTAAAAAGATTGTGGTCCCTTGTGCCTGTTTAGGATTTTGTTTGGGTTAAATGGTCTGTGGCGTATTATTTGAGACGTGAGGATATTTGACAGGTGACTGGGAAAGCTCAGGATTCTTGGTTGTGGAAATCTTTGCTTCATGTTAGAGACGAATTTGTTGAGCATTGTGGTAATAGTGTTGCAGCAAGGGAGGTGTTAGTTAGCTGGGTTAAAGGGGGAAACTTCTTGATAAGCCAAGCTTATAGTCATTTTAGAGAGCCTGGGAGGAAGGTTTCTTGGCATAAAGTTGTAATACCCCGTATTGTTATTCATTTTAGAATAATAATTACTTAAAAAAAATGCAACTTTGGATTTAAATAATTAACTGGGCTCATAAATGTTTAAAGTGCCTAATTAATATTGGGTTTTGGTTTGGACCTAATTAAATGCCGAAATTATACGCGAGAAAATTGGGGTAGGCACCAAAATTCAGAATTTTTGTTTCAAAAAAAATTGTTTCCTAAATTGTTGGATGGTGGAGTGATTTTAGGAGAGGTTTTAGGAAAGGAGAAGTTAAATCAACTGACTCTTTACCAAATCAAAAAAAACAAAAAAATGTTCCTCTCTCTCTCACTCTCACGCACGGCCGAACAAAGGAGGAAGAAAAGAGAATTTGACACTTTCCACAATTCATCCTTTGTGCAATTTTAATCCTTCTTAGTTCCAAGTAAGTGTTCCAAACTTGTTTTTGATTCTTAAAAGCTTTAAATTTGATTCAAGGCTGAGTTTTTATGAACCCTAATTTTGTATGAGTAAACCCTAATTTATGTTTTGCCTAGGGTTTGCTAGATTCTATTGTTTTTGCATGATGGGATCATGATTAGGGTTGAGTTTGTTGTGAATTGAATCAAAGTTTGAGTTTAAAAGATTGAATCTTGTGGTTTATTAAATCTGGAAATTTATTAATTATTTGGATTTAATTAGATTTGGGTTTGTTAAAGTTGTTTAACAAAAAAAAAAAAGAAAAAAAGATAGGGGTCACACGGCCGAAGCCTGCGCAATGCACGGCCCGTCACTGGCGGCCGTGCTCCGCCAGGTGCCAGCCGGCGGTCCACCAGCCCACCAGCCCACCAGTGGGTCTGGTGGTGGTGGGGCCCGCTGGTGGTGGTGATGGTGGTGGTGTTTTGACTTGTTAGACTTGTTGACTTGTTTTAGGGTTTTGGTAAAGTTTCCTAATTTAGTTTATGCAAATTGATTTTTGGAAACTTTGAGCAGCATGCATGAGTAACTGAAAATTCCAGTAAATTAATTAATTTAGTTAAGGGTACTAAATCATCTTTAAAGTTTAATAAAGTGGTTTAGAAATCAAGGTAATGACTATTGGTGTATTGTGGATTTGTTAGGACCCGTTGACCGCACGTGAACGTAAGGAGCTTACGTTAAATTGTTGTGATTTGCCTTATTTTCAAAGGTAATTCATCGTCTAGTATTGATTGGTGGATTATGCAAATTCTTTTGTCATAATTGATGTCTAGAGGAAATTGTATTCATGCTGTCTAGTATTGGATTGAGAATGATAATTCATATTTGGACTTGTGAGTATTTTGAAAAGGGATAATTGATATTTATTTCCTTGTGATAATTCTTATAGAATTATGTTAGTGAATGCATGCAATATGTTGAAAATTCACTTTGTGTAGCAATGCCTACTTGATGATATTCACGTGAGTAGATGCATGACCTATTGTGTTGTTGAACGAAAAATAATGTTAATAATTGTTCAATTGGAATATAGCTTGTATTACTATTTTTGTATCATGTTGGTAAGCATGTGGATTCATGTTAGAAGCATGTTACTCAATAAGTTGAAAAACTTTGACTATTGGAACCTATTTAAAGGTATTGAACTAGGTGATTTTGAATTGAGGCCTAGATGCCCTTCATGTAAAATGCCATCGGAAATTGTAACCATATTGTGTTACTACAGAATTGCCAAGATTATGTGATTTAATTGACTATGTGATCACCTTCGAATTGATTAATTGGGAGTTAAGATTTCTTTGGTAATGGATCCACCAAAGGGAGCGAATGGGAATTGTCAATTGGTACGTTGAGTGGGTTCATATTCTGCGGGGTATGGCTCCAACGTATTTGGTTAAAGCTTGTATCCATACAGTAAGCAATTGGGCAAGTGAAGTTTTAATGTGAAACTGTTCTTCTTGTAAACCTAAGGGTTGAGAGAGGGTGTGCATATTTAGGAACATCTAGAAGTACTTCGGGAGTCACCTATACCCCGGGACGGTTGATCCCTCTTTTGCCACTGTGCATGGGACTAAGATCCTATTGAGCCTTCTGCAGTTGGTTCTGACATTCTTATGATTCTCTTCTCTCTAATGAACTTGGCTAATGGATAATAATACATATTGGATTTATTATTTGGTGTTTATACGTATCTTTAAATTAAAGCATGCTGTCTTTTATTTTCTTAAGCATGATCGTTATCTTAATTAAGCATGTTGGCTTAACTTGGAGATTTAAATGGACTATGTGGTTATGAATTACTTAGCGTAGCTGATTGGTTGTTTTTCTTTTTACTTGTGTTTGTTGTCCATTTCTCTTCAATGGTGGGCCTATGATGAACCTATATGGAATTCGTCTATATGGGGGAGTAGATTGACAGGATTTGTAGCTCGAGGAGTAGAGCTAGTGAGAAGGCGACTGAAGAAGATTGTAAATCTTCTAAGAACAATTTACTTTTATTGTTTAGATTGAAATTTCTTTAATACTGAAATTTTTATATTTGTAATGAGATTAATTCTCTTGCATGAGAATTAATAGTCTACTATTTCTTATTTCTTTGGATTAGTTGTTTTAAGTTAGTTGGAAAATATAGTTATTATTTAATTATCTAGTATGTATGTTTGGGATATAAACATTTGGTTTCTTTCTAGTCTTGTATTTAATTTGAACATTAAATACGGCGGTAGCGCTTCGAATTTCTAGGGTTTTTCCGCTGCAACTCATGATTTTAAATGGTTTTAAATTAGACGGAAATTTGGGGTGTTACAAAAGTTTTGGGGGAAAAGCTAGCTGTACCAAAGCATAGGCTCATTTCTTGGTTTGCAGCACATGGGCGCTTACCGACAGTGGAGAATTTGGCTAAAGAGGGGTCCTGGTGTCTGATACCTTAGCATTATGTCAGAATGGTAGTGATGCCCAATGCCATATTTTCTTTAAGTGCAGTTATGCAGCAGAGGTATGGTCTGATTTGCTCCATTGGCTTGGTTATACTAGAAGTCATTGGAGTTTAAGAAGGGAACTCAAGTGGATGAAGAAGCACTGTAGACAGAAAACAGTGAAGAACAGAATGTGTAAAGCTTCCCTATTAGGAGCTGTCTATGAAATTTGGCGTGAGAGGAATCGTAGATTGTTTGAACAGAAGAGACAGCCAGCTTGCCATTTGATGAGGAGAATCCAGAACCAAGTATGCGCACGTGCTTTTGCTAAATATTCAGAAAATGAAGTGTTACAAGCTTTGCTTTGATGTATTTTAATTGGTTGTTTTTTCTAGAAGAAGTCTGATGTAATCTGTTTGAAGTTTGATGAGTTGTAACTGAGGATGTCAAACATGCATGCCTAAAACTGTTGTAACCTTTCTCAAAGGGTACCACATTGGTTTGGTATCATTTGGAAGATAGAATGACAAAGCTAACCATTTCCCTCCCCCCAAAAAAAAAACAAAGAAAAAAGTCAAATTATTTTTTCAATGGGTATCCAACCTGTTACGGTTCCCAAAAGTTAGGAATTGGAATTAGTTGAATATCGAATCGCATTTTTGGGAAATTAAAATTGCAATTAATTAATCGATTCTATACCGAAACCACTGATTGCAAACCAATTTCGATTACGGGTAGCCTGATTTTCTCCTCAACCCTTGTTATCTATCAAAAAATAAAAAAATAAAAAAATAGCGTTAGTTCTTTCCGTTTATTCATTTTCATATAAACCCACGACCACGAGCACCCCTCTTGCATTTTTCTCTCTCCTCCCAACCTCAACCCCGACCCCAACCCCGTTGCACCAACACTCTCTCTCCTCGGTCGTCTCAATCGTCGTACCACCGTCATCGGCCAAAGCACCAGTCATACACAGACACACAGGTAATTCGAAATTTAAAACCATTATTCCAAATTTATTGCAGTAATTGGTGTTGAATGAATTTGATGCCAGTGACAGTGAGTAACTAGGCTGCTGTTTGTGATTGGTGAGTGACGGACGTATCATTGTCGTATTTATAGATTCTAAAAATAAAAATAAAAGAGTGGTGGTTATTTATGGTATGATGTAAACTCACTAACTCAGTCGTTAATTCATTAATTAAAAAAAAATTAAAAAAAGGAACACAAAAAGACACTAAAATTAGTAAAGTTTCAAACTTTGCATCTCTGTCACTTTGGAGGAAAGTGGGAATTTTTCGCATTTTAACAAGAACCCCAAAACCCAAAGCATATTCTACAGCGAATTAGGTTCGTATTTTTTTTATTATTTTAACTTTTCTGTCTAAATCTAATTTCAGTTTGTGGTTCTGCTTAAATATTCGATCTTCTCATTATTCTTTCACTCTCATTTACCAAATTCCTGCATTTAAACGGTAAGGTTACTAATCTCTAACATGTTTGATCTTAACTTTAGTCTCATTTAAACGGTTTACCCATTTCCTAGATGTGCAATTTTTTGTTGTTATTGAGTGTTTTTCGCTCGATTGTAGAGTTTATGTTGTCTGTGGTGCAAGAGGCAGTTTAATTGTTAGTATTAATGGTAATTTATGGGCTCTACAGTTTCTTGATTGGATTTTTTTGGATGGTCTTTTTCTGGGTTTATACAGAAGTAACATTTTAGTCATATGGTGATGACTTATTATTATTGTTATAACGGTATGCACTTGATGACTATCCTAATTAGTTGAAGAAAAAAAAAAAGGAATGTAATTTTGAAGCCTTTGCCTTTCTTCAATCTCTGTATGCTAGTACACTGTTGGTCGGATTGACAGCTATATTGCTGTTATTTCGTGTTCTTACAATGCGTCGAAAAGTCCATGAGGGCAGTTTGAGCTTATGGCAATAAGTAAGGTTGAAGATGAAGTTACAAACCCTTTCACATTTGGGACTATGATATCAAGCTAAAAATAAATTGAATCTTTTTATTGTGATATAAGAGCATTGCTTGGAAATGATTATGAAACAAATGTTATTGTAGTTTCGTAGCACTTTGCTATATTATGCTGCTATTTGATCATGTTATCGATTATTACTTCTTTGAACAAACTTTGTGAGTTATTTGGTTTGATCTGTTTTGCTTTCACAGATTGTCTGAGTTTGATAAGGTTTTTACCCTTTTTTGTCTGCTACAAACAGTAAGGGAGAAAGAAGATGGGGTATATTGGGGCTCATGGAGTTGCAGCTCTACATAGACACAAGTATAGTGGTGTGGACCACTCATTGGTGTCCAAGTATATCTTACAACCATTCTGGACCCGATGCGTTCATTTTTTCCCTCTTTGGATGCCGTAAGTAGTGGATTTTTCTTTTCCCCTTTGATATTAGCAATTGGATTTTATTAAGTGCATGCTTGACCGCTTTGGTAATTTTATCTTAAAAATGGTTACTTTATATGTGCTTGTTGGGCTTATTTTTAGCTAAAGTAGAATATGTATTCTAAATGTATAAATTTGGTTATAATGTCATATAGACTCATATTGTATCTGGTGGAAACTTGCTCTCATTTGGCTAGAAAGCCAAGAAGGGTAAGAAAGTGTGGTAGTTTGACGTGATGACTCTGTTGACATGATAAATGTGTTGGACCTGGATGATTTGTTGTTAGAACCATATAGGTATGAAATTTGATGGTTACTAATTGAGAAAAGGAAACATTATACAATCTACTCCTCTTGTCGTATTTTTACGTTTCCTATTTTTTCCATCGCAAGAATCTGCATCTTGCCGTAGTCTTTTGGAAGGTGAGAATACATTTGGGGTTGTAGATTTGTGCTTTGAACTAAGCTGTGCTGTTTAATATTCCTTCCTTTGTATTTTTGAGTTCGCAGAGAGCCTTGGGGCATCTATTTGTGAATGTTATGAAATGATTTTATGTGCATGAGAAGAAATTTTAGTTGCATTATTCATCTTTGTGTGATGAAAATCACAGACTGATGTAACGGAAAGTGTTGATAATGAGCTGGAATCCTGGTTAGGAAGGAAAATATGAAACCCCTTTTTCTTTCTGTTTGTTTGGCCCCTTTGATCGCATCACCTCCTGAACTTTGGAACGACGAACTTTGTTATTGCATATCTTTGTCTTGAGCTTCCGAACCTATTTTTTATGTATGGACACTTACACGGATTGAAAGTTGGAGTGCGTTTTCAGTGAACATGTGGTAGCTCCTAGCTAAAACTATGAACATTTGACAGATATTCTTATATCTCTGATTGCTTGTTTTTTCATAACAAGATGTTCTATTGGCAGATGTTCTTATATGTTCAATTCCTTTTTTATTTTATTCTTAGTTAGCATGACAAGCTTTTCTATTTGATTTCTTGAGCTCTTTTATTATGGTTGCTAACTCTCTCCTTTTCTGTACATGTTTGCTGTTTCTGGATGCTTCCTCAGTCCAAATGTGGTAATTATCATTCCAAGCTATATACTCTTGATGTTCTTAACTTTTGCTTTTATTCTATAAACTTACATGCTAATGGACTACCGATTATGCCTTATTATATTGGCGCAGATTACACTCACAGGGTTCATGTTCTTAGTGACTTCAGCATTGCTGGGCTATGTAAGTTGAGAAATTGCACTATGTTTATACTTACTATCTTGATAATTCAATTAGGAATGATGATACTACAATATTGGCAGCACTCTTATCTCATGGGTGCTCCAGCTTTGAAGCCTTTTTTTGGGAACTATTGGAGAAAAGAACTTCCCTTTCTTGATCTAATCAACAGAGTGATGAAAGCAAAAGAATTTACCTTGCTTCCAATCCCCTAGGTGTTGTATACCACTCTCTAAGTTTCCATCAACCAACATGGTGAAAATTGGCACATGTCTGTGTATAGGCAATGCTGAAATATGTGCATGTCTCTATGTGTATTGTATTGTGTTTTATGTTGTAGAGATGAATTGTAATTATTGAGAAGATTCATGTGTACACACCTAGATGAAAGTATTTTGCTCATTGGCACTGGAGGTTTTACCGGTCGTTAACTTCAGGGCCCTTGGGATTAGTCAAGCAAAGCTTGGAGACCCGTGTTATCTTAAAAAAAAAAAAGTATTTTGCTCATTGGGCACTGTGTAGTTGCATATATCTATAAAATCATAATAAATCATGAGCATTAATTGTTACTTCCTCCGGTCCACGGAAATCATGACGTTTGGAGAATAATACAAATATTAAGGAAAACACATTTTAGCACAAAAATTTCAGCTTTACCCTTAAAAAAACATATGAGGTGTTAAGAGAGAGTGATGAAAATAGGCACATGTAGGTGAGAAGGTGGGAGGGTAAAATAGTAAAGGGTTCTCAAATACACTACTATATAGGGAAACGTAAAGATTTTCATGGTCTAAACATAAGAGGAAAGCGTAAAGATTTCCGTGGACCGGAGGGAGTAGTATTTAGTTAAGTCTATTTAAACCAATTTCATTTGTTGGATGAATTGGTCTCTTAGGAAACTGTGGTAAATTTTTGCGAATACCCAAACCAACCTGTGTACATTTTGTGGATTAATTTTTTGAACATGTCTAAATTTTCAGATATATTCACCTCGTCTAGATTCACCACCTCCAAGATGGGTTCATTTCATGCATGGGCTACTGCTCTTTCTGTACCAGGTTTGTTTCTCTTATTAGCTAATCGTTGAGTACTTATTTGTTTCATATTTGCTGTTGGTTTTGTTGTCGCTTCCTCTGCAGTTTGAGCCTCATATGTCTACTTTACTAACTTGATTTCCCCACCTCCTTTTCTCTTTTCCATGTGTTATGATTAATAGTTGCATTGCTTGCTGCACAAACCATGAATATGCAAGGAAGAAAAATGAAATTTGTTTGACATAGCAGCAAATTTACGAATAACTAGTACTAATTAAGGATTGAGTTCTGTTACAAGATGACAAGATGGAGTTATGCTTTTTTTATTTTATTTTATAAAGTATAATAAAGCGCAAGCAGTAATTTTTGTTACTATTTTCTATATCATTGGTTTTATCAGAGGTGATGTGGTAAGTTTCGTCAGCATTACAGTGAACTAAGTATCTGACTTTTCTTATAGATTGCCTTCTTTCTTTCTCTTCATTCTCTATGCTATGTCGGAAAAGTGTGAGAATTGGGGTTTGGACTTTGGAGCAGTGGCTTCATTTTCACCTTCCACCCCGAAGGTGGGGGGTTCAATTCTCATCCCCAACAGTTTGGGATCCCATGTACCCTCCACCCAAGCGGTTGAGACCATCTTACCATCGGAAAAAAATGTTGGAAAAGTGAGTTTGGGATCTCCTTAGAGAATTAAGAACTGCTTGTTTGCTATCCCTGAGTGGGTAGCTTTGTTGGTCAGAACTATGAACTCTGAGACCTATTTCAGAGGTCACTAGTTTGAGCCCCAAGCAGCTAGAGTCTTGGTTCATGTTCATTGTGTCCGTCCTTAGAGAATTAAGAACTGCATGTTTGCTATCCCTGAGTGGGTAGCTTTGTTGGTCAGAACTACGAACTCTGAGACCTATTCCAGAGGTCACTAGTTTGAGCCACCTTACTACCACCGGAGGTTTCCTCGCTCATAACTTCAGGGTCGTGGGCTTACTTGAGCAAAGCCCTTGAACCCACATCGTCTTAAAAGTAAAGAAAAACTGCATGTTTGCTTGGAAAATAGTAGCTGTTTTAGAAGTCCCATGATTTCAACTTCCAAGTTGATGTGCTGGTTGGAAAAATTCTCATGGTAAAGCATAGATAGGAAAATACCTTTTATAGTTTTATAAACCTAAACTTATACATCAAAAGGAACTACAGGATTTATGCAGCTGCGCTTGCAAATTGCATTTGATATTTTCAAAGTGATTAATAAACGAATGGAGATTTATGTGTTTCCACCCTTTCTTTTTATTCTCTATATCTTTATCATCATCTATACTCCATCCTGCTGATAGTGATGTTCTAATTTTCTTTTTTGGGTTTGTCTCAAATTGATGGTTGTAAACACTCATTAACTTGATGTGTTAATGCGCCGTTTCAGTTGAAGCTATACCTAATGGCTCTCTTTACTTGTTATAGTCATTATGAGAAATCGATTAGAATAAACTTTATAAAATAGACCAGAGGGAGTTAATTAGACAGTGTTATCTTGGATGCTTAATTCACTGTAAAGTTATATATTTATTTATCAATCCTTTAACTTTGTGCTGATAATGGTTTATTAAAGGATTTTAGAATTCGATGAGCATTAGCGGTACCAGCAAATTTAAATACCAATAGTACTAGGGAATCTCTTAATCGCTAATCGATTTTAGTCACTTACAGTCTTACAGTAATGCAGGAACCATTTCCATTATGTCCACGAATTAAAAAGTTCTCAGAACTAAGTCAGAACTAAGGATTGATCTACACAAATATCTTATTCTAACAAACCTGCTTGAAGATGTTGAAGTGATACCACATGGTGCTTAGATGTACACTGCTTAAATGTGAAGTCTGAACTTGCAAATCAGAGTTTGCTCAGAATATATCTTACTGTGGATGAATTGTCAGAGGAGTACCTTATGTTATCCAAATATTCTAATGGAACTCTTATTGCTAAGATCCTGAGTTATCCAGTCATAGGTTTGCAACATTGCCATGTTGGACATTGTCAGAGGAGTAGCTTTGTAATTGAAATATGTTATAGTTAGATGCTCGAGTGCATGATACTTAATTTTATTAACATTGAAACAAATGCATTTCCGTAACAACTAACATGCCCGGTTTGCATTTTGCATTTTAGTTTTTTGTTTCGTTTTGTTCTGTTGGCATGAAATTAGTTTCTAATATTGCTTACTTCTTTCTTCTGATTATCTGGTCATATTTAGACCTTTGATGCAGTAGATGGAAAGCAAGCAAGACGAACCAATTCTTCAAGTCCATTGGGCGAGCTTTTTGACCATGGTGATTTTCTTTTGTTTGTTGCCATGTCATATTTTCAAAAATAGTGCAAAATTGTACGTCCCTTCTAGAAATGCTTAAAACTAATGTGATATATCCTTTTAACGTGTTTATTTTTTAATTGCAGGATGTGATGCTCTTGGATGTGCAGTAAGTGTGTTTCCTTGTAAATATCTTCCATGCTCTTAAGTAATTAGCTTTAAATGCCTTTTTATCCATGCCAGTTTGAAGCCTTGGCTTTTGGGAGCACTGCTATGTGTGGAAGGGCAACTTTCTGGTTCTGGGTAATTGCAGCTGTTCCATTTTATGGTGCAACATGGGAAAAGTAGGTACTTCAAAAATTGCTACTTTGTTCTTCAAAATGGCACAGATTATTATGCTTATTATTCTATGTGCGATAATTGGCCTTTCTTCATATAACTTAAGAGTTAAGACAAACTTATGTACTGTGGTATTACTTGAGCACTTCTCTTAGTTCTATAAGATAGTGTAATAGTCAGCAGTGAAGCATAAAACATTATGAGAACCCTTATATTTTTTTGCTTTATGTTTGCTTTTGTTTGCATGGTGATACTTTTTGCTTTATTTCTAATGTGCTGTCATCTTTGGGATGTTGGGAGGGAGGGATTACCAGCAGCCCAGAAATTTGGTACTTTGGAGGGAGAGCCTAAAGTTTCTAATGTGGTGTCATCATGAGAGGGATTTCTTTTATTCCTTTCTTATGGTGAATACTGGTTTTCAAAATGTCAAACTTAGGTAAATGCGACATGGAGCCTAGCATCCTTTGGAGCTTTTGACATTGTGCGTAGGATATCTTGTCCTCCATCTGTATTCATACATGTTAGCTTTTTTTTTTTCCTAAATTAGTGGTCGTTTGGTTAACCATGGGAAGTACATATTCATGGGAAATAGAAGTTAATGGGAAGTCTCTAATCTTGTTTGGTTGCATGAAGGAATTGCAAGTTCATGGGAATTGATGTGGGAAGTTACTTACCTAGGGAAGGGTTGGTAAGCAACTTCCTCCATTTTGGGGGAAGTTACTTCCTGCAGGAAGTAAGTTCCTACATTTTTTTTGTCAACCAAACAAGAAGGAAAATCACACTTCCTAGGAAGTAGCACTTCCTCCATTTTCTAGGTGTTAACCAAACAAGCACTTATTTTATCTGTGTCCCGCTACAAATTCCTTGTTTTCAAAGTGGGGGAAACATTCAACAACTAGCCCTGAAAGAGGGGAGGTAAGAAAACATTAAGAAAAACTTCCATAGAATATATATTTTAAGAGTGAGAGGCCCAAAAGAGAGCGGGACTTATAAAGTGAGTCATAGTTTCTTAAGTTCATTTCTGTTTTAGGTAACGACTCATTGAGCTGATTGTTGGGTCATGAGGAGCAATGCTTATGAGTACGAGGCTATGCTTATATGGAGAAAGGGAGGGGGAGTGGATATCCATTTACAACATGGTTTTTTTTGGCTTCATTTCTGTGCTGGACATCAGTAAGACAGTAAAAGTGATAAATGCTTATCATTCTTTTTGCAATCCCTTTTTTGAGTTTCTATATGCTATCTACTATTTGCTTTGTCGCTTGTCCAGTATATGTATTTATTTTATTGCTATTAGTTTTAATTTCTGTGTAAAACCGACTTTTTTAGGAGTTTAATTGCAGACTAATTGAATTTTTTCTTTGCTTTTGATTGCCAGCTTCTTCACCAATACGCTAATTCTTCCTGTTGTCAATGGACCTACAGAAGGTCTCATGCTGATATACCTGTGTCACTTCTTCACAACTTTTGTAGGTATACCACTACTACATTTGTGAGCTGTGTAATACACTTCTATCTACATTTGTCAGCTGTGTAATACACTTTTATCTTTATGTGATTTCTACGCATATGAATTTCTCCTAGTATTTGGTTAGTTGGCACAAGTCGTAATGTTACTTATCATCCATGAACGAGAAACTTTGTTGGTGATGACATTTAAGGAAACTAGTGGTTCTTTGCGTCATGTGTGCGATGGATGCAACCCCCCCCCCCCCAACCAAGTTGGTTAATATTATTTTATGAAGTATCGATTTTGGTATCATGTTGAAAATATTTAGTTAGTATTTAGTTTTATTCTTTGTGAAGACTCCTTATCCTCTCAAGTCTCATGTTGTAGTATTCTTTCAATTTTAATAAAATTCCTGTTTTAGAAAAAGTTTATAATACTGTTCATACGTGCTTTTTAATCTCGAAAGTCACTTTAAGCATACTTGGGTTAATACATTTAGAGGAACAAATTGATTTATGACAAGCTGTTGATTAGGTGTTAATAGGAAGATTTACAGGGAACCACCTATTTTATAAGCTACTTTTCCAGAAAGCATGCTGTTATTTAATATAAATTTTCTTCTCTAGAAGAAAACTTTGCAATAAAGCACCTAATATCATTATTTTTTTTTGTTTTTAATATCTTTTGCAGAGAACCACCTCTTACCGTAATTGTTTTTTTGCTTAGGACGTCCATTTAACTTGAATTGACCGATTTGCCTTGTATTATTTATTTGTTTGTCTTACAATATTTTTTGTTTTAATATATAATTTTCTTTTTTGAGATTTTTTTCCCCTTCCCCTTTCAATGTCAAAATACAGCAAACATAGAGTTCATGCTAATATGTAACAGAAATACATGCTGATATAGGGGAGGGTGGACAGTTATGGTTTTCTTCAGGATGTTGCTAGAACATCCGACCACAGTGGTTAGGATTACTTGATACATTTGAAAATCTGTCTATTGATGTAGTAACTTTGTTGTCATATCTAATCTCTTGCTGCATTTCAGGTGCTGAATGGTGGTCTCAACAGTTTGCGACACCCTTGCTGACTTGGGTGCCGATTTTGAATGGTAAAGAACTAGATCTGCTTTTTATTGTTGGTTTGTTTCTTGTTTTTGTTTTTCTTGCTTTTCTCTCTCGGGGAACAGAAAAAAAATTTATCATAGCCAACTTATTGCCAAATCACAAACCATGTTGATCCCAGCCAAAGCCTGTAAGATAATCAATTTCATTAAACTGTGCCCACTCATTTGCACGTCTGATTATGCCATTAGTGATCCAGGACACCACATTTTTGAGTCCCCATTTTCTATGAGTATCTTCTTATGCCTCCATCTCTGATGTTCTGGAGCATGTGTAAAGCATGATAAATGCCCATAACTTCAAAATTGGAAAAAGCTATCTCCAAATACACTGGAAACGTTTGAACATAGACCTAAAAGAGATCAACCATACAGCTCATGTTGACTTGATGATTGGTTCTTTAGTTTTTAACCTCCTCGCAACACTTGCACGTCCTTAGTCAGCTATTTATTTTTCTCTTCCCTTCAGATGTTTCTCTGTGTTGCTTTCATCTATAATTTATTCGTCTTTGCTGCCTCTCTCTGTGGATATATGTGTATGCTGTGAATGTCTCACTGGTGACTATCTCTTTTCTATATGTGGTTCAGGAATCCCAATATACCAAGCTGCACTGTATCTAATGATAGCTTTTGCTGTGATACCTACAGTTGCGTTCAAGTGAGTGTCCCTTGGAATGTGCAATTTATAAATGTTATCTGACTACTTTATTGTTGCATAGTGAACAAGTAGAACATTAAACTTTTGAACAAACACACATGCTGATTCTGAATAAATTGAGGTACTGGATTCATTTTGGCGTAAAAATAGGTCAAATAGGGGGTGTTTGATTGGGGTAATGATTAAAGGGGTAATAGATTGAATTATAGGCTAAAATGGGAGGTACATGAGATAGTGGGGGTTAGATTTTGTGAAAAAGAGGGTAATGATTACCCCAATTTGGGGGATAATAGTTACCCACCTCCCCCTAGGGTAATGATTTCCCCCCATTTTCCCTTCATTTTCTCCATTACATTACCCCAATCCAAACATGCCCTTAATATTGGATGGTTGTAATCTGAATCTGTCCCTTAGTTGCTCTGTGCATGTGTATTTTGTGGAATAGAGTTGTTAGAAATGGAAGATGCAACTTGAACATGAATATTTTGTTTTAAAATTTTGTGTCGGCATGGCTTTTGATTTGTAGTTTCTATACGTTCTCAACTTAGTTATGTCCCTGTGCAGTGTTCGCGCTGTCTATGCTGTAGTTAAAACAAGGAAAGGAAGCATGTTGAACGCATTAGCCATGGTAATTACAGTCTCTCATTTTAATTTTTTTGTTTCTATTGTCCTCTTCTGGAATTTTTGAGGAATTGATTTGTTGGTGATCTTAATGACAGCTTTACCCTCTTGCTGTGCTCTTGGGAGGAGTCGTTGTGTGGTTGAGTTCACTCTCTTGACTTGTTTGACTTGTTTGATCATACTTCCTAAGTATGTGGTCTTTACATAGTGACTCTAATGCTGTGCAGGGACTATTTGTCTCCATCTGATTTAATTGGCAACTATCCTCATCTAATTGTTGTGGGAACAGGACTTGCATTTGGTTTCCTTGTGGTAAGTAAATGGTCTAATTGTTACAGTAACTTTTCTGTAATTAACTCTATAAAGTTGTCAACCCTCGAGAAGTCTCAGGCACGTGCGTACCGTTCAATTTATTTTTAGCTTGTCACGAAGCTGAGGGTAAATTGGTAACTGTAGCTTGGCTATCCATGGATGCTAGACCACTGTACATGTTTGCCTCTGGCTGGCTGTCATATCTAGCATTGGCATCTCACCTGTCTAGGTGTCCTGCTTGGGTGCACCCCCGATTCTTCTTTATTGGAGCTTGCTGTTTCTCAAGTTAATAAGCGAACTTAATAAAACGACATAATTTCCTTTAGGAAGGCCACCGGTGGGGGGGGGGGGGGGAGGGGAGGGACGGGAGGGCACACTGCTTTGTTGTTTATCTATCATTCAACTTTACTATCTCTTCTGTATGATATTAGAAACGTTGATGAGGAATATTGTTGTGGTTCAGGGTTTCGCAAGGATGAGAGGGGGTCAGATTCTTGTCATTTTGTATTTGGTGTTGGACAAGGTGGAGAGGGGGTCGGATTCTTGTTGTTTGGTGTTTGGGAACTTCATTTTGGTGTCCAAATCGTTGAGGTGCTTCCGTTTTTGTATTTGGTGTTGGACCTAAGGTGGAGATGGGGTGAAATTTTTGTTGTTTGGTGTTTAGGAACATCTCTTTAATGCCCAAGTGGTAGAGGTGCTTCCGTTTAAATTTAGTGGTAATGGTGTTGGTCAAGTTATAGCTTTTAATCGTTTGGAGTAAGTACACTCTTCAGAAAAATGGTTGCATGCCCGAGCCAGTTCTCCCAGACCCATTCTTCCGCTTGGAAATTCCTCTTTTGGGTCTCCTGTCTTTCTTCCTTCATCAAATATATAGTTGGAAATGGTCCAATACTGTGATCTGTGAGGATGTTTGGGAAGGTGATAGTGCTTTCTCTATCACGTTTCCTTGGCTTTTCCAACTGTCTCATATTGATCCCAGTTTTTCCTTCTAATCGGGTAAAGGGGACTTTTGGGACCTTCATTTGCTTAGACTTCCTTAAGCGTTGGTTTGTGAGGAATGAACTCTTCTGTGGAGTGTTTCAGATTCAGATTCAGGTACCATTGAACCAAGATATAACCCTCCTGCATTTAATTTACGGACAATTTATATCGTGAGATCACTTCAGTCTTCCTCCACATCATCCACCCTTTTATCACTTGAATGTCAAAAGTATCCCTCAAGATGTTGGCTTATGCCTTATGTGGAATATGGCTCTCGATCACATTAACACAACAGCATGCTTCAGAGGAGGTTTTGTGGTTGGACCATTTCTCTGGATGTGTGTTCTCTCTTGTCTTCAGAACAGTAAAACGTGTTTCCATTTGTTCATTCTCTGAAGTGCTCCTTTCCTTGTGAAGAGTGGAGACGTTTGTTTGGTATCTTGGAGAGACTTGGGTGTATCCTGCCATTGTTATTGATCGTAGCCTATGCTGGTTTAGGGGAAGAAAGAAGTTGTTTTGTTCTTGCTGTGTTTTGGTGTCTTTGGCAAGGGAAGAATTCAAACTATGTCTCAGGATTCCAGATTTGTATTTGGGGTCCTGTGGTATATCTAACTTGGCAGCTCGGGATTTTGTGGGTATGCCTATGACATAAATATAAACGTTTTGCCAAAATTGTAACAGGGGACTCCTTGTCCTCTTAGTTTGTACCATGTCTGCTATATTAATATGATTTTTTCTTATCTTAACAAAAATAATAATTCCAGAATGCATTGTATATAGTTTATCATACATATTATATTGTGTCTCATTCACCAAAGCATTTCATTCTTATGGAAATGGCTGATGTCGAAGTATGCTTTTGCAGGGAAGGATGATTTTGTCGCACTTGTGTGATGAGCCCAAGGGTCTGAAAACTAACATGTGCATGGTATGGGCTTTCCTATATGATTAAATTTTGGTACATTCTGATTTTAAAAGTGAATAATGTTGCAGGCATGATGCATTATGTAATTAAGGCATATACGTGGCTTAAAGTAGTGTTTGCCTTTTCGTATGAGTGTTGACATGAAAGTTTTTAATGCTGAAAGGAGAAGTTGCGGTAAATATGTATGAGACATTAAAAATTTGTGTAGCAGTAGGAATATGTGTGCAAGTTTGTGTTTTTTTTTGTCTGTAAAGTTGCAGGTTAGTAGGACTGGGGATATTATGTGATGTGGGGAACTACAAATAGAGATGGTAGTGTGTTAGAGGGGTGTGTGCCGTGGGTGCCACCAAGTCTTGGTTGAGAATGTGAAAGATATTTCGTGGGTGTTAGTATGAAAGACGAATGATGAGAAGGGCACAGGTAATAGGGAGTGCAGAGGGATCGAATACTTGTTAGGAGGACACTAAGAATACATGTTATTATCTTGGTAGTGTGTTAGAAGTGGTGTGTGCCATGGGTGCTACCAATTCTTGGTTGGGAATGTGAAAAGATAATTATGTGGGTGTTAGTATGAAAGGCCAATTATGAGAAGGGCACAGATAATAGGGAGAGCAGAGGGATCAAATACTTGTTAGGAGGACACTAAGAATACGAGTTATTATCTTTAAAACATCTCTGTAGCCAAGTGGAAGTCCCAAGCCATGTAGATCTTGTGCTTTTTATTTGCAGTGGATTGTGTAATTATCATGCTTCCACTTCTGTGGTTACCCTAGTGGCTTACCATTTTGAATTTGTTATTTGCATATATTATTGTTGAAAGATTTTTAAGTATTTAAGGAGGTTAAAGAAATATGCTTAGGTTACCAAGCCGCTTATGGGGTTTAGAGAGTTGGTTTTGCAATTGCAAGGAAGTATGAATTAGGGTAATTGTATTTACTTTGGGCTCTTAGTATTTATTACAAGTAATTTTGGTTAGGAACAGAGTATGTAAACAAACTCGAATGAAGATTGCCAAAAGGATCTCATCATATGTATGTTGTGCAACCAATTTGCGAAAATAATCTTCCAAATTACTGGTGCATGCTTTGTATTGCCACCTGGGGTAATGTACCATTTTATCCATTGCAAGTGTTTAATGGAAAGATGAATGAGAGATCCAAGATATGATTGGGTGGAATCTATATAGAAGGGAATCAAGGGATGTAGAAGATTAGTTGATGTGTGGAACATTACACCACCCATGTGAGGAAATGTGTGGTGTGTCCTGCCAAGGTCAGGTGGAAGTAGGTCATCCAAGAAAGGGGGTGATACCAGATACCTTCCAAGAGAATGAAGACAATAATGTTGACATAAAGACCGTTCTTTTTAACTCTTGAATGGAAGATGAATTCAGGTGTGTTGGATGGTCTGAATTGTGAGAATGATGGCATCCAGAAGGGATGATGCAGATCAGATAATGACAACGAGCAATACCAAGAATGGAGTTATTTGGAGAGGCTCTAATTGCATTGGATCTTATTGTGTGGGCAATTGAACTTGGTGCTAATTTGCATTTTAATTAGTCTTACATTATAATTATTTCTACCTTTTTAGATGTATGACATTGTACAATTGCATCCTTAATAAGGAGTATATGATAAGTGGAAAACCTAATATTGTTCTGCCAAGCTGTGTCTGGGGCCTTTAAGCATTCTTTAGACTTGCTTGCTGGTGATTATGAGATAATATATGCTTGCATATATGTAGGAGATTTTCACCTCTTTGCTTTAAATAATAGATAGTTGCTACTCTCTTTCTGCTCATCTTGGAGAGGAACTCTTTGACAAAATTATGAGATAGAGAATGCCTTTGTTAAATGCTGTACATGTATGGTCCGTACCTCAACTGAAATAGTAGATATATGCTGTTCATCTTATCAGCATTGAATTGGCAATTCTACTGTATGTTGTTGATTACTGATCTCTGTTACGGTTTTGCTTCAGTCTCTTTTATATCTCCCTTTTGCCATTGCAAACGCTCTGACTGCCAGGTTGAATGATGGGTAGGTTTTTTTGACTTTCTAACTATCAGTATCTCTAATCATCATTGATGTGACTATATGATTGCGGGTATTGATTTTGCATTTTTCCTCCATGTGGACAGAGTTCCTCTGGTTGATGAGTTCTTGGTGCTGCTTGGTTATTGTGCATTTACAGGTATGCAAATTGTCACCTATTGTTGGATATTAGTTGGTTTCCCTTTTGGTTATCGTATGACTTTGATTTAGTCACTGTTTAATGGTAACATTAAGTTGGCCCTCCTGTTTGAAAGTATAATAAAGCATATATAGTGGATACCTGAATTACAGCCTTGATTTACTCGAATTGTTGTTCTTGATTTTAAGTTAGGGGAGCATACATTTCGTACTTGCCTTTCGCTCTTGGTATTTACCTGATTAAAGCTTTCTCGCTCAATGCAGTGTCTCTCTACTTGCACTTTGCAACATCAGTCGTTCATGAAATCACAACCGCATTGGGAATCTACTGTTTCAGGTAACTCTCTTGCTGTCTGAGTAATCAGAGTTGTGTTGTAATTGCCTTTGATATCTGAGTTTCTAAACTTGCAGATTAGATCTGTTATGTGACATTCTCCATAATTAAATGGAAACAAAGTCAAACTACAGACAAAGTTGTTATTTTTGTGTTTATCAAACTGCAAACAAGGTTTTTTTTCTTTCGTGTTTATCAAACTGCAAACAAAGTTGTTAAATTTTCTCTTGTTTATCAATAACAGGATTACAAGGAAGGAAGCGTGAGGAAGGTTGACTGTACCTTTTGATGCGCATGGATCCAAGGACTTTGCGAGGAATTCACGTAGATTGTGAACTGTTACAAATTCGATGCTGAGCCTATGTAAGTTTCCATTCGCGATTAGGGCTCAAGGCCCTTGTTGGAAATCCCGCGTTCTAAATCATGTCTTACAGATGGGTGGCAAGGGGTAGTTTCGTCAAGTATTCAATGATGGAACTTTCGGGCAATTCCTTATGTATTGGTGATTTCTAGCTTATTTAAGTTTGGAGATGTTGAGCATTATGATTGGTTTTGCTTCTCACGACATTATGAGAAAGTTTTTGCCTGAATGCAATGAAATGGGAGTATTCAAGCTATGCGTCAGGAGGTGCTCCTTGGCCACTTCAAGCAGTTATTTTGATTACGTTGTAATGATTTGGTTTTGTAGTTCAACTGGTAGGGTAGATATCTACATTAACAAATGACGATTTGCATCACTGAATTAGAATTCTGGTTCTCATAGCTAGTGCATAAACTGTGGCTCAAAGTCTCTCTCTATCCCTGTCAAGATAAAAGATGACGGATATTTTTCTTCTTTCTACTAAGCTTAATTTTTAACCTTGTCGAACTCTCTAAACCAATTATCATACTACAAAAAGTTAAACTTAGAAGTTCATTCCATGATTCCTTCTGGCACAATTTGTAGCTTGAAGGTTGCTAACAATCTCAGTCTTATACACACTGCAAGGAGAATCACGTTATGGTTCCTGGGGGAATACATTAAGTCAAAGAAATTCCTGGGGGAATACATTAAGTCAAAGAAATTCTTACTTTAGCGGTTGAGTTTTGGATGTACATTGTACTTGTATTACTCACTAATTGTCTTACTTTAGCGGTTGAGTATGTCTTATATTGATCTTCTATAAAGTACAAAGGCAAAAACTTGTATGAGATCGTTTTAGTTGACCGAATAAGTTTAAAAAGCACACACCCTTAGTAATGATTTACGAGTAATAACAATCATGAGGGAATAATCATATTACCCTATTTAAGTAAAGGACCCTAACAAATATTCATATTTAGGTTGTACTCTCTAGTTAACTAAGGTTACAGTGTAAATATAATTTGACATACAAAAATGTTGCTCAATAAGGGATTAAATGTAGTGACAATAACTTGTTTGATGTAACATAACCTAGGATCTCAATATAAAGGATGTTCCAAGGCCTCTAACCTCAAGAATATCAAAGTTTGGCGTAATCCATAGGGCCATAAGGCTGAAACAACTCAGCCAAAATGCCCTTCTTTCTTTTAGGATTACACCCCATGTCTTTGCACACTAAATCATTGTACCAAGTTTGTAATGCTCCAATATAATAAGATCTCCCAAGCCAATCCAAGTCATTTCGTTTCAAGAATGCCTCCCATTGTGACACTTCTTTCTCCATCACTTTCACCCTTGGTAGCGTGAATTTACCAGCAAGCAATGTCGTCAACCACCGGCACTTCATCTCGAACGCGTGCAAGTTTGCACGACTCTCGATGAATCCCATCACTGCTAATTGTGGTATCCGTGGATGAATACATTGCCTGTAATATGTTGTAAAATACAATAGAATCGAAAACATATAAGTCGACGATGTAGACAGGTTTCGAACTCAAGTGATTGTGACTCAGTATAATAAGGTTGAGGATAATGCCAAAGTTTAAAACACCCTTTTCAAGGATATCGAGTGTTGTATGTGTCTTACTATATGCTTTATTTCCTTAGAAGTGGTGTTTTTAACTTTGGCATTATCCTCACCCGTTGAATAATAGTCGAAAGGTCAAACCTGTAGAGTGGTGCAAGTGTGTCACGAGGTCCAGTAATGTACTCCCGAATTTTCGAAGATTCGAAGATGTCTATAACCTTCTTATCTCCCTTAAATCCGGTGGCAAAGATTACCAAATCAGTCTCCAATGGTGTAGATTCACCCTCAAGTAAAATGCCTTCTTTGCAGAAAGTGAAGCTTGGAGATTTCTTTAAGATAATGCTTCCTTTTTCAATACTCTCATACAACCCATCTGGTGCCATTGCAATTAAACCACTTTCAAATGCTGCAACGAACCCGTGTTCTGGGGCCATCCCACGCTTTGTAAGTGGATGCTTTGATTTTATGTACCAATCTGCAAACTTGCACATTGCCCATCTCTGTTGTGGAGAAACAAAAACAGACGAAGACAAGTGGTTAAGGCTCCGTTCTTTTCACATACAAAAAACTGAACTAATAAATTAAATTGAATTGATTTTTTTTTTTTTAACATTTAAAACTTGATCAAATTTAACATATTCAATATTCGACTCATTTGAAAGTTTGTTTTGATATCTTTAATTCTAATCACATAAGTATGATCATGAATTTACTTTACGATTAAAAATTATGTAAGTACTAAGATCCACATGAATTGACTGAATTAAACAAAATTTAAGCGGAGAAGAATAGGGTCTAACATTGTGTCTCACTTTGACACTTTTGCTTTGGTTGTATATCTAGAGGCTGAAGGGGTAGAGTCGATTTTGGGTTGAATCATTTCGATTTCGTGTATTAAAAACAAATTTAGGGTATATGAGTATTCATTCAGATAAAATCAAGTTGAGTTGGATTAGGTTTTTGCCAATTGAACATATATTATATGTGAAAGAATTTAGGGTATATGAGAAAGTTACAATAGTATGTACCAGTGGTGAAAGAATTGTGGCTGTAAGGCTAAGAAGAAGCCCTTCTCCTGGCTTATGCATCATTAGTTCGGCGAACCGAGTGAAGAACAAATGGCGGATAGGTAAGCCCCATGGAAAGCCAGCAAAATCAAAACTCCAATGCGAGTTCCTAAATACCATGGTACATGGATGCTCCAACCCTACAAGTGCAACAAATGAAACATAAATGAGATATTTCTTGCACTAATTAAATGAGAAATTTTAAATTATACGGCCACCTTTAATATATTTGAAGGGCAGACATGTAATAGTGTTATTAGGAATCGAGAGATATTCTCGTGGTTAAAAGTTTTGGTTAAAAATCGATTCCTATCTCAACCTTCATGTTTTCTCTAAATACAAGTTTCTTTTGAATCGATGTGCTAACTTACATCTTACATACCTGTGGAGTAGTATCATAAAAGATCACCTCCAAATCTTGAAGACTGGTAAATCCAGGACCAGATCAGAAATTGCAGATTTGTTATCCAACTAGTTACATTTCCGTGCGATGCACGGTTTGTGTGTTAATATTAAATAAAATAGTTTCACCGGTAACGCATATGTCATATCATTTGGATACAAAAATCCTCTTCTATGAACTTCTCCCTTAATATGATACAAACCTATAATTTTGCATTAAGTATAGGGCACAATACCCAAAACATACAATATCTCATTCATTAATCATGATATTAACCTAGTCTGTATATCCAAACTTGTTTATTATTTTTGTAATATTTACCTAAGTATCCAGCTTCGAAAAGACCACCACCACCACTACTACCACTTTTTAGTGCAGTACTCCAATATCCAATTCCAAAAAAGCATACCCTAACCAATTATCAAGTGGATGCATTGGAATTACGTTCAATTAGCTAACATAGTTAACAACCATGTATATCCCGTCAATGAAAACTAATACACTTATTATCATTTCTTCTATATATATAGTCATAGAACAAATAATGCAAGAATTGAAATAGTAACGACGTACACTTTGACTTGAATATATTGAGCTTTATTGTTAAAGTATGCATGCATTCGCACAAAAAAAATTATTAATAGAAAAATAAATTTTATTATAATAATAATAATAATAATAATAATTATTATTATTATTATTATTAATTTTATTTATACTTATATTTTTATTATTTATTAGTATAATTATTATTACATGCATTTACTATTATAAAAATTTAAAAAAATGTATTTGCAAGATACATGCACTTTTACCTTTGGAGAGCAATACGCATTAATGTGGATTCATGCATTGATGTAGTATCATGCATTTAAATTATAATTATGTGTCAAGTTATGTGGGTATACAACGCTTATGTGGACGCCCACGTGTCCATCAAACAATATGCAACATTCATTTATATATATATATATATATATATATAATAGATGGCATGGGGATTTGAGATAACTCATTTAAATGGTTCATTATCACATGGCAAGTTGACGAAAAAGATGGGGAGTGTATTTTTGCTGGTCATTGTTCTTCGAAACCCGATGAAAAATTAATTAGATCATGGGTACTACATGAGTTCCACTCATCCTACTCCAACTAATAAACAAACAATAGATCTTGTGAGGAAGACGAAAGAGAAAACTAGAGGAGAGGAAAATGTAAAATGCCTTATATTGTGAGGCTATTAGTTCGTCATATACAAGTTTTTATGCAGACAATTATTATTTAGCATAGTATATAGTAATAGATGATTTAATCAAAGAATAGGCTTACCATTATCGTTACAAATCTGCATGGCTATGTCAATAGCTGATTTCTTGAACCCGATCACAGTGGTCCGTTTTCCTTTCACTAAATCTCTTGCCGTTTTGTAGTCCATAGCAGCAAAATCCATGGCGTGAATTACTTGCCCTTTGAAAACTTCAGGACTTTTCTTCAAAGGAAATCTCGGAATATTTGGGATATCACTAAATTTCCCCAAGCAAAGGATCAGAAAGTCTACTTGTATTTCCTGTCATTGCAATCCATTGTAACCTTTAAAGATGTTTTCAGCTCATTTTGGTTATGAATAATTACATAATTTGATGCATAACTAAACAGCATGTGTGTTAATTAGTTTGAGTACATGCATGATTTTTAGGCATCAAATTAAAAGTTGTAAGCTAGTTCAACTTATAAATTATTTTAAGAACTAGTTGATCGATCTATTTCACATATTTGCAGTTTACTCGGCGAATTGGAAATGCTAGAAGTTGGTCTTTTTGGATGTGTTCTTTGTGATTGCTTCGATTCAGTACTAACCTTTGTACCTCCTATAAACCCCCGAAAAAAAAAAACAACTAAACTTTTGGTATACTAGAATTCGTGAATTGCGAGATTTTTCATAGTCAGCCCATAACGAGCTTATCACAGAATCTTAAAGAATTCCATGGAGTTTTATGTCTACAATAAATAAATAAAAAAGATAAAATAATAACCCAAGAAAATGGTGGATTCCCATCGGCCATCCTAGGTGGTGCATAAAGTCAACATAGACTCTTCCTCTCTTGGGAATCTGGAGAAACTCATATGCAGTTGGCTTTTGAGTGGGTGGAGAATGAAGATGCCATACATTGGAACTTGGGAGCATTAGCTATTCAATGATGTAATCAAGACTTCAAACCAAATCAATTAGACTCGATTGCTATCTGTAAATTAGTATTTCTAAAACCTTGCATGTCCTTGAAACCGACCCAAATCCGACCTGTTTAACCCCATTCAAAGAATTTGATCCGAAAATATTTGACTTGTTAATGACCCAAATCCGAAACTATCTGACACGAAATCCGAAATTTGTGAGACAAGAGTTATTTTTGACTTGATGACCGACCTGAACCCGACATGACCCAATCTAATAGTGACCCGACCTATTGATGACCCAAATTAAAGTGACTGACCTGATTCAGACCCACTTGTCAGTCTAACTAAACTTATCTGCACAAAACTAAACTTAATTAAATTTTACTGAAATGAATTTTTTGTGTGGGCCATGTTGTGGCTTCATGTCTGGTGTTGTGCCTAGGCTTTGCCGCTTTGAGTTTTCCTCAAATGGCATAGACACGATCCACATCTACTGGTTCGTTTCATGTATCATGTCATATTGTTTGTGTCCTTAACAAACCAGATTACGCCGTGACGTTAGCAGGCCAACCCAACCTGTGGCCATCTCTAAGTAGAAAATAGTGATACTGATCTTTAGAAAAATATATACTGTACTAAAGTTCATCATTTACCAAAAATAGACATTGCCAGGGATTCTGATTTGTTGTTTCCAGATTGATCTTTTTTGCTCTGTTTTCTGTCTCTGTTTTGAAACAGTTGGTGGATGAAAGACTCTAAAGTCTAAACTGGTAGCAGGATTTGCATTGATTATTTGTGACTATTATAATTAGTTGGCTACTTAATCAAATCTTTGTTTGCCGTATTAGACAAACTACCACTTTCCCGGAATTAAATATTATCTTGTCCACCAAACAATCCCTTTATAATACACTCAAAAGATTCACACGAAAATAAAATAAAACAAAACAAGAAATCTCAAACAAAATTGTAACTATGCCCGGTAAACTCGGATATGTGTAATTTTCTAGCAACGTAATAAAATTCCCGAACTATTCCCCATACAAAAAAAAAAAATGCAACTAGTTTTTGAACATACCTCAGTGGACATATTGACCAGATCTTGAACAGTGACAACCCATTTTCTCTCTTCACTGTAAGTCTCCCCATTGCCACCCCAAAGCTCCCATGACTCAAGCTGATCTTCATCATCCAACCCTTGGCACGCAATCTTAGTGACCTTCTTGTTAAACTTGATATGCCTAAGCAAGTCAAAATGCTTAGCATATGACTCAACATAATCCAAAACTTGGTAACTTTTAGGAAACATATCATTAACATAAGATGGCCATGGAAAATCTGCAAATTCAAATATTGGTCTTGGGTTTTGAAGTTTTGTGGTCTCTATTGTTTTGCTCCAAACACCACCAATGCTACCCCTACACTCAAATACTATTGGGGTTAGATCATTTGCAAGGGCATATTTGCAGGCTAATAGGCCATTGATTCCTGCCCCTACTATGCCCACTTTTGGTTTTTCCACCATTTTTATTTGGTTGTTTGAGTGATTGACAACAAGTATTGCTAGCGTTCCGTATGTTAATATAGTGGTACTGACTGCCTGGATAGTGGATACATCGGGAAATGTGCACAATTTGATACTCGTACTCTACTATTATTATGTATTAAACTACTAGGAGTATTAATATAAGCTGTTCTTAATTTATTTGCCCTGAGACATAAGGCGTACTGGTAAAAGATGAATCAATAATACTATATGGTAGTATCAAAGGGTGTCCTAATTTCGTGTTCGATTCTTGGTTGTTGTATTGTACATCTCACTATTAACTGCTCCATAATGGTCTATGACAGGGTTCATGAATCATGAGTACGCCCAAAGTGAACGTATAACCTGATTGACTAAATTGGTATATTTAGTGAGACATCCGCGATAAGTTGGTATATTTTTTAACTCCGGCTACATTAGAGTATATTTAGTGACTGGTTTTGACACTTGAACCCAGTATTAAGGTTTATGTGGGAATCTCCGGTAGATCCCTCATCATTTACTATTTTCCTAATTATTTCTCTTATCCTTCTTTTTGTTAAATCATTTTAGTATTTTCCCCCCACCCCTCATTCATTTCTCCCATTTATTACCCAACCCCCCTTTTATTTTGGCAGCCATTAGCTCTCTGCCATCTACCCAAAACAACGAAGAACTGCTACTGAGGACTGCAAAAGGGAGTCTCTTGCGTCAAAAATTCGTTGAGTTAAGACTGGCAAATTCGATTTCTGATCTTGGCTGACAAAGGTACTTCAATTCTCCCTTCAATAAGGTATTAGTTAAAGGGGTTAGGGGTTAAATACAACAAACATTAAAAAGGGATAAAAATACGAAAATGATTAAGAAAACGGAAGAAAAGAAAAAAAAATAGGCCAATAAAAATAAAAATAAAAAAAAAGACATCTTACCGGAGATACCTTAAGTCCTTAACAATGGGTTCAAGTGCCAAAACCAATCACTTAATATATACCTTAATGTCGTCGGTGTTAAAAAATATACCAACTTGTTGCGAGTGTCTCACTAAATATACCAATTTGGTCAATCGGGGGAGTATATACTACTATTACTACACGAGGATTATACTTCTGAAGTTTGAGAAGAAGTAACTAGTTGTTGTCCCTATGCCGTCAATGCCCAACAACCACTTCCATGCACACTCAAATTTTAATTACTATTGCCTTCAATATTCACATATCCCCATGCCTATTTATTTCTTGTAGATTTGTTTGTATTCATATGTTTTTTAGGGTCTCTTATCTTGTTAAACATCATTAAGTTTGATGACCTCCATAGAATTTACTACAATGAAGCTACATACTTTTGTGTTTAATTTGTTTAATTCACTTTAGCGATTGGTTTAAGGATACATTTATAATGTTTAACTAAAAGTTTTCAAAAGTTATTAGTAGTTAGCCATAATTGTGTGTTGGAAAATGACTACCAGACAAAAAAAAAAAAAAAAAAACAAATGTTTGAGATTAAACTTCGGGAACTGGCAATGTCTGACAGGATACGATAACCCGACACGAACCCGACAAGAAATTATAAACTTCGGCAGATGGCAATGTCTGACAGGACACGATAACACAGCACGAATCCGACACGAATTTACTGAGAGAAACACGAACATAACACAACACGACCACCTATTACCGAATCTGAAACGATTACACCAGTTTGTCATAAAATGTAATTATTTGCAATTTCATACATTAATTTTCTGTACTTTAAGAACGACACGAAACCAAACACGAACTGACCTGTTTGCTGACTTTATAAGACTATTGTTCACTCCTGTCACGAAAACAAGTGAACCCCACGAACTCCTTATTTTATTGTGACAGAGAAATAATAATTCGGGATAATGCAATAATTTCTCCAAAAGTAGGGTATTAATTGACGAATAATGGGTGAAAGTCCTTGACCATATCTAAAAGAATTTAAGGTTGACGATTACCATGCAAACATTGTAAGGGCATCCCATTAAACAGGTTTGTGCGAGAGTTTTGTGTCATGCCACATCAGCACCTCACAAACGTCACTTCTCCACAAACGTCTTGTCTCATTGTAAAAAAGCTCTAGATGACAAAAACCTACTCCCATAAACCTTTCTCATTCAAACAAACCTTCAAAAACCTTCACTTTTTTTTTTTTTCTATTTTTTTATTTAGGCCACAAAGTAGTTGGAAAATCTCAAAAAGCTATGCTCCCATTGAAAAAAAACTCATTTGTAAGATTTTTTTTGCATCTGACACAAAACTCCCACAAATTTTCAATGGGGATGCCCTTGAGTGGACACGCAGTTGGGCATTGTGCATTTCTCAGGCTTTCATGTGCAGGGGACAAGGGTACCACATGAAACTTTAAAAGAATTAGGAAGCAATTTTATTTATTTTTGAAGGAAATTAAAGACGACCAACAATGCCATTCATTTTCCATCAGCTTCTCCAAATTATATAAAATAGCTACATCAACATTGCTAAGGAGCAACGACTCTCAAAACTAACACCCGAACTCCTATAATTACACCAATGATGGAAAAGATATATACAGCCAAAGAATTGAGCAAGATTGTCTTAGAAATAAGTCATTGTCAAGGAACTTTCATAAATAATTTTCAATTGAAAAAGGAACATACCAAAAAATAACCACGTACATACTATTGGCATATCACATGGATAGGATACTCACTGATCACTGTCTACTGAGTAGATAAAAAAATTTCCGAAAATGTTTCTATGGGGTTGTTGCCTAAAATTTGGAAAACAGTAAAATTAAAGACGGATGACAATTGGCATGTTTTAAATTTTTTTTTAATGAATTTGTGTAATCTGTGAGATTTCATTGTTTAGTGTGCCCGATACCAAAGCCGACTCTTTCCACGTGCTGCTTCGCTTACCACCTACCATATGCCATCACGTGTGAATAATCTAGCTAAATCTCCCCAAATTCCAAATCAACTCAGCATTGTGAATTGTGAGCATTCATTTCATAGGACGATTACTACTTACTACTGTCTACTCCGGAGTACTACATTTTGGTTTAGTGATTGGCATATACTTGCTCTATCCCGTGATTACTTTGTTAATTACTTTTTGGAGGTCAAACTTACAATCTTTGACCGTTAATATATGAAAAAAATATAAAGATTGACAATGTAAAAAATTTATTGTTAGATTTCGTTTTTAATACTCCCTCCGTCCCATGATTACGTTGTCAATTACTTTTTCACGGTCTCCAAGAAACAACTTTGACCACAAATAACTATAAATCTTTGAATCTAAAAATTATAAAAATATGATTTTTTTAATGAATTTAACAATAGTCTTTTTACCTTGTCAATCATTATATTTTTTCATAAATTAATGGTCAAAGTTTGTAATGTTTGACCTATAAAAAGCAAATGACAACGTAATCACGGGACAAAAGGAGTATTACTTTTGAAAAATCATATTCTTATAATTTTTATATCCATAAATTTATAGTTATTTATGGTCAAAGTTGTGTCTTGGAGACCACAATAAAGTAATTGACAACGTAATCATGGGACGGATGGATCGGAATACTAAGCATACACCAATTTTATGTGCGGGAAGATAAAGTGGAGACCATGTTCTATTAGATTGCACAAGAATAGTTTAAACACACCAAGAGGAGAGAGAGAGACACACACCAAAATTGATATATGATAAACTTGGTGTATCTCATTCGATTTCCCTATTTTGGAGAGAAATCTTGGTATTATACTACAGCTTAGAGTTTAACTGTCGTCTAAGACTGACTATTGTTTGTCCCTAAAAAGTCAATTTTCACATGAGATTCTCCCAAATTCTAATTTTGTGGGAGAATTTGTGATCAAACTAGCGTTTTACAAAATCAAGTTGACCCATAATTTTTCCGTTTTCTAAAGGACTAAATTCTCCAAAAATAATGGTCACTATAAGACTAATTTGATAATTCAAGACATATTTTTTGATAATTATGTGTCTTTTATTAATAATTCGGTAATGCTAACAATTGCCGGCAATGTTTAAGCAACATTAAATACTTTCATTTTAATTGAAATTGGTGCCAATTAAAATTTCTTAATTAATGTTATTCAACTTATACCCAAAATGCCCTTACACACTTATCATCAATTGAACTTTCTACCCATTCAATTACTACTGCTCCATTTTTCCTCAATTTTACACCTTCCCGGTAAACAACCACCGCCCTTTCTATTTTTTATTTCATCAGTAAAAATGGCAGATGTGTCTTCTCTCTCCTAGCTCACACAAACTCTTCCATACCTGACATTGTTTGAATCATCGTCGCTCACTCAGATGTCTTCATTTTTTCTCTCTCATCTTTCCTCTCTGTAAAATCGCACCTCCATTTCATTGCCTTCTACTCAACTTTTCGGGAACGGTAATCAAACCTTAAATCACTAAACCATAGTTAATTTATTTTTTTCTTGTAAATTTAGGTTCTCAAGGGTTCACCATTCCCTTTCTAAGGTTTGTCTTTGTAATTGGTGGACAAGAAAGATGATCGGTTGCGGGTTGTGGTGGCCTGGCGTCGTGGCGGTGAACTTGACGTTGGAGCCTAGGAGGAGGCTGTTGATTTTTTTTCCCAGGTTAATCGTTTATTATTGTATTGGAAATTGCGTAAATATTGAGAGGAAGTAGAGCAAAGGGTACTTTTGTAAACTACAAACATGTTATTTAATAGCTGTATTTGATTGTCTAGGTAGATGCGATTATGCGAATATTTTTGATGAATTTAACACACAATGCTTGTATTATTAATCTTTAACAATTGCACTAAGGCAATAAAAACAATAGCTATCTTACGAATATACCATATACGCACATTCAACCTAGTATCATTTAATTATTCTACCCTCACCTTTTAAGAAGGATTGAACTGAAAATTGCATTCATGTACTTGGACATGGTCAAATTACAACTACTCCTACATCATACAAGATACTCCTACATCATCATTACAACATAAAAGCTCAAAGACTCCAAAAACACAACTGCATCAAAACACAACTACGAGACGATCTCCACGCCTGGGACATCCCAATAGCACTCCACGAAACATAACATGAAGACTCCACAACTGAAAACAAACTCCTGTAGCTAGCCAAAAAAATAATCCTAGGCACATTAAACACTATAATCTGTAATACTCATCCGTTTCTGAAAAACCTTAACATTTTCTTTTTGAAGGTCAAAGTTTGTGAACTTTGACCAATAGTTTATGAAAAAATATAAGGATTTAGAATGTATTAAAACTATTGTTAGATTCATTTCTAATTGTACTTTTGGAAAATTATATATTTTTTTTAAAATTTAAATATTTATGTAAGTACAAATATTTACGGTCAAGTAGTGCATTAGAGACCGTGAAAAATCAAATATTAAGATTTTTCCGAAACGGAGGGAGTATTTAGTAGTGGTGGAGCTATGCGGTTGGTTTAGGCCGTGAGGCCTCTTATAATTCCAAAATATTATACACTGTATTATTTTGTCCAACATGTATCATATCCGTGTGGTAGCTTGTCTGGTTAAGCAGGAATTATTGTGTAGTCCAGGAGTATTGCTCCCTACTCTCACAAAATAGAAAATTATCAATTTGAATTTAGAGTGAGCTTCACTTATTTTGTAAAAGGAGGGAGCAGTGCTCCTGGACTATGCAATAATTTTTTCTGGTGCTGCTTTCCTTGTATTGTGTGGGGAAGATCTCCTTTTTTTTTTTCTTTCCCATTTCTTCTTTTTTCAACCAGTTTATAATTGGATTTAAAATGCGTAACAATGAAGTTTTTTTGTTGATAAGGGCTATTCTTGTGGACTAGCTAAGATTTCACATGCCCACAAAAAGCTGGTTAACGAAAAGGATCAAGAAAGATATGCTTTGTTTAGATTTATTGGACAGCTCGCATGATTATTGAAGGCGAAGAACATCTTAAAATGTGATTTTATAAAAATAAAATAAAAATTATAAAAGTGGTTTTCTTAAAATAGACCTTTTAAGGTGGTTTTTCACGAAAAATCATATTATTATCATTAACAATTTTATTTTGGTAACATTTATCATTAACATTTTATGCTTTTCTTTAAAACTTGTACTAGTAAGTCATAAGCGTCATGATTAAAAGAAGTAATGGGCCATGGAACCCCACCTATTTCCTGATACTTCAACCCAGAGCGTTGCTTGTTAATGAAGAGTGGGAAGTTCGAGTTCGCCATGTTTATCGAGAAGCCAATTATGCTGCTGATTGGTTAGCTAACCATAGTTTTAGTAGTTCTAGCATTTTTTGCATTTTAGATAACCCGTCTGAGAGTCTTTGCTTCATTTTGTTTGATGATAATATAGGTCGTACTCGACCACGCACCATTGCTATTTAATTTATAGAGGTTCGCCCTCCATTTCACTAAAAAAAAAGGGAAGTAATGGGTCTCGTATGCGTGGAGGCCCAATCATGCAGCCTTGTCTTATATATGCAAAGTGGGCCAAATGGCCAACCCACAAGAGATTTTCGGATAGTGTTTTTTTTTTTTTTTTTTTGGTAGGAGAATTTCAGATAGATACACTTTTTTTTTCTTTGGGCTTGGACCATATGTTTGCCGCACATCTTTGGGTAAGGATTAATCCTATTCACATCGAGATAGCCTACAAAGAAATAAAGTGATTCTAGTACAAACTGTGTTTTCATTATCAAGATTCGAATTCTGACCTTAGTTAAGGGATGAGAGTACCAAATCACTCACACCAACCACTTCTTGATATACCAACAAGGGTGGTGGTCTAGTACTCTAGGAATAACAAGCTTACTTCCAAATGGTTTGGTAAGGCAAGGTCATGAGTTCAAATCCCCTTTCTCCTCATGCCTTATGTCTGTTGGCATTTAGGAACTATATACTAGCCCGTGTTGGTGCTATGTTGACGGGGCCAGTGCTTGCGCTGGTTGCTCAGTTAGTCTGATACGTTCGTTGTTGAACACGAGAGTCCAAACCTAATGTAGCGGGAGGTGTCTCGGTCGCCATTCTCCCTTGAATTTTTTTTTTTGCTGAAATATGATAAATTATTGTAGGCTCATAATATATTGCTTATTATTATTGAACTGGGGAGACTCCATATTTATAGACTATAATAACTTATTCTCTAAGTACAACTAATATCGTGAATATACTAGTTTCCTAAATACATTAGATCACTAGTATAATATCATATATATATAGTATCCTAGATATATACGGAAAATATATTCACTCCAATATATTTTCCATATCTGACATCTATTTCTAACACCCCCCTACAATCGTAGCGGCAGGATCATCATGAACGCTACGATTGGAAAAATACAATATGTAGTGTCCTTGTATTCGGTGAGTACTCGATCTGCACGTCGAGTCTTCACAATTCATTTGGTCGGTGAGTACTCGATCTGCACGCCGAGTCTTCACAAGTAATTAGTTGGTGAATTTTTGATCTGTCCGTCGAATCTTCACATATCATCAAGTAGGGAGAAGTCAACTTCTTATCGCTACCTCCAATACTTTCAAATCGGCCCTGTCCATGGTCGTCGAGCAAATTCATTATCTCCATCAAGGTGATCTTGTATATCACATGAACACCTTTTTTCATCTACTGCTACCAAACGGGCAATAGCTCCGTCATCATCATATATAGTCATCAATCAAGGATCTCTTGATCCATCAAAAGAGGGGGAAAAAACTTTAGTTTAATTTGGGCTTCGATCAAGGTTTGTCCGGTGGCGGACGGATTGTCCGCCACCGACATAGCAGAAGCTTTTGTGATTTAGGTCTCAGAAACGAACCAGCTTTGATACCATAATAAATTATTGCAGGCTCATAATATATTGCTTCTTATTATTGAACTGGGGAGACCCCATATTTATAGACTACAATAACTTATTCTCCAAGCACAACTAATATCCTGAATATACTAGTTTCCTAAATACATTAAATTACTAATATAATATCATATATATAGTCTCCTAGATATATATAAAATATATTCACTCCAATATATTTTCCATATCTGATATCTATCTCTAACAAAACGGTTACTTTATTTTAGGAATTCCTTTATTTTATGATGTGAGTGGCGTTTGTTTATACGTGCTTGTGCACATTGCCAATCTGATCAGTGCGAGTAGTAGCTTAGCTCGGAAGTCGGAAGTAGTAAGAAAATTGACGGAGTATATATCTTGGTGATTTTTGTCATAGGAAATCAGAGTATCAAACACAACCACGCACGATTTATTCACTACGATCAATATGCAGCTCCCCATTGCCCTATTAGGTTTCGACAATCATTATACTAGTCATCCATTATATATAAGAGGTCAAACATCAAAATCGTCGGTGAGTAAGAAGTTGTGGAAGCCGAATGGCATTTGCGTGTTTCCAGGTCCTCTTGCTTGAGTTACAAGTTTAAGGACCTTCGGTGAAGTCTGGGCGATTAGCAATAAAGACATTGATTAAGCATGAGTTCTTAGTAGAAAATCCTGGCCTAATGCAATATATAATATAGGAAATGTTATGAAACAATTATGGAGATAGAGAGTAAATGGGAGAGAGACGTAACTGTATTATTTACATATGAGGGATATATATAGTACAAGAGTGGCTAGGGTTTTGCTTGTAAAGCAAGAACCCTGATACAAGATATGGTAAGTATCAGGCTACCGTATCTTTACAATATATTATACATCTACATATAATAATTAATATATTTCATAACAATAAACTTAAATATGTGATGGGATTTTTCAACTCTTTGAAAGTGCGTGATGGACTACGTGCATATATATCATATATATTTTGTTGGTTCACAACAAAGGGTATCTACCGTTGACCACAGTGACTAACCCTATATTAGCTTGTAGGCACCTTAAAGGATGGGAAACCTCAGTGGCGGAGCCAGGATTTTTTCTTTAGGGGGGCCGAAATAAATGTATTATGTCTATTGAAAATAAATTTATTCATAATTTCTGCATTTTTTGGAGAAATAAAATTACATAGTTATGCTAATTAATCAAGAAGGAAAAAAAAATGAAACTAGAAATATATGGAAAGTTATCATTAAATTTTAGAAGAAACGCGCTATGAAATAAAACATATGTACAGTTGCCAGGAATAAGAGAAAAAAAAAATTATGTAGAAGACAAAAAACCTAGTGCCAGCCATGACATTCGAACTTGGGATTTGATCAAGATTCATGGGATTTTCTAAGTGAAAGGCAAACCAGCGTGCCAAACAAAGTTTTCATGTATAACTAATGCATGTATTATATTTATTGCATTCATAAATTATGGGGGAGGTCGTGGCCTACACCAGTCCCCTCTTAGTTTTGCCACTGGAAAACCTTGATTAAGGATAGATGAGTCTCAACCACTTAATCATACCTCCCTAATTGCATATATATCATCATGAAAGACGAATAATTCGTGCTTATAAATAATAATAAAAACAGGTGGCAGTTATGTATATACTATCGTATATAGGTGCGTAAGAGTAGTATACTGGCTGACAGGAAAGATATTTAAGGATAAGATCTCGACAGATGTGATTAGCTGTATGAAACGGAAATATTTGCTTGAATTTTGTAAATTGGTCAATGGCTTCATTTTGAAAGATTTAAGACAACTCATCTCCGTACTTTTCTTTATACGTAGTATTTTCCGGAGTAGAATATAAGTTCTCAGCCCAAGATTCAGGGGATATTGCTTACGTATACAACAACCAACTATGTCTCTATTTCATCTAGGACAGAATTTGGAAAAGTTTATTATACGCAATTTCACTGTTAAATCTTAACTAGTCATTTAGTAGAAAGACTGAGGGTTTGGAAGATTGCTATTTATAAGAAATTAAGAATTTGTTTTTCATTATTTGATCAATTAGAAATATGAGAACCTACCATTAAGCATCATTATCGGTCCCTTGCGAGTTACGAGCGAGGTGAACTCATGCATAGATGAAATCTATGACTTGTTTTTTTTTTTACCTTAAGAGGTGATTATTGGAGAATATGTTAGGAAATTATATCAGTTGGGAATATTTTATATATATATTAGAAGATTGTGATAATATCTAAATTATTCTAGAATAATATCTTATAATCTTGTATCTTGTATTACCATATATAGGAGGCTTTAACCCCTATATATATGGTCCTTTAGATCAATAATAAAATCAAGCAATTGTGTGCATTCATATTATTTACATGGTATCAGAGCAGCTACTATCTTGGTAGTCTAAAAACGCTAGCTTCTGCTACGTCGCCGGATGGGGACCTTAAACCATCCGGCGGACCACTAAATTTTATTTTCTATACATTTACAATCTCCAAAATCTCTCTTATATTGTTACCCACACCCTTTTCTTTTAATTTTCATTATGATGTTCATGCACACAATGAGCATACCAAGCATATACTCTCCAATAATATATGAGATCCACCCTACTAAGCCTAATTTTGCCTTCACTGCCAGTCCCAAATTCTTTGGTCCTTATGATTTCTTTTATTACTATGAGCCTCCAAATTTTCTTACTCTTCCCATAAATTTCCCCGTTTAAATTTTTCTCCAAATTTCTCTAGCCCATTTACTTTGGGAGTTGAGAGCTCGGTTCTTCATATGGTTAATATCTATTGAGTTGTGCCTCCCACTTCTTATCTATTGGGAGTTGAGAGTTCAATAGTTGCTAATCTAATCAAATCCGAGTCGTGCCTCCCCTTCAATTGCTACACATCTATAATCATTCTTTCCTTTAATACAATGCTATGAGTTTCTCTCCGTTTATAACCCATTGAGTCATTGCAGGTTCATCTCTCTCCCCAATCCATTGTCTTTCTTCTTTCCATACTGGGTGAATTATCTTTTTTGAGTCAATTTACATGCCTGAAGCATTCTGAGGCCATTACAATGTTCAAGTATCTAATATGATTATGAAGGCGTGGTAGGCAAATATCTCATTCATGGCCAATCACATCGTTCGATGATCGACCGCTGTGATTGCGGGGGCGTATTGGAGAATATGTTAGGAAATAATATCAGTTGGGAATATTCTAGATATATATTAGAAGATTGTGATAATATCTAAATTATTCTAGAATAATATCTTATAATCTTGTATCTTATATTACCATATATAGGAGGCTTTACCTCTATATATATAGTCCTTTATCTCATTAATGAATAAAGTAATTGTGTGTAATTATATTATTTACAGTGACTTTATTAAATCACTTCTAAATTTTAATGCTACATTTCACTTTAGTCTTCTGCGGTGTTCGTATCCCTTTTCTTAAGTTGCCTTGCTTATTGTTAAGTACTTAAAAAGTTAATCAATTTTTCGACAACAAGAAGCATGTTGGCAACCACTATAATATAGGGCTAACCATTACGAGGTGAACTCATAGATGAAATATGTATGACTTTTTCAATTTTGCTAAGGAACCAAGTCACAGCAAGATTCAGGAGTATTAACTTCGTACCTCTACTATCAGGAAAACCACTATATCTGATCTTCACCATTGTCAAGAAATAACAAATCGATAGTGGACAATGGTTTCGAAAGAAAGAGCAATCAACAAAGAGAACCACCAAACCATCAATAAAGGCAAGAATTGGTTATTCGGTGGTCTTGTGTATTCTTATTTGTCAAGGTTAATTTGCCTTTTCATGGATTGAAGATATCCACTCACATGCATGCTACTTATATACAATGATTAATATTTATAACAAATCATGTGGCGCGCCAAGTCTTGCGGTCATCAGGAGTGCGCGCCAAGTCTTGCGGTCATCAGGAGTGCGTTGCACGTACAAAGAGTGACTATATATGGACGATACGATAGTGTTGTATATTTGCCAGCCAAAACCCAAAGAACCTAATATAGAAACTAGAAAGCCCTAGCTAGCTAGCTAGCACTAACATACATTGATTTCCAAATTATGGCTGAGTTTAAACTCATTTCAGAATGGTTCATCAAACCAAATCGTGAGCTAGTAGAGCGGTTGCCAAAACTGATACCTCGTCACTATTATTTGAGTCCTCTAGATTTAATTCCATTGTCTATGGATAACATGCAACAAGGTCTTATTTTCACAAAACCACCTTCATATTCTTCAACCACAAACTCTAGTTTCTTAGAGAAGCTTAAACTCACACTCTCCTTCACCCTCGTCTACTTCTACCCATTTGCAGGTAGGTTTGAGACCGACAAGTACGAAAACGAGCATTCTTGTTGCATATTCATTGATTGCAACAAGGGCTCTGGAGCCAGGGTCGTCCATGCAACTGCCGCAGATATTTCCATAATGGACCTTGTTTCTCCTAATGCAGACGTCCCTGTGGTGTTACACTCTTTCATTGATTTTGGTGAGCGAGCAAAGAATCATGATGGTCACACCAGACCTCTACTATCTGTTCAAGTAACAGATCTTGCAGACGGGGTCTTCATGGGTATTAGCATGAACCACTGTGTAGGTGATGGCACCTCCTTTTTCCATTTCATGCAAGTATGGTCTAAGATATTCATGAGCTTATCTGATACTGAAGATCACATTGGCCAACTCATCTCAATGCCACTCATCCTCCCAGTCATTGAGCGACCACCTATTCTTAACGGATATGGTCCAACCATTAAGCTTCCATACCTTGAACCACATGAGTTCATAAAACTCAGAAAAGAACCTCTATTAAGGGATAGGGTTTTCCACTTCTCAGCTTCAACTATGGCAATGTTGAAAGCAAAAGCCAATGCTGAGTGCAACGACAAGAACATCACCATTTCATCATTTCAGGCTCTATCTGCACTAGTATGGAGGTCCATCACAAGGGCTCGAAACCTTCATCCAGAAGTGTTAACTGCTTGTTCATTTCCAACCAACATTAGGCCCCAATTTGACCCACCATTAACATACAATTACCTTGGAAACTATGTTGGAACAATAATAGGGTCTGCTAAGGTTGGTGAGCTGCTAGGGAACAATTTAGGTTGGGCTGCAAAGCTGCTTTACAACGCGAGAGTGGCTGCAGATAGGAAAACAGCTCTTGATGATTTCATGCGACCATTCCGTGAGGGTTATTCTTCAATGGCGCAGCAATGGATGGCTATTCCTGTTGGGCCTAAACATGTGCACATAAACGGATCACCATGGTTTGATGTTTATGGGTTTGAATTTGGGTTAGGTAAACCTGTGGGTGCTCGTCATGGGTATGCAAACCGAAAGGATGGGTTTGTAGCAACTAATGCAGGGCGTGAAGGTGGTGGTAGTGCTGAGTTAAACATACGCCTTAACCCCCAAAAAATGAAGGCTCTCTTATCAGATGAAGAATTGTTGAGTTTTTTGACTTTATCTTCTAAACTCTAAGCAACTTGAAGAAATACTCTCAAAATATGCTAGTAGCTCTTTTCTGCCCTTTCTAACTTGCCCTTTTCAATTCACTTGTTTATCCAGGTTGTGAAGTCTTTGCTAAGTTTTAATTTTTCATTCTGTATTCTTGCATTGTTTTTGCTTGTGTTTATCAAAGGGTTATTTGGCCCACCAATAAGTTTGGTGTTCACCTTTTGCTGTAAATCAACTGATCAAGTTTACATTTTAGACAAAAATAAACTTTGTTTTCATAGGGGTACGGTTGAGTACACAATTGATAGTTGATAACTTGATACCATTGTCCCATCAACACCGAAGCCTCTTTGTGGGGTGGAGTTGAATCGTTTGGTGTTCTTTTTAAGGATTGTCTTGTAGTGTTTTCGGTTTTTTTGGCTCTTTTAGGTGTTTTTGTCGTGCTGTTTAGGTGTGCTTATTTAGATTTTATCGGGTGTTTGAGTTACTCTTTCTAAAGGTGTTTGTGCTTGAACTTTAAGAGGTGTATGAGCTTCGGCTTTATGATGCTTGAGTTTCGGACTCTCGTGTTCAATAGCGAACATATCAGACTAGCTGAACAACCAGCGCAAGCACTGGTCCCGTCAACGTAGCACCAACAAGGGGCTAGTATAGTTCCTCGAAGCCAGCAGACACAAGGCATGAGGGGAATGGGGATTCGAACCCATGACCTTGCCTTACCAAACCACTTGGGAGTAAGCTTGGAACCACTAGACCACCACCCTTGTTGGTCACAAAACCACATTAATCATCTTCTTCTTCGCCCAACTCCCCTGAACTCTAATGCTGCTGTTTTTGAACATTTTGCTATGTAATGCATGTTTTAATACCGATTATTGGTCGAATTAAAAGGAGCATTGGTTTACATGGAAGGTTAATAGTATGAGTTAAGATGCCTTATTATTTGTGATTAGTGAAGCTTAAAATATGGGTCAATGGAGTGCTCCAGAAGAGGTTTTTAATATTTTATTTAAGCAACCGACATCGTCAATAATAATACTTGAATAGTTGAATAATTTATACGTAAAAATGCATGTTACCTGAGTATTTTTCCTATAACTAGATCGCAATTGCCTGAAGGATCATGTGCTAGCTATAACATCAGACATACATTTGATCACAGTATATAACATGCGCCAGCTATAACTCTAAAGTGGTTCCCAAATTATTTTCAGACTATATGTCAAAGGCTAAACTGATTTCAGAATGGTTCATTAGACCACAAAGTGATAAGGATAGGCACTCAATAAATCAGCAGCATTCTCATTATTATTACTTGAGCCCTCCAGATTTTTTTAGGTTGTCAGCAGACTACGCTCATCATGGCCTTCTCTTTACTAAACCGCCGCATAATCCATATTCTTCCTCTACCTCCTACTCCATCAACTCGAATTTTTCGAGAGACTTAAAGTCACACTCTCTTTCGCCCTCAATTACTTCTATCCCCTCGCAGGCCGGTTTGCGACCAAGAGGTACCAAGATGAGCATTCCTGTTGCATATTCGTTGATTGGAACAAGGGTCCTGGAGCGGAGCGAGGCTCATCCATGCAACTGCCCTAAATACGGCAGTAATGGATGTTGTCGCGTCTCTCTGTTTGTCCAAACATTGTTTGATCTTGGTGAACGAGCACTCAATTATAACGGTCACACTAGGCCGTTGTAGACTGTTCAGGTGACTGAGCTCGTTGATGCATGGGGTCTTCATGGGATTTACCACAAACCATTGTGTAATCGATGGTACATCTTTTTACCAAGCAATTCTTTCATGTGTGGTCTAAGCTTTTTATGAGATACGGATCGACTAATGATGGTGTTACCATTTCATTGTCACCCTTGCCCAACTATGAAAAACCCCATATTCTTTATGGGTATGGACCGACCATCAAACTTCATTCTAGACCTAGATCCACACGAGTTCATAACTCGAACCAATAATGAAAATGGATATCCCATAACTAGGGAGAGATTATTCCACTTCTCAGGTTCAACTATGGCAATGCTTAAGACCAAGGCTAACAAAAATTGTAATGAGAACACTACCATCTCGTCCTATCAAGCTCTTTGTGCACTTATGTGGATATCCATCACACGAGCACGAAACCTTGACCCAAATGAGGAGACTACTTGTGTGTTTGATGTCAATATCAGACCTCGATTACCTTTGTCGAATAATTACTTTGGCAATTACCTCACGGTAGCCAAAGGGATCGCCAAGGTAGGTGACCTTCCCGACCATGGTTTAGGTTGGGCTTCAATGTTGCTTCACCAAGAGACAGTTTCTGTGGATGACAAATCAGCCCGTGATGTTTTTTTACGACCATTTCTCGAGGGTCATCGTCCTAAATTGCGGTCGCAAGGGTATGCTTGGTATGGCCCTAACCCTATGGTTATAGGTGGTTCAGCCAAATTTGATCCTTATGGAGTTGAATTTGGGTTTGGTAGACCTGTGGCTCTTCGGATTGGGACTGCCAATAGAGCGGAGGGCATGATAATAACTTACCCCGGGCGTGAAGGTGAAGGAAGTGTGGAATTGACCGTACGACTTGAGCACCATACAATGGTCGCGCTTCTATTAGATCATGAGTTGCTGAATTTCGTTACTTTGTTCTCTAAACTTTAATTTGATGAGCAACTTAATGAAGAACATATTACACATACATAAACATTGGATGAGGGGATCGATACTTATTAGCCATATGGCCAGGGAGAGCCTACATCTCGAAGCGCGATATGGATGCATGATATTTTTAGGGTGTGTTCTTTAGAAGTTACCCTGTCAGTTTACTTTAGTTCAGTGGTCGTATCAGTACAGTGATTTTAAATTCGGTGATGTTCAGTTCAGCTCAGTTCAATCGAGTTTAGTTCAGAAACATAACTTTTATCTCATATATCAAATGATGTTTAGTTCAGTTTTAGGGTATTCATTTCAGTTTACTGACGTTCAATTTAGTTCAATTCAGTTTAGTTCATTTAAAGGAGCTGAAGAATTCAGCCTTGGTTGTAGCTTGGCATATTTATGGGTTCACGCAGAAGATGTGTGTATGGGTGCTTTATTGGTTGTATATTTAACAAACAGCATTTTCTTTCTCCAGTTCGTTATTAGATTTAAAATGTGTGGAAAGTAGTGTTGATAGTTGTATCATTTTTTACTCGATTTTAGAACCTTGTCAGAGATTCGGAGTATATTTGACATCAAGTTTTCTACACCAAGTTGCGTCCGAGTCACTATTGCGATTCCTTCACAACTGTCTCGAGAGGCCATTTGTAGACACTGTAATTTTTTTTTTTTTGGACTGCCCGCCCGTTTTATAGTCTACAAGGGGAAGGGGGGAATTACAAGAAGGCAGGGGAGGGGGTATGAAGACTCGATCTCTGGGCATGCTATGCCCAAGAAATTGGAATGTCGTCGCACCGCTGTGCTGCGCCTCACGCCTCATTGATCACGGTTTAGCTAGGCCTATTCTCCACCCTACTTGCCTTGACGTAGGTTCGACGAAACAAGTCACGCTTCGTCACCTCCTACGGCCAAAGAACAAAAGCAGGCTGGCAATTTAGGAACAAATCTAAAGACCCTTGTTGTGCTACATTGAAAAATAAGCTTCCAAACCCCACGAAATTAAAATCATTGCTCTATTTTTTCTTCCTCTTTAATATTATGTAGGTGGAAAAATTGGTTAACAACGCGGATATCATGGGGAATTCTATCAAAGACACTAGACACTCTACAAGATAAGCAAGAATCGGGGGCCTTGCCTTGCCTTTCTTAGCTTGGAGTCAATAAATGTAGTTCCTCATGTATGTAAGAGTGCAATGGATTGGGAATGCCTGGGTGGCAATTGACCAACTACCCGATAAGGTACGTACTTTATATCCAAATATAGTCATTCATTCCATCCGTTTCCCCCCCATCCCCCTTTTTATTACTATCATCCCTACATAAAATCAATATAAACATATAAAAAAAAAATCTTGTATAAGAAAATGTACATGTAATGTTATATATAGATGTGTTGAGTTAGCTAACCAAATACTACAAGCCATTCCTCAAAAGTGCTACCCAATTACCCAAATAATGGCACAGATTAAACGTATTTCAGAATGATTTATTAGACCATACCGTGAGGTGGAGAGGTCAGATATACATCATCAACAACGTTACTATCACCTGAGTCCCTTAGATTTAGCTATGTTGTCGATCGATAACATGCAAGAGGGTGTTGCTTTTCACTAAATCGTCCCATTCATCTTCTTCATCAACCTCAACCATTGACATTAACTTATTGGAGAAGCTTAAGCTCACACTCGCTTTCGCCCTCACCTACTTTTACCCACTTGCTGGGCGGCTTGTGACTGAGAGGTATGAAGACGAGCATTCTTGTTGCATATTTATCGATTGCAACAAGGGCTCTGGAGCGAGGTTCATCCATGCAAGTTCCCCTAATATCACCATAAGCGACGTTGGTCAATTCAATTTTTGGTTGCATATATTTACCGAATAACCTAGGGGTTACAAGGATACACATCCAAATCTCGAGGTCGTCATCTATCTGCACATGTCCATAAATATGTATTTCCAGTGGCAGTAATAAGCCTTTATTCTTTAAAGACTATCCCTCCTTTCCAACCACCAATGGCTTGTCTCTAATCAAATATCACCTAGCAATAATCACTGAGCTATTCCTTTCTCCTCATCAACATGCAATTCAGGGTTGAGTTCGGTGCCACACTTGCAGTCTTAAAGGAAACAGCAGTATCTTTATCCAATTAATAAAAGCACCTCAACAGATTTTACAAAATGAACATATACTCCACATCTTGACTAGTCATACGAATGCTCCATCTTTCAACACCCTTTGTTCGTCCAATCATTCTTTGATCTTGGTGAACGATCAATTAATCATGACGGCCATACTAGGCCTTTACTATCTGTTCAGGTGACTGATCTTGCAGACGGGGTTTTCATGGGTTTTGCTATGAACCACGCTGTAGTTGATGGCACCTCCCTTGTTCACTTCCTTCAAGTGTGGTCCGAGATATTCATGAGAATAAGATCATGCGATGGTAAAGACCACATTAACCAACTCGTCTCAATGCCACTCGCGGTACCAATCCATGAACTATCTTTGGTCCCTTATGGGTATGGTCGAGGATCAAGCTCCCATTCCTTGACCCACAAGAGTTTATAACTCAGGCTGTTAATGAAATTCCACTAAGAGAGAGAATTTTCCACTTCTCAGCTTCGGCGATGAAAATGTTGAAGGCGATGGCCAATGCTGAGTGCCATGACAAAACCATTAACATCACATGTTTTCAAGCTCTATCTGCACTAGTATGGAGGTCAGTCACTCGGGCTCGAAACCTCCCCCCCGGGAGAGGAGACTACATGCATATTACCGACCAACATTAGGCCTCGATTTCACCCACCTTTGTCGAAGAATTACTTTGGGAATCACGTTAAGGCAGCAAGTGGAACTGCCAAGGTGGATGAGTTGAGTAAGCGAAGTTTAGGTTGGGTTGCCAAGTTGCTTCACCAAGCATCAAAGGCTGTCGATGACAAAACAGCTCGGGATGTTTTCTTATAACCCTTTTTGGGGGTTCATCCTTCAACCACACAGACGAAGATATGGTCGCCTTGGTTTGCCCATAACCGTGTGGTCATTAATGGATCGGCGAGGTTTGATCTTTATGGGCTTCAATTTGGGTTTAGTAGACCCGTGGCGGCTCGAAATGGTTATGCCAACCGAGAGGATGGGGTCATATTAGCTACTGCAGGGCGTGAAGGTGGTGGTAGTGTGGAATTAACCATACGCCTTAAACCACAGAGAATGAATGCACTCTTATCTGACAAAGAATTCTTGAATTTTGTGACTTTCTCTTCTAAATTCTGAAAAAAATCATATGTGAAGACAATAAGTGCTATGTCCTACCTTTATGTCCCTTCAGTATACATACTTCCTATGCAGTTCTTGGTCGTATATCATGAGTTGTTCTACAAGTGTTTAATATTCAATCTTTGTTTTTTCCAGAGGTTCCAGGTTCGAGTCTCCTTAGGGCCACTGAAGGTTTTCCAGTACGTTAACTTCAGAGCCTATGAAATTAGTCAAGCAAAGCTACATAGTAATAAGTTTAGGGTTTCAACCTCCTAATTAAAGAGCATCCACAGGAATTAGTTCATGTAGTCGTTGAAGTTGCCTTCTGATCAATTTAAGAACCCCCTCCCCCAAAAGGAAAAGGAAAGAAACGAAAAATCCTTATCTTTCCTTTGTGTTGGTTTGATTTATATGGTAGTGAAAGTGCTGTTTATCTTCTATATATGTTGAAAAAATAAGTTCAATTGTAGGATGGGTAATATTCACGTGAGGAAGCACTATATGATATTTATTTTAGACTTCCAACTTAAACTTTTTGCTGAATTGTTTTCATAACAAAAGCAATCAGCCACGCTTCTTTTTAACTTTGACATTGTGAAGCGCATTTTGTTATTCACAAAAACTCGAATGAGACGACCTTAAGGTTGGGCCCCCTCTAACAAGCATGACGTTATGCTTGTTAGAGGGAGTCTCACCTTGAGGCGGCCTCATAGGAGACCTTTTGTTCATTATTATCCTTTGGTCAATTCAGATATAACGCAATCTTTTGGAGAAACGCTTGAAAATGCGATAAATCTTCATATTCTATTGGGGCTTCTATTAAATTCAGCAAGGCTCTAAACTATTCAAGAAGGTATAAAATTATATTGCTATTGTTACCATTGCTTGAAGTTGAAACTAATATCAATATCAATTGATACTGCAAAATTCACACAACCTAGTGAGATCACCCTATATATTGGACATGGAGTGCGGACACTCTTAGACGTCTCTTGTTCAACTATATCTGACATGGAAGTTCAGACAAATGATGAAGATAGCTGAGCTTCGACAACCGAATATATTGATAAATCTGTTTAAGTCACGTACAATCAAGAAAAAGAAATCTGTATTACTCACTCATACAGGGTAAAGGCACCGGTCAATGGGTTTCAAAGAATCTACAAATTATATTCGTCGAAGCAGCATAATTTAGCATAGTACATGGTGGACAAACAATTTCCCTCGACATAAGAACATAAATGGTGACAGGAAACAACACTAGCAAGTACAGAATGTACAAATAGACCAAATTTGTGCAAGGCAGGGACAGAGAGGAGCAGGAATACGGATAAGAATAAACCAACCAGGGGCATCTCAAAGATTGCCACTCGAGGATTGTGATTTCAGCTTCTTTTGCGGTTGATCCATTACCTCTCTACAGCCCCCGTCACTAACATGACCTACCTTCGGATCATGGGAAACAAGATTCTCTTGTTCCTGTAGCCAAAGGGAAAATCTAAGATAAAAGAACAAAATTGCAAGACCCATAAGCACATATTGAGAATTTTCAGCAGGAATATAAAGGCAGAAGAAACTTGAATACCTTACTACCCGAGATTCCAGAAACTACACTTTGGTTAGCTCGCTTCCCCAGATCAATCCGTATAGAAATGTTGGCCTGAGACAGATCAACCCCCGAACTCTGTAATGCCTGAGTCAAGGTCATCAACAATCTGGGAAGCAAAATGCACCCTTTTCAGCAGCTGAATCTCAGCATTGAGTAACTTCAGGCTCATAGAAGAGGAAATAAACCACTCTATCTAACATTAACACTACAAATAATGAAGCAAAGAAACATGGTAGTGCAAACAGGGTTGGTTTTTTTTTCTTTTCCTAATTCCAAATATACTGAGTACTACCATCCTTACCTGCTACTCTTCAATGCAATAAAAACAAATTGTTTTCAAACTGCAAAGAAGTAACATCCATAGGACCAGATGCAGTGCAAAAATTCAATTTTTGGTTGCATATATTTACCGAATAACCTAGGGGTTACAAGGATACACATCCAAATCTCGAGGACGTCATCTATCTGCACATGTCCATAAATATGTATTTCCAGTGGCAGTAATAAGCCTTTATTCTTTAAAGACTATCCCTCCTTTCCAACCACCAATGGCTTGTCTCTAATCAAATATCACCTAGCAATAATCACTGAGCTATTCCTTTCTCCTCGTCAACATGCAATTCAGGGTTGAGTTCGGTGCCACACTTGCAGTCTTAAAGGAAACAGCAGTATCTTTATCCAATTAATAAAAGCACCTCAACAGATTTTACAAAATGAACATATACTCCACATCTTGACTAGTCATACGAATGCTCCATCTTTCAACACACTAAATCCTCAGGTTCTTTGGTCAACAAGTTTTTCAGTTGGTTTCACTTCTGTCCAATCCTAGTTTCTAACATTTTTGTGAAGGAACTTTGCTTGGCATTCGATTGAGTAATGCTAGTGACAAGTTTTGTTCACTCTTGTTGATGTGTTGGGCAGCATGTTGGAAAGGGTGTTGATGTGGGGTTGATTGAGCCATTGAGGGGTTCAGGGTTGGTAGGGAGAAGGTGCATGTGTAGCATTCGCAATTTGCGGATGACACGAGAAAGTTCCTAGCTGCAGAAAAGGATAAATTTAAGAACGTCCATAAGATTTTGCAAATTTTGGAGGTTGTCTTGGGGATAAAGGTGAATCTGGGTAAGTGTAGTTTGGCCGGTATTAATGTGGATCATGCACTCTTGTGCTACGCATGCGTGCCGTTGGAAGTTTCGGTCACAACACTCACAAGTCTCTTCTTATTGTTTCCCCTTGATAAGGTTGCAGCTCGGAAATGTAAGGCGGATTAGGTTCTCAGAGGACAGGTGGATAGATCAACAGCCTTTGTGTGAAAGGTTTCCTAGATTATTTCATCTCTCAATGCTCCATGATGCTGCTGTTTCCAAGTTTTATTCAGCCTTGCAGATTCATGGGAATTGTGTTTGAGGAGACCTCAAGAGTAAAAATAAAGGAGCTTCCTTGTCTACTTAAGTCTTTGGAGTCGGTGCATCTACTGGACCTTGATGATTCTAAAAGTGGATTGATGACCCTGGGGAGTTCTCACTTAGGTCTTTCCTTCAACAGTTGGGCTTACCCTCGCAGCATGCAAAATTAGCCATTGCGAGTGGCTATGGAAGGCGAAGGTGCCCCAAAAGATAAAGGCATTTGCGTGGAGGCTGGTGTTTGACAGGATTAATACTAATTACTTGCGCCAAATGGCCAAAGGAGGAGGCCTAATTCGATTACAGGTCTCCTAATATGTGTGTGCTCTGTCAGGCAGCAATTGAGTCTTCAGCTCAATTTATTTATTTTTTTGCGGTGTGAGGTAGCACAGGGCATCGGGCCAAGTTACCAGGTGACGTTTGGGTGAGTGCAGCCAATGTTTTGGAGTTCTTGCAAATGCGCTTCGTAAACTCTCAGAGGAGAAAGGAGAGGAAGTTGTGGTGGAAAAATGCTATGTTTGTGATACTTTGCTGTATCTGGTTGGAAAGAAATGCAGGGGCCTTTTCTGGCACTTCTATGTCTGTTGATCGTGGGATAGGATGGCGTATTTAGCTTCTTTATGGGCTAAGGCTGCTGGTGGGTTTAGGAGTTATTCTGTCACACAGCTCCCGCGGCATTGGGCTGATTTGTATTAAACGTTTCATGGTCGCCTTTTCCTCATAGGCTGTATTTATCAGATTCTATTAATATACACTTTTTCCTTTTCAAAAAAAACAATAGTAGTTCTGAATCTAAGTTTCTAAAAGCCTAAAACTGCAATAAATGTAAACACTTTTTATTGTTTTAGAATGGATATCTTTTTATGAGAGGTTGGGTGGGGGGTTAGATGCTAACTGTACTATGAAGAGAATTGAACATCAATAAAACTTTAAGACCAGGTCATCATACAGTTTTCTTTTTTTGAATAGCCAACTACACTAGAATGAACTTGCTCTACTTGCCACCACCACTACCAGTATTCTTTAGAAAAAACTCTTTCAGTTTGCAATGTCCTCAGATGATTCAACTTTCTTGCTATAGAAACATTTAACTCTTTTACTAAATTTATCCTCCTACATGGACTTTACCAAGGTTCCTGCAATTTAGGAAATGATATATTTTATTTTTATTTATTTTTTGATTCGAGGAACCTGCAGCCACTACTTTTTGAGTGTGCAGTGGATAAACCCCGAGTGTAGGCAAAAGTCTGCAAACCACATACCCAGGAAGCCAACAAGATAAATCTTGCAGACAAGCTCAGCAAAGAGGCCTAATGGGAATTGAACCCATGACCTTTGTCATGAAATTCAACCCCACGACCAACTTCACTACCTCTTTCAGAGCCAATATGGGAAATGATTTAGATATGGAAAGTGGTAACAAAAAGGGTTCAGCAAAATTCTGTTTAGAATCCCTGGAAGGCAAGAAATCGTGAAGAACCCCCATGGGGAAAGGAGAAAACCAGCTACATATTAGTCAACAACAAAAATCAATGAGAAAAACCACTGACATTTTTCATGCTTTACAACATAAGATGTAGACAGATGCTGACCAAATTATTAACAAAGATGTTGGTAAGTTGCATAGTACGTACCCATGAGAATAAGCACTTGAGATGCTAATAGTGCCCCCTTCAATCATATGCTCCTCGTGTTGATCAGCACTCCCAATGGCACAGGGGGATGATATTGCATCAGACGCTGGTCTTTGAATAAGGGAGCCATCTCCATCACTTCGAACAGCATCAGGCATGTGCACCTGGAAAGGTATAGGCATGGGTGCTGTTTTATCTCCCAACTCCAACTGCTGATTCAATGTTCTAAAGGCATCATGGCTGGAATCTGTGTCAGCCGGAGTCTGTACATTGGCTGTCACACTTGGATTTATGCTGACACTCTTCTCATCAGTCACTCCTGCCAATGTGGCCGCCGGACCAGGCCCATTCTTTATGGCCTGAGGATGCGCAAGATAATTATGAACTCGCCAGTGACTGTGTCTCTGTTTCAATATTCAAATCTTCCATAAGCTACTTCTGCTAAAATTTTAATTTCAAGTAAACCCAAGTCCTATCCCATTGTTTCGAGATCAAAACTTCTATAACCAACTTTCTGGTAATATCAGCAGACACCAGCAGTACCGAAGCCTTGTAGGAGGTGGTAACTGGTGAGCTTATATTCACAAAAGGCATATTTCTAGTCAACATGTATCCTGGTTCCTGACTTCCTGTCATATTATGCATCCCTTAACAATAAAAATGTACTGATGTTGTGTTCAAAATTAAAATACAGAATACACCTAGAAAACAGTGAAGCATCCTTTGGGAGGCAATAGGCAATATCCAAAATCAACCTAGAAACTGTTACACATTCACATTCACAACAGGTCACCTAGATATCACACTATCAGATAATCTCCATAGGCATCATATAATTCAAAATGGAGTGGAGTACATATTTATAATCATTAATAACCTTTGCCCTAGTCCATCTCAAAATCAAGAAGCATAAAGCTTAACAGAAATTTCTGAATTTCAAAACGTATAACAATGACTTGGCCTTTCTTGAATCAAAACATTAAGACATATTTGGATCCTTTAATGCCATTCAAGTATGATGT